>CM076675.1:131817328-132237328 GCA_038501925.1 Xenopus petersii
GCCACCGACCCGACATCATGTGTTTTCCACTAACTGCATGCAGCAAACAAAATAGTTTCCATTTATGCTGAACAGGTAGGAAGCATTGAAAGCTCATTGCTGCTGAAAGTTTTATTATTTCCTATTTAGAAATAACGACTTCACACTCTGACTATTGTTCCTGATTGTCTTTCAGTTTCCCACCCAAAGAACAGTTATTCTGTTCGCTCACGTTGCTGTTCTCTTACAAGTCCTAGTGACACCTCTGCTCCGTCCACTCCTGAGCTTTCGTCAACCTCCAGCATATCCTCAGCCAATAGGAAGCCTGCATCTGTAGTAGAAGCCAACACAGCAACCAACCATTATGGCACCCGTCCAGTCCAGCCGCCAAGACAAGTATGAAATCTTATTTTTCTAAGAAAAAAATGTTAGAATTTTTTTTCTGTTAATACCAAATTAGATATCCAATAAAGATAAAATAGAAATGTTCTTGACAGAGGTAAGTTGTGAAGTACCAATGTCTGGTCTTTGCAGTGATATACATTCTTGTGTCCTGTACTATACATATCATTAACCTTATTTTGATAATAACCTACTCTTACCTTTTTATCACTATATTTTCTTCTCAGGGTTTTCCAATGAACAAGAGACAAGGTCAGGGTTTGAGACCTCAAGGCCCACGACAAAACTATCACAACAACATGAGATATGATAATGGCAACAGGAACCGTAACACTTCATGGTATCATTCCAACTCTCGAAACCAGAGCTATCCATCACAAGGCCCACGTCAGCCCACTGACAGAACATCTGCTCAATCCTCTGCAATGAACGGACCCACTGCCACTTCAGAGCCTGTCCAAGCAGAAGTCACACAATCAGATACCAAGGCACTACCACAACGCAAACCAAGGGCGAATTTAGCAACTGCATCCTGAAACAGGAGGAGCCTCTAGCCTGCACTTTCGATATACAATTCCATTACTTGACTTTAGAGAACTGTTATTAACAAAGAGAAACGTTTACAGCCAGCTGTTCCATGCCACTGTTTTCCTTTCTTTGTCTTCTCTTTATAACTTTGCATTACCTTGTCTGTTTACCTTCTATTTCAGAGCCTGTTCTTTTTGCCGCATTAGTCTTCACTTCATTGCTTCCAATTTAACAGTAATTTCTGCATTGTCTCTCCAATGCCATATTTCTCAGACTTCCTTCCCCTGTGGGATGAATTGAAGATGCTAGTTGAGGCAATATACCATAAGAGCAGACAACATTTTACCCATTGCAGTTAATGGAATCTCGGATACTTCAGCTATACTATGTTCTCAAATGCATTTTTTTATTCCTTTGTAGTCCCCTCTAACAAAATTCGTGGATACCTGGCTGCCATTGCTTCTTAAATTAATTTGGTAAATTTAGATTCATCAGATCGTATTTTGCAGTTATTTGGGATTAATAATTTTTGCTGTTAATAATCCCAGTTACTTTTGGCTCATATATTATTTTATATAATAATATAATGTGTGCTTCACCCATCACTTTCCTCCGTCTTCAAAGTGCCTTGTTTTTGTATTGGCGTCTGCAAGGTTTTCTTATCCCCTTTCTCTTTTACATTCCTCTGAACTCTTTCCTCGGTTTCCTCAACTTAAGCCAGGAAGTCACGCTGTTGGTGGGGACGCAGTGTAATAGAGACGGATGTACTTTCTACTCTCAATATTGTCACGCCGAATAATGGAGTGAAGGAACTTGACACCACTAGTGGTGAAGCAAATAGCAGCCACTTTACAAATTACCTTTTCCATATTTGTAGACCTTTGTTAGCTTTCTCATTTAGCGACCGATACAGGATCACGTCACAACATGTTTTTTGGAAATGTATACATTTCACTTTGCAACGTTTTACTGCTCAGGAACAGAAGCATTGTACTAACAATTTGGAGCCAAACTAGTCTGTCTTCTTCCTGACTTGGTCCTTCTGCCAAGCAACTGTGTGTGTGGACCAAAGAGTGACATTGCACCGTCTGTAGTTGACTTTAAAGGGCTGTTGTTGTTGCCCATTTCTCTAGGATCCTTTGAACAATCTCCAGACAGTGCCCTGTTCCTGATTGCTCCTGTTGTCCAAAGATACAACTTACACCAATGTTCATGTCTTTGTTTTCTCTTTACAACATTGACGTGAAATGTGTATGTTTCTGTTTTTTATTTTCACATTGCTGCCCAAGGTGTTGTAAAGGTATGGGATCCGTTATCCGGAAACCCGTTATCCAGAAAGTTCCAAATTACAGAAAGGCCGTCTCCCATAGACTCCATTATAATCAAATAATCCAAATTTTAAAAAATGATTTCCGTTTTTCTCTGTACTAATAAAACAGTACTCTCATATGTTTAAAAATTGATTCACCTCCAAATTCGACCACTTCTTACTGCTTCCGTACTTTGAAGCCTTGTATCCACAAATATATATAAGGTAAGAAACAGGTCATACGCAGAATTACTGCAAAAATTCCAGGTGCTCTTTTATTCCACTACATGTTTCGAGCTGGCGCTCTTTGTCAAGTGTTGTCAAGTAGTGGAATAAAAGAGCACCTGGAATTTTTGCAGTAATTCTGCGTATGACCTGTTTCTTACCTTATATATATATTTGTTGATAATAAAACAGTACCTTGTACTTGATCCCAACTAAGATATAATTAATCCTTATTGGAAGCAAAACCAGCCTATTGGGTTTATTTAATGTTTACATGATTTTATAGTAGACTTAAGGTGGGAAGATCCAAATTACGGAAAGAACAGTTATCCGGCAAGCCCCAGGTCCCGAGCATTCTGGATAATAGGTCCCATACCTGTACTTTCAAATGCAAACCAATATTCATTGCGACAAAATGCATAGGAAGGTGCCGTCAGTGCGGTCTAATTACACAGCAGTGGTGGCTATTTACAGATATAGAAGTATTTTCATAATGTCTTCTCCATCCATATACCATAAACAAAACACTTTTTTATATATTCGTAAGAAAATGAAACCGTCTAGAAAGAGTTATAATCCTTTATATACAGTTGCCATAGCGGTGAATTCGTTTTTTTGTTTTTGTTTTTGTTTTTTTTTTTTTTTTTCTTGGTGCATCGTAGTGCTATTGCAATGTCGGGAATCAAAATACCATGTACCAAAATTCCTGTCCCTTTAAGTATATTATGAAGTTATTGCTGTAGTGCTATAATCTAATATTAAAGGGACATTCTGGTTTTGGGAATGGGTGGCTTTTTTATGTTTATTACTGAACTAGTAAGGAAGGACTGTACCTAAGGAAACAAAACGGTGTGTGCTAACTGGCAGTTTGTCAACTAAGGTGCTTCAGATACCACTAAAGTAAACCACGGACAAGATGGAGGGGTCCAGTGAATGTGTAATATTTATCTAGATAAGCAATAACAATCGTTAAGATTAGATTAGTCGCCCGAAGAAGAGGCGATTTGTTGCCAGGCTACTAAATGTCTCCAAATCTTAGCATGTGCCCTTACCCTAAAGCAGCTCTGGGGGGAGGGGCTGCTGACTGTAACAACTGGATACAGTTAGTTGATACATTTCTTATCTTGGTCCCTTCTGAGCAGAATCCCTGAGTTTCATTACAGGCAGTTGCTAATATTTCACAGATGCTGCTGAGAAATGTAACAACTATTGCAGCAAATTGTAACAGTTCAGAGTCTGCACCTGAATAACAGCTGCCAGGCTGAAACACTAGAGGCAGAAACTTTAAACTTACCTTTTTGGGAAACTGTTAAAAATAAAAGATGGAAAGCAATTAAAAATATTTTGTTTCTGGTGAACAATCTGAAAACAACTGAACTGAAAAAAAGTGTTTGGGAAGTAAACAACCCCTTTAAGCAGAGAAACTTCTTTTAATCCAGTGAAGCCTTTGTTCTTACTAAACTAAAGCTCCTGCACTGGTTCAATTATAGTTTAGAGGCAACGGCACAAAACTGCAAGAATGAATAGTTTAACTATGCTGTCAAGGATCCTGCACAAAAGCAAGCTGTTTTATTGTCCTGCTTTCATTATAAATGAAATGATTATATGAGGAATTCTAGGGTGTTTAAAGGGAACAGTTCAGTGTAAAAATAAAAACTGGGTAAGTAGTATGTGCTAAATAAAAAATGTTTCTAATATAGTTAGCCACCAATGTAATGTATGAAGGCTGGAGTGACTGGATGTCTAACATAACACACTACTTCCTGCTTTTCAGCTCTCTAACTCTGAGTTAGTGACTTGAAGAGGGGCCACATGAGACATAACTGTTCAGTGAGTTTGCAATTGATCCTCAGTATTCAGCTCAGATTCAAAAGCAACAGTTATGGCCCATGTGCCCCCCCCCAAGTCTCTGATTGGTTACTGTGTAAACCGTGTTGCAAATCAGGAAGTGGAGTTCTGTTCTGTTAGACATCCAGTCACTCCAGCTTTTATACATCACATTTTTGGCTAACTATAATAAACATTTTTTTTTATTTCATACAACCAATCTATTTACCTAGTTTTTATTTTTTTACTGAACTCTTCCTTTAAAGGAAAGGCAAAAAAATCCCATTTTTACTTTCTATAATGAAAAAGAAACCTATCTCCAATATACTTTAATTAAAAAATGTGTACCGTTTTTTATAAGAAACCTGACTGTATGCAGTGAAATTCTCCCTTCATTTACTGCTGTGGATAGGAATTGTCAGATGGTCCCTAACTGCTGAGCAGGGAAACAATCATTTATGAACTTATGAACAGCTGGGGGAGCCCCCGCCTTACTTACCAGCCATGCAGAACTCAAGCAGCTTTGTTTATGACGATCCCTAAGCAGCCCAGACCACACTGAGCATGTGCAGGGTCAGGCAAAGATGTTTAACAAAGTTACAAGATGACAGCCCTCTGTGGCCAACTTTGAAAGCATAAATTATTTGTTTGATTAGGCTTTGTGGTGCAGTAAGTTCATGTTTATGTTTAGTATACAAAATACAGCATTTCTAGCCTTATTCTATTTTAGACTTTCCTTGTCCTTTAAGCTGGAATGACTTGGAGAGTGTATTTCCTGCTGATGAATATGGTCTCCATTCAGAAAAACCTGAGCTATTATGACCTGTACAAGTGCTCGTGCTTCCTGGTGCATTTTTTTCAAGCTCCCTCAGAGTTCACCTTATGTATTCATCTGTGAGGGAATATGGCAAAATTTACATCAAGGTTCTTCCTAGTGGCAATTAAAGAGAGAGGCTTGCAACCCGTGTTGTAACACAAGATTGCCCTTCAGAGGGCCCGGAACTGCTTCTGCCAGCAACCTCCCCATGCAGCATCACTACTTGAAGGAAGGGAGGGGGATTTTTATGCTATAGAGGAAGCCATAGTCAAGGACCAGATGTGACCCCAGGGTCTGCTTCCTCTAGTTTCACCACTGCTTGTAAACAACTTGTTTACTTGAGGAAGTGGTTGTTAAACTTTTTCAGTTTGTTGCACTTTTAGTTATAACTTTTGGCAGGCCCACCTTAGCTTATGAAATGAGTATAGGGATAGGACCTGTTATCCAGAATGCTCATGACTTGGGGTTTTCCAGGTATTAGATCAAGAATATATAAGACTGAAACTACATATTCACCCCCAAATCTCAACCAACTCTCTTTCAAGCTGGGCTGTCAGGTGTATCAATGAGAGTAAGGTAAGTAATAGGAATGTTGGATCTTGTCACTGCGTGCATCTTAGGCGACTGTCGGATGCGAACCCTGCATGTTGCGTCTTCATCCGACAGTTGTGTTATGCCGGATGCATGCAGCGAACACATCCAACATTCCTATTACCTTAGATGCAGTGCATCCAACATGACGCCTGCAATCAGTCTCAGCACATCAGATGGACAGTATCGCATTGAAAGTCGCCTGTGGCTTTCTAACTTAAATAGCTATTAAGCAAGATCTCAAACGCAAGCAAGCTCCAGTCTCAGGGCCACTATGCAGCATAACCACAGAACAATATCCGTAGTAAAATCTGGAATTGCTTTTGGAAAATAAGCACTGGTCTTTACTCCTAGCACATGGGAGAAATTGACAAGTGGTGTTCTGACAGGAACTGTGCACTGCATTTTATTAGCAGGGACATAATGTGCAAAGTATGGGAAACGTGTTTTATTAGACTACTGAGAAAATAAAGGTTGGGGGGTAGTTCTTGATCTAGTAGGACAGTGATCCCAAACACAATGCTGCAGCAGCTCAAGAACAAAGAAGTAAATGACCCTGTCTGACCCTGATCCCAGGCCATCTGAGACTCTCCCAAAAATCCATAAAACTATGGAAAAACCTCCAGGATGTCCTGTAGAAGCCCTGTGAGCTTGGATCTTTGTTGTAATATTGGAACACATATATAGTGAATAAAGTACCCCTTATTGTTACATATAAGTATAACTTATAGTCACAGAGGAGTTCCATGACCATATAAAAGCATGAGGTCAAAGGCAGAGTGCTTTCATACAGGTCATAGAACTCCGAGGTTACTTATACTATCCTTTTATTTTCCAACAATGGGTACATTATTTATTATAATACACAAGTTTTATCATCATGTGATAGAAATGACATCACTACTCGCCGTTTATAACTGATTACATCACTAGTCACCATTTATAAGGATATCATTTATAAGATATTCATGGCTTTTGTGTATTATATATATATATATATATATATATATATATATATATATATATATATATATATATATATATATATAGTTAACGTATGCATAGATTTTTTGGCTATGTTGAATGGAGGATAAACATTTGCAGCACTTAAATAATGGTGATTGTGTTATTTTAAGTATAATTTACCTTTCCTTCCTAATGTATAAACAATGTATTGGAGAGAAACCATCATGGCTAACCCCTCAGAGGCCAAGTTAGAGAATGAACCAGGCAGTCTGCAAATGGTGTTGAGTTGTTGACTGAATCTGTGCTATTAAACTCTCATATTTTAATTTAAGGCAGTGCTGTGTGTAGCAAGAGACGTGTATATATATATATATATATATATATATATACACACACACACACACACACACACATATTTTGATAAAGTTTCTAATTTAAGTAACATTCTAGAACCTTCTTACTTTGCCATACCTCATACTATAAATGAAAGGCTCTGTTTTGTTTTTCAGTTCAGCAATGAAGTACTGGTAAAGAAAAGTTTAGCTGAATGCCAACCAGGAGAGGTTCTTCTTGCTCCACAAAATACCTTCTTAGATACCATAGCGACGCAGTTTGATGGAACTCATGAGTTCTATTTGTTGCATTACAGATGTTCTTCTCATGTCATAAATTTGCACTTTGTTTATTCCCCACACATATTGTAACTCAGGCCCTTCTGCATCTCACTGTTGTCTAAAATTGGATATTTACACCTTGTAGGAATGTATTAATTACAATATTATACAGGGCTGAAAAATGCAACGTTTCAGGCCAATATCAGTTTGATAAAGTGTTACTATTGGCCTGAAACATTGCTTGGACTCATGTTACATGGTTCTCTTTAATTTCTCCAAAATAAATCCCTTTTCTCCACAGTTATACTTCTTCCCACTAATAGAATTGTGTAGAATTTTGACTTCAGGAGCTAAAACAGTGTCGAAAATAGCGGCCCCGCAGGACCACACTGCGGGGGGGGGAGCAGGTCCTGAGGGGCCGCTGCAGCCAGGTTTTAAACGTAGATGTCTCATCTTCCCATTCTGCCTGGAATTAATCAAGATGGCAGTGCGAACGCCGCTTGGAACGCACGCCCATCTTTGATTTTTTTTTCCATTTAACTCAAAGGCTTGTCTCACATTGATGGCAAAGAAACGACTGCTCAAGTTTTGGTGGGGCAGCATCTGGGAGGAGCAGGACGGGATGAGGCAGAGGTTTGCAGAGTGCTCCACTTGAGCCAGGTGGGACAAAATAGCACATATGCGCGATTGTAAACTTTTCCTCATTAATCTTGGGGCTCTGTTTTATGATGTTGTTCCTTATGCAAATCACAGTCTTTTGTATTGATGTTACAATGCAACAGCCTCAGCCTGACTGATGAGTTGCTGTACTGGTAGTACCCTCTGACATGTTTCTATAGATAACTGCCCCCACTGCAGAATGATTTGGTACGTCCCATTTGGAGGGTGGCAATAGGTTGCATATTCCTGTGCCTCTTTCCAGTTTCTTCTCATATTGGGGTTCCAGACGTCCTGCCATGCCTGCATCTCCTTGGTCCCTAAACCCAACCTTGTTAACAGGAGCAGGGTGCCACTCCACCTTATACTGGCTAAAATATTAAAGGGGTCAGTGGTGAAAATAGCGTCCCTGCAGGACCATTGGGGGGGAAGGTCCTGAGTGGCCACTGCGGCCATGTTTGATTTTTCCATTGAAGTTTCCCTGAGGTGGAAGAAGGAGAGAGAGACAAGCACAGTCAAAAGAAACCTGTGGTACTGTATATACTCGAGTATAAGCAGAGTTTTTGCTGAAAAATAGGCTGAAAAACTCTACCTCAGCCTATACTCGGGTGAAGCACAAAAACGGTCGCCTAAGAATAGTCTAAGAATAGTCGCCGGCATCCAAGAATGGTCGCCGGCATCCAAAAACGAGACGCTGGCACCTCCAATGGGAGCAGAAACCCTCAATTTTTTGATTGAAACTTACCAGAAGCTGCTGCATTTCTCACCCTAGGCTTATACTCAAGTCAATAAGCTTTCACAGTTTTTGGAGGTAAAATTAGGTACCTCAGCTTATACTCGGGACGGCTTATACTCGAGTATATATGGTATTCAGCTTGGTGAGGTAATACTTTCATTTTACTGGCAAGTCTGGAGTTAATGGAGTGATCATTGGACATATTTGCAGTGGTCTTACTGGCAAGTCTTAGTTCTCCAAGGTAGAGGGGGCCACTGGCCTAAAATGTGCACAATAGGTTTTATAAAGCTTCAACTCTAAATAATACAAGCACAGTTTAATCACTGTATATTATATGTGCAAGTGCTGGCAATGATGCTGGGCCTTGGCAGGTGAACGTCGAGTCTATTTGGAATAAAGGCAGCGCAATGTAATCAAGATCTGGAAGTGAGGATTTCTCAGCAGTTTCCACACGCAAAGATTCATTTAGCTCTACATGTTCTGTCCTCCTCCTGTATAACCAGCCGTGCCAGCGAAGGCCGCATGCAGCAATAATGACAATTTTAAGCTCTCCCCCCTTCCCCAGGAGAACATTAATGTGTTATTTATATGGAGGGTGGCAATGGGTAACAAACTCAGCAAACTAGATAACCTGGGAAATAAGCCAACAGTGGGGAGAAGCTTGATTTTATCCGTGTGAACTGAGAGGAATGTGGGTTCTTTTTGATTATGGAAAAGATATATAAGTATAGTGTTTTCCTTTTTTTAATGGATTTTAGTAGATGTTAGGTAAGGTGTTATGCTTTTAAAAACGCCTGAAGGACCCTACTACTAATGCCACATCTCTCTGAATAATGGCCTGTTCCATGCAATTAATGGATGGGCCCATAAAAAAGAGAAATCAAAAGGAAGAAATTAGGACAGTTATTTTACTGTAAATGATGAACCCAGTGATATCCAATATGTAGGCAGCACACTATAATATATGTAGTTCAATAATATGGTTCACTGATCCTTAGGATGTTCCATTACAGACATTCAATGGGTTCTCTTCAGAAAAAAATAGAATTTTGGAATCAAGCGCATCTGCAGAGTGATTTAATTTGTTCTGCTGATACTGTATCATATGTTTTTCATGTTGTAGGCTGGTTATCTGATGATAAACCAGATATTTTTGGGCTAAATGATATTAAAGAGATGATATCACACATGGATTGGTATATAGAGGACATAAGCAGGCTTGGGCCAAAGATTTTTTTAAGGCCACATCCTACCCGTTGTTCTCCAGTTGAATAATATAACAAGTAAATCATATTTTCTTGTTTTAACAAATTTGTACATTTGGCGCCTACTGGATGTTGTGCCAATCAAGAACGAAAAGGGGGAAGTGGTACTTTTTCTCACCTCCTTCAAAGACATCACAGACACCAAAGGTCAAACAGGTTCAGGAAGCTGCAAGGAAACAGGTAAGAAAAAAATCTTTTGTGTGTTTAATGAGACTGGGCTGGTAATATCAGGGCTGATAATATCAGTTGGGATTCATCAAGGTTGTGTTGATTTGCACTGTGCCATAACCATTTAGGGATTTCGAGTATGTTGTCTAGATTTTGGACATGCCCATGTTACTATTAAATCTATGTTTATGGATTCTTGTCTTGACAGAGAGCACTGGGAAATAGGAATGTACAGCAGGCAATGGATTTAAAGCAGGACCATTTTGTACCACCTTTCCGGTCAACTCCAGAGACAGAACAGGACCAAAGTAAAATTTGTATTAGCTGAATTTTCAGATACAGATAGAAAATACCATTGGGACCATAGACTGGTAATGTTTGGAATGTTGCGGTATAGCATTTCTATCCAGCTTGGATGCAGTTCCCAAGTGACTCTTATGGTCCACAGGACTACACAAGGGCACATAGATTTATTTGTATGAAATCATCATTTTTATACAGTTCTTTCACCTAAACATTTGGTATCTCTGCTACGACAGACATCTTTGTATATACATTTTGTAATAATAATTACAGGTATTTCATAAAAATATGCACGGATAATTACAACTGTTTTAGCTTAACTAAAGAAGTAGCTAGAAATGTTGTACATTATGTTTTGGGCTTCTATTCAAGCCCAAGGCAACCACAGCCCTTTAGCAGTAAAGATCTGTGTCTCCAAAGATGCCCCAGTAGCTCCCCATCTTCTTTTCTGCTGATTCACTGCACATGCTCTGTGCTGCTGTCACTTACTGAGCTTAGGGACCCACTTACAATATACAGTACACATAGAATAGAAATGTCACAATTTAACGATGATTTGTAAATGAGATTATTGGTACATGTCAGCTCACAGCCTGCACAATTAGCATTCGAATTTAATAATCAGCCCTGTAGCATCAGCTTATATGAAAGGACAACCTTATTTTCTGCTTGATGATTTGTGACGACCCCTAAGCTTAGCTTCTCAAAGCTCAAAGCCCACTGAGCATGTGAGTGTCGCAGACACAACTAACAAAATCCAAGATGGGAAAATCATGTGATAACGCTGAAGGCCTGAATCATTACTACTATAGAGATGAGCAATTTTCTTCCACATGTATGGTTGCACTGCGAGTTTCTGAGTTTCACGAAACAGCGGCCAAAATGACGGACGGTAGACTAAATTGTCATGCGGTAGACAAAAATTTTACTGTAGAGACAAAAGTCACCAATAGACTAATATATTTTGCTACAAAAAATATGTTGGAGTAGGCAAGATTTTGCTACAACAAAACTGTCATCCACAGACTTTAATGTGTTTCGCAAATTCTTTTTTTTGGCAAAGTACAAGATATACTGTTCCAGTAAAGGAAACCCTGATTAAATATGGACCGACTCCAGACCCAATGACTGCCTTAAAATGTACCTTTTTACTGGTTCACAGGGTTTTTTTTGGTGAGAAGCTTCCAGTTCCAGAGTACAAGGTGGTTTCTGTGCAAAAGTCTCCTCTCATGTTTCTGCACTATGGCACCTTTAAGGCATGCTGGGACTGCTCAATTCATCTAGTAAAAATCAACAAAATCCTATGGCACACAGCACTGAAGGAATTCTTCCAAATTTTATTTCAAAGTGGAATGCAAATGCAACGTTTCGGGGAATAAAACCCCTTTGTCAAGCATGCTTTGTCAAGCATTAAATCATTCAAATTTATTTTCATGAATTAAAAAGACGACAGATTCAGAATAAATACTTAGAAAGTTACAGTTCTTGGGTACATTTTTATTAATAGCAAGCTGCTGATTTAATTTGCACTGTGCATAAAAATATGAAAGAGCGCAGAACTGCCCCGCAACATTCACAGCAACATTAAGGGACGAAGATGCAAGTTTTTCTAAACTAAAACTCTTTCTAAACTTTTGTTAAGCATCAAAAACTTAAATTTAAAAATTCTGCATCTAAAAGCTGCCAAGCTTATTTAGAAGTCAATGGGAATGGTTCTGGGCTAAATTTAAACAATTTTTCAGAGCATCTAAACTTACAAATTTGAAGTAATCAAGTTATTTTCCATGGTTTTAATCCATAAAGGTATTTTTTTATTTACAAGTTTTGTAATGAAAAAGCAAACAGATTTTGCCTAACGGGTGTGTAGCTGTAGCCATAAATATGAACATAATGTTTTCTCTCAATTAGTTCACCATTTGTTCTTTCTGCTTACAGCATTTGTTTTATCCGCAGAGCCGAGAGCTACTGACAGACTTAGCCAAGCGGTGAGTGCAAAATGCTTGTAAAAGAATTTCTGCATTAGCATTAGAAATCTGGTGACTAAGAAGAAATGAATATCCAGATTTTAGCGCAATCCAAGTACTGTCCAAAATGTATAGAATTTAAAGAGGCTGAAGGATTTGCAGCTTTACATGACTACTAACCCATAGCAACAAATCAATTGTTGGTGGTGACCAGTAAAGGCTTCCTGCTGACTGAAGATAACTAGATCCTGAGCAAAATGGAGCAAATATTCATATATTTTAAAAAGTCAGATACAGTAGTATTGAGAGATTTAGGTTTATTTAAACATTTAAATGCATGCTATGAGCATTTATATTGGTTCTATTTGTGTGCACAGATTACAACAATTGAACAAGAAATCACTTTATTCCCCTAGGGGTCAGACTTGGCATCCCAGGGGCAGGAGCTAAGGGAAGGGCTTCAGGCTCTACATAATGCAATGCATCTATTTCTCATGCCTTGTAGTGTCGTTTCCTTCTTCCATGGAAGAGACTTGCTCATGCAGCATGAGGCCGGTGCACACACTACCAAAGAAACTGCAACCACATGCCCATCAGTCTTCCTCATGCCCATCAGTCTTCCATCTACCAAGGGTAGAAAAGACTTCCCACCTTTGCTATATAAGTCCCATCCCATCATGCTCAGAGAGACATTTATCCTGGCTTTGGGCCCAACCCACACCCACAGTCTGACATTTGTACTGAAAAGTTTCGACTTTCTCTGTACAGCCAGAAACAGAGAGCCCAGAACAGCCACCAGGTGCAGCTAAAATATTTTATAACAAATCTGAGACAACCAAATTCTAACAATTTAGATAAGGAGGTCCCTTGGGACAGCTTAAAGGTCAATTCACCTTCATTAGCAAAACTGTAATAACTGAAAAAAAACACCCTCCCAAACCTCCCAAATTTTGTAAATTTATTTTTGTGGCCATAACATGGAACTAATGATGCACCATTTACCTTAACATGTGCATATAAATAACTGCAGTATTTATGTATAACATAAAGTGGAGAAAACCTTAAAATACTGAATCATGGTGGAGCACTAAATACACAGCTCATTTATCTCCATATTTGCGCTGGAGCAGATTCAAACAACATGCCCTATGGACATTGAGTCTGAGATGGTATGATGAAATTACAAAAAGCTGATTTATTCCATAAGGCTATAATGTAATATAAAATATTTCAAAACAGTGGCAAACTCTTTAGAATTACCTTGGTATTAAGGATTATACCACCAGAAGCACATTTTCAAACATAGTAGTAAAATACTCTGTACAGCTCAATTGTTGGCACTATATAAATACATGTTAATAATTTTAATAATTTAAACTAGCAGTCAACTGTATTGATACCTGCCATGTAAATATATTACTATATTAGTGGTTCCAGTCAGTTAGAAATTTTCCATAGTCAGTGATAAACTGAAACAATGTTTATCAAACAACTGGTTTACTAGAGAAGGTACTCACCAAATAATAAACGAATGCAGCAATACAAGTATGACCGTATCCCACACAGCTATTTTTGTAGACAAAAAAAATACTCTCCAAGGCCTGATCATGTCCATAAACCCTCACCTGGACAAAATAATTGTATTTCTCTATGAAATAGCTATTCAGTGCCCCTGCACTGGTTTAAATTGAATATGGTACCCAGCACAGCACCAGAATTGAGAAATTAGTAGAAACATATTATAGTTTAATCAACCTGTTGTAACATAGGTGTTTACACTGCTAAATAAAGAAAGCACTTGCAGTTTGAAATGACTGCCTTTGAATCTGTTTATTCCATACTTATATTTTCCTTGATTACTTTGGGAGTGTGACACAAACTCCTGGAATCTACAGCTGGAAGAATTTTGGAATTAATACACTGGTACCAGAAGAACGTTGTCTTACCTGTAACATAGGTGCTATGTAATCCTCAGGAATGGTGGTGCTTAAAATGAGCTTATACATGTTGTATTACTATCCAGAGAAATGGAAGCATTGCTGTAATGCTGTAAACTGCAGCAACAATATAAATATTCTAATACCAGAGGGACACCGTTTTATATTCTGTATAGCAATGGACAAAAAAAACATTTACAGGGCCACACAGAACCTAGATTGGAAATAGAAGCCTAATAATGCAATTCTTTAAAACAATTTAGTAAATAGCAAAAGATGCAACAATGATACTGAATTAAATGGATGAATAAACGTACTTTCTTACACTACTAACCACAGTGTTACTCCTTATCTAACTAAATATTGGCCAAAATTCCCGAAGCGTGCCTACTTGGAATAGTAGATGACCTAGTTCCTGTGTATGCCTCTTTGCTATGTATCTTTGCTATATGCAACTCACTGAATTGCTAACTGCTAAATAAAAACTTTAAAAAAAATATTGGCCAAAATAGGGTTCTAGTAATACTTTTGCCGCAATGATACAGTAAACTGACACTGAACATAGGAGAGACACAGCAACACTCTTACCTGCAATCACCCTGGACCTAGCAGATAATTTAGCTTGAACTGCCATAATATATAGTGAATAAAGTACTCCCTCTTGTAAAATGTAAGAATATTATAAATTACCGAGGAGTTTCATGACCATATAAAAACACGAGGCCTAAGGCAGAGTGTTTTTATACAGGTCATGGAACTCCAAGTTAACTTTGGATAAAAAAATAGAATTTTTATAAGTTGGGTGAATGGGATAGACCTGCAAACTCAAATCGAAGTTGAATTGTATTCGATTAGAATTTTTCAAACTTGATTCGATTTTTTTCTGCGCAAAAACCTTGAATGTCAGGAAAGCTGCAAACAACTCTAAATTGATCCCAGGACGTTTTCCATAGGTTAAAACAGCAATTCTGCAGGTTTTAGGTGGTGAATAGTCGAATTTGAGTTCTTAAAGGGCCAGCCAAGTTTGGGAGTTCTACTTTGAAAGCAGCTAGTAAGTTGCAGGTAAAACTTAGTCCCTTTGTAAAATGTATAATTAAGCAATTGAATTCTTAATGAATCAGATGAAAATTAAGCGTAGGACTGGCCAGATATGGGATGACTTTGACGTAGTTGGCCAGCTTAAATATATTGCAATATATGGACAAACAATCCCTGTTTTGTTTAAAGGGTAAGGCATTTTTTAGTAGCAGTATGCACAAAATGTCTCTGTCTTAAATATATTGATAATGGGCTGAGTGCAGAGGATCTCTTGTACTTAAGTATTTTATGCACAATAATGATAGCAAATATGGCACTCACAGCTTTGGCCACAAGCTAATAGGAAAGTTGCCGTCATATAGTCTGGATCTGGCTGACAGTAGAAGACCTTTCCAGCTCTGCAGACAGCAGGTAGATTCAATGAAGACATAGTGGAGCTAACCAGGTTATTGGATGTTCCTTTTTAAGGAGGAATGGTACAGACATAACTTACCTGATCCCCCAATCCTTGCACTCTTTTCTACCCCCTCACTCACAAGCAGACGGAAGACACGGGGAAGCAGTTAGGGGAGATTAGTCACCCCAAAGAAGAGGCAATTAGTTGCCGGGCAATTAAATCTCCCCAAATCTCCAGGTAGTTTGCCAGCATGTTTGGGCTTTGCATTTGCAAGAATCACCAGTCAGAGGGGACAGAAAAAAAATCAGCAAAACAGCTGATAAGAAATAAACAAAGAAAGCCAATAAGGATATGAAAAAGAGATGCCAGTGATCCACCCTGTAACCCTTTTAAAAAGAGAATCATTAAACCACTGCTACCTGCCCAGCCTTAATGGCATAAGCATATATGGTATCTATATCTGTGTATTTAGAAATAGTTTTACCACGGCGGAGCCACTGTTTTCCACTGTAAATGGAATTATTTTGTTTTTTTCCTGTACGTAAAGGGAATGAAATCTGTATTTCCTACGCACCTGGCATTACCTTAGTACCTGTATACAGACTTAGTCTAAAACACAGGTCCCTTCTGACTGATGACTTAACCCCCCATTGGAAAATCTTTTGCGTACGCTTGTATGTGTGTTTATGCTTTGACATGTTATTTACTGCCTGTTCCCCAGGCTGACAGTTGGGAATGAATATTACTAAAGATCTTAGCTGGAGAGACACCAGTAGAACTATAAGGAAGAAGCTGTGAAGAGGCTATACTACTTCAGGAGAGCTCTTTTTATGTTCTACTTCATTGGCCATTGAAAGCACACTCAATGCAGTTGGATAAGAGCACTCTGGAAAGAATCTTAAAGAGAAGATCATTGAAAATTACCCCCTCTCCACACTCTATATTCGGCATGCTGCAGTAGCAGACTCAAAGTGATTACAAAAGGGATAAAACACATCCCTCTCATCACCTCATCATAAGGAATGATTATGAGTATAATCTGAGGAACAAGAGAGAGACCAGAATGTTTTTTAACAAAAAAAGGATTTGCAAATAACTAGTTCTACAGACTTCTTGTCCCAGGAATGACTCATCTGGTTCAACTAAAGAACGGTTTTGTTACAAGAGACCAATAAGTTTGAGTTTCTCACTCTATATAGTACAGGTATGTTCATATCTATAATCCCAGTTGTTCCACCACATGGCTAGTGTTCACTGCTCCAGCAAGCATGAAACTATAGGCAGCAACGCATAGTTATGTTATGTTCACTTCTACTAAATTAAGTGTTTCCATGTTACTGTATCCTATGCAATACCCCCTACCTGCCCACTCAACAAACCAGTTCCTAGGTACTGAGTACTAATGCAATAAACTTGACTTTATCCACCCACCACCATACCTCTGTGCAGAAGTCCTGATTTTGACAGCTTAGCTCTCAGTTTCATACTAAAATATCCTAAATTTCTCTTTGATGCCAGAAAAAAGATACAAAGTTTCTGAAACTTAATTAAAATAAGAGTTTTTTCAGCAAAGAGCCCAGAACATGGAGCAGCTGCACTTAGATGCATTTGTAACAATTTCAGATAAGCAAAGATACAATTGTATCTTTTTAAGATAAACAAGTCTCTTGGGAGAGTCTAGCAGCTTAAAAGGCAATTCACTTTCATTAGCAAAACTTTTACAACTAAATATGACCTAAATGTGCTCAAACTTTCATAACCTGCCAAATTTAGTAAAATGGACATGGTAATTAGGGGGTGTAACCATTTTTGATGCGCTAAGTATGTCAAATGTTTTTGACCCTCTTCACATTTTTCAAAGGTTGGGAGTTATGCAGCACCAGTAAATCTATATGACAGTACGGGCAAACTTTCTTTACTGAATACTGTGTTTAACATGGAGTTAATCCTGGAGACCAATGATTTCAGAGTAGCTTTGTGCATGTAAAAATTATCTTGTTTTTGTACATTAATCCACCATTAAGCTCACAAAGTCCTAATTACCAGGCAGGAGGAAATTGAGTTACATGCTTATTGATTTACAGAAAGCCAAGAGTAAATTTGTACAAAGAAGATTGGAGCAGTGTGAGCCTTGCAGGCAGTGCAGGTTTGGTTTGGCTGGTGAGTGGATCTGGCACTTCTATAGTTTAAGAAAAAAAGAAACCCCACCAAATAGAAGTTTCTATACCTATATCAAGTCAAATTGAACCATAAATTGCAAAATCAGACTGATTACTGATAGTAATAATTCATTAATAAAAGTGCTAGTTATTAAGTTGAATAAAGTGCTAGTACAAATAAATAAAGTGAAATTAATCAGTACCAAAGGCTGATAACAAAATTAATTATTTCTGAGTCTAATGGGTGTATTACCCCACCAATAGATTCCAATAGTACCCCTTAATAGATAAATTCATTCATTAATTCATACAGAGTGTGATTCAACCAGATAAATATAATAAAATTAGTATTGCAATAGATTACACCTATAAAGTGCGGTGCAATAAATAGGTTAAAAAATGAGACTTGGTAATTGATTAAATGGTTAAAAAGGGAGTTGGTAAAAGGATGGCCAAAATTCAAAACGGGTTAAAAGGTTATTCGATCATATTCCCAGATTAGAGTTGAAAGAAATTGGAAAATATAGTAGGTGGAGTTGTCCCAAAAACTAACTGCCTATTTTGTTTCTAAAGCCTGGGACACCACAAAGTCAAGGCAGGACAGGGTAACCGGAGCTGTGGTCTTGTAATTTAACTTGCCCTAACAATTAAAAGAGGCTAAATAGCCCTAAAAAACCACAAACCCACGGCCCCTTAGAATGGAAGGAAGGTGGAAGAGGTGGTATAGTAAAGTATTTAGATCAAATTTCCTGCCCCCATAAAGATATCCAGTATATTCCCCTAATGGAATTGTAGTTCAGAATCAAATTTGTTAAGATAAGAAGATCAATTTTCAAGAGAACGCCGACGCGCGTTTCGCTTAGAAGCTTTGTCTGGCACTTCAGCTGGGGATGGATAATACAATGAAGTCTGAGAGTACCACTACGTTGTCTGGAGATGCCAGGTAATTTCTTTTTACTGATGCCCAAGTTCTGCCGACTGAGATACATTCTGTCATTTTATTACCTTTCTACTGAGAGTGAAATGTTACATTTGCTTTTAGGTGAATATTCATATGGGAGAAAACCATAGAGAACAGAGAATTATTGGATGGATGGGTTAAGGGGGAGTATTGTCCAGCTTTGGAGCAATGATTTGCGATCTTCTAAGAGTTCCATCTTGGCCAAGACTTTTGGAACCAAGTAATTTCTCTCTGAAGACACGTCTTTAATTTAATAAGGGTCTCTGGGAACTTTACTATTCTGGGCATTATACAGAGTCACATTCAATCCTCCACCACTATGCTGTCTCTTTCACCAACCAAGACTGCAAAAAAGGGTTTATTTCTTAAATGGATTAGGCTACCCTATTTGCATTCTGGTCTTCCTCCACCATGAGACCACTTGCCAGGATAACTTTACACTTCCTCAATGGTACAAGTTCAAACCTCAATCTGAGACTTTGTCCCAACACTGTGCTGTCTGCTATGATTGGGGAATGACAGTGACCAATGGGACAGCATTCACTGCTGATTGGCTGCAATATTTAAATAGTTCTATTTGGCAAACATGGCCTGTGGGGGGGGGACCTTAAGACTATCTAGGGAAGTGAATATAGAACGTACTAGCGTCTTATCGATAGTATAGAAATGTTTAAATCAGATCTCAATAATATCAGCACTGTAAAAAAAGTTAAACCATTACACCAGACAGTTAGGGTAAGGCCACACTGGGCATTTTGGGGAGATTTGGTCGCCTGGCGACTAATCGCCTCGTCTTTGCGGCGACCAATCACTCCAAACACCTTTCCTCACTCTGTGCCTGGCTAAAAACGCCTGCACTTATCACATGTGGCGGTTCGTTTTCCGAAGTCGCCCAAAGTTGCCTCTCGAGCAAACTTTGGGCGACTTCGGAAAACGAATCGCCGCATGTGATTAGCAGCGGCATTTTTTCATTAAGGAGGGAAGCTTCTTAGTTTTCCATAAATAGATTCATGTTATCATTCATGAATTCCCCTCTTCCTTTCAGACAGGACCTGACAGAACTTGAAAGCTCCATGGTGACTATTATAAGTATTTGCACCTGAACACGCTCCCCGCACTGGCATTTCCTTCTGCCAATCGCCATTGTGCCTGCCAAGTCAACTTGGATATATTGCACATTAGTGTGCCTGTTGATGGACCTATGTCCCCCTTGAAGGTGGTGGTAATTCCAGGGTTCCCTCTGTTGGCTGTGCCAACAGGTTCCACAGATGTGCTCCACACAATCACATGCACATGCCACTTGAATGGTGAGCACTGGAAATTATGCAATCCTCACTCTGAAAATGTGTGCAAATTTGTACTTCTTATTCTTAGTTCGGTGTCTGTGTTTGTTTGTTTTTTTAATGTTTTTGAACTTCCCGTTGCAGATTTGATGCGTGTGCATTGGACCTTTACCCTGGGGCTCTTTGAGAAGTGTGAGCTGGAAGTTATTCTGTATTTGTGTATGAGGTGTGTATACTAAGTGTGGCCTCTTGTAGTCACTAGGCGTGAATAGCCAACCACTAAACATGCTTTTGTGTGTCTGTATGCAGTGGATTAAAGGGAAAGGAGGGGCATCAATATTGTATATGCCCTTGTATGTCTTCACATTTACAAACTGCTTATTGTGTTTGGTTTTCTGATTTCAATATGTATTTTGCCAATCACACGTGTACAACCACTAATAAGTTGCAAAACCTCTAAAACACTAAGAGAGAGTAGGCCCCTAAATAACTGCTCCTCTGTATATGCTGCTGTGGAAAGTGTTCTGTTTCTCCAACTGTCTGGGAAATCAGCATGCCAGGGTACAAGTTCCTTACAAACTTAAAGTTGACCAAAGTTGATTGTACAGTTTCTGTAAACTGATAGCATACTTGCTAAGACTTGATTTCCATCTGCAACAGATTCAAGATTCGCAGACACTGGATCTTCACAGACCTGGATGAGAACCATGACCAGGAGATTGACTTCAGTGAATATGCTGCACTCATTGCCATGGTCACATCTGCCTGTCATAAGTCATTCCATGAAGACTGAAGAGCCATATAGATGAAAAGCACTGTTTGGATTCATCTGAAAAAATGAAGGCACAATTAATTATAATATGTTATTAAACATTAAAAGATCAGGAGCTTCCAGAATGTCAATTGAAGGTTGTTAGACTTGTCCCCTGATACTGAGATAAGTAAAGCGTCAGACTGGAGGGGTGTGGACCCACCGGGGAGGGGGATTCCTTCAAGACATGCCAAGTTGCAATGGGCGGGTTGTGTATGGGCTGGACTTGCAGGGCAGATCAGACCTGCTCTACTGCTTACCCCTACATCCTAGTTTTTTCTAATTCTCCTTATTTTATGGAGAGGTTCTGGTAACATTGAAAAAAAACAGAGACAAGTCAGGGACAGGATAAAATGATGACAGTGCCACAGAAAAAATAAATACATTCACACTTTAGTGAACTTAGAAAATATCTCCCCACTCACCGGAGGGTCCATCAATAAGTAAGACATTTACAGATAGTTAATGTGTATTTCCTCATCTCATCATACTAAATCTACATCCAATCTGATTGTTGCTGATTCCCTGTGAGAGCCATCAGGAAGTGAGGGACTGGGAATTATTGAACAGGCAAAGTCCATGTCACCATGTCACGGGGATCAAGCAGAATCCAAATTTCAGCCACAGTTCTAGGGAGGCAGCAATCTGGAATAATCAGAAACAGGCTGGGGTCATTAACCTGAATATCAGACAAACAGACTATAACAATGATGGCACATGCACTGAAAATTATTCTATTGTTACTATTAGTAGTTTATTATTATTCATTTTTAGAAAAGGGGTTGTTTCACCCAGACATAAACAAAGTGCATACAAGTGCATACATTTAAATAATTTATATAGTGTAAGCAATGTTTATTTTGATAAAATAGGATTGCAATTATTTCTTAGGGTAACAAGTCTCCCCCTTAACGTGATGTCAGCCTTCCACGTCCATAGCAACGTAGTAATGGAACGACACAACACACAGTTCATCCCATAATAGATAAAATGGATTTTTACATTTCATTGAATTTCATTTAAATAAATGCACTTTCTTAGGAAACAAGGCCACTGTTTGCTCATTGAGGGAACATTGCATTGAGATGTTTTTTAAGTTCTTGAAAGTGGTCAATCACCAAGGCAAGTGGTTTTATAGAGAGAGAAGCATGGGACAAATACAGTGAGCAGAGCAGCCCATAACTGGGAATGAACTTCCCATCGTTCTTATACAGCAACTAACAGAAGGCACAAAGAGAAGCCCCACATGCAGTTTGTGTGCGGATTGAAAAGTAAGGTGGTGCATCTTCCAGCAATATATATACATTTCCTCATCTACAATTGTGTCCTGGAGGCTCTCCATTATGCAAGTTCTTGCTTTACAACTGCCAGTTATCGGTGATCAAGCTCAGTCACAAAGCTCCAAGTCACTGAAGCAGGAACAAACATTACTCACTGAATTCTTAATTCAGCACCATGGCTGTCAAGGTTTAGACGACTTCCTGGTGTAGGATTCCAAAGGATATTCAGGCAAATGCTCTGAAACAGATATATTGGAAATTCCTTGGTGGATATTAAAATATAAGCAGCTTGCATTTATTTTGGTTCTCTGAATTCACCTTTGAAATGTTTCCCCTCCATTTATTGTTAGCCATTGCACTTAATAGTTCTACTGGAGCCATATTTGAAATGTCAAGAGAGTGAAAAGGACCATGGGGTGCCATCTTGAATAGGCCGCAGTGCTTTAAGTTTTAATGAAGTTCAATAAAAGAGGATATGGGCTTGAAGCTCAGAAGCGAATTCACTCCAACCCCTGTAATGTGCTGATGCCACAGCAGTGACCCCCTGAAGCAAAAGGGGTTAAGCGTCAGAGTGCACGCTGAGGATGATACGTTTCCGATTACAGTAACTTCTTTATATACAAAATAGCATTAGAATAAAATATAAGAAACACCCGCAAAAACAGACGGAGGTTAAGAGGAGTTCTGCACTGTGCCATCTTCACTCCAGTTTGTCACCCAGTCCTTTTTTTTAATGGTCCCTGTCTTCTCCTCCCACATCATTGGTCTCGCTTCCATTGGGATCTTCACGGCATGGTGCTGCGGCAGCTTCTCTTCTTGGAGGCGTCTCCTCTTGAAAAAGCCACACTAGGAAGAGATAAGAAATGTAAGGAAGATGTGGAAATAAAATAAAGAAGTCTTAAAGCAAGGGTCCCAAACCTTTTTTTTACCACCACCAGCCACATTCAAATGTAAACAGAGTTGGGGAGCAACACAAGAATGAAACATTTTCCCGGGGGGGTGCAAAATAAGGTCTGTGATTGGCTGTTTGTTAGACCCTATGTGAACTGGAAGCCAATATGAGGCTCTGTTTGGCAGTACACCTGTTTTTTATGTAACCAAATCTTGGGGTAGCAGAGCACAGAGCAACAGCGCAAGACATTTCTTTTCTTAGGAAATACATTTTCAGCCGATTGTACCTAGTTGGTCAATATGACCAGCAGGTGACACTGTTGTTTCAAATTCATTATATGAGCAGGTTAAATGTCTTTTGAGAGTTTACATTTCCTTTCAGGCATTGCAGCTAGAATCTAGACACACAAATTAATATTGCATATCAAACAATAAACAATTATCTCTTTAGTTTTACAGTTTGATCAGATGTTTTTATATTTAGTTCACACATTCTATTGATATACAAAATAAACTTTTTTTCTATTAATATTGGAACAGAGCAACAAACTAAGGAGAAAATAAACATGCCTCCCTTCCACTTTGCCGTTAATGAATGCCATTTAGGTAACAGGCCTTAGTCATGTTCTTGTCCTTTATTCTGACCATGCAATATAATGCGTGCAACCAATCATATTGGGTTAAGCAAAACCACTTAAGGAGTAGTTCCATTCACCTTCAAATTAACTTCTAACATTATGAAGACAAGGAAACAAGGAAATGAATAAAATGTGCCATATTGCTGGCCAGGTAGTAAAGTTTCTGTACCAGATTCAGTTGCACAACAGGGTTAATAGCTGCCGTCTACAGGTGCATCAAGCTGGTGTCTGTCTCCCTGGCATTCAGAATTCCACTATGCATGCTACTGGTCAGCAATTGCTGCTAGGGAGATAGACACCAGATGTGGCATGAGTACTTACCTCACTGCACAACTCTGCAGATAGAGCACCAGTGCAGGGGGTTAGTTAGAGAACGGAACCTGTGCAACAAAAGGATAAGTAAACCTTTAAACAAGTGAATATAGAATTGATGAGCGTGCTATTCTAAGCACTTTTGTAATTTACATTCATTATTCATTTATGTTTTATTACAAGATATTAAGGGATACGTGTACGATTAATATGAACTCATTTTGTTACAACAGCGCCACCTACTGGTCAGTTTCCCACCATTCTGACCACCAAGTAGTCAAGGAAGAAGTTGTTGAGAAAGAAAGAGGTTGCTCTGATGTTCTGTTTAGGAAAAAAATTGAAACCCTTCTCAAATATTTCCTAAACAGAAGAACATCAGAGCAGCCTCTGTCTTCTCCTGACAAATTCCTTGACTACTTGGTGGTCAGACTGGTGGGAAAATGACCAGCAGTTGGTGATGTTGTAACAAAATTCGTTCATATTAACAGTAAACGTATCACTTAATAGTTTGGAATAAAAACAAAATAATAAAAAAATGACTGTACATGTTCATCAATTATGTATTCCCTTATTTTAAAGGTTTACTTATTTATCCTTTAAAAAGTAAATTTTTAATATACAAGGTGGAAAGAGGTTGAAGTACTATGTAGGTAGGTAAAAAGTACATATGTAAGTAAAAAAAAAAGTTCTACCTATACTCTACCCTATGTAATAGTGTTCACAGGCCTGGATTTGTGGGATGGTCACTCACAAAAACTTGAGTCTAGAGTGGCAGAAATAAATATCTTGCGTGGCAATCCCTACTGCTCCAGAACCACATAAACATGGAAGGGGGTGATGAGCAGTGGCTGCATTGGGACTACTGGGGGCGCTGGGGGGTGGGACTGCACAAGGGCAGTCCATCGGGGCCCACCGGCGGTTTGCTCATACATGAATCCACCGAGAAAATCACTTCTGGAGGGGGCAGTTGCACAACCTGCACCTGGGCCCCATGCTGGGGTTAGTTACATTACTGAATGGTGGCCTAGAGGAGCCCAATTTGTAATCCTGACTGTTCAGCAGCCCTGGATCCTTGTCCCTAGATGCATAGCACATGTTGGAATAAAGGGCTGATTTCTCAATGTTCAAAATCACATTTTACCACGATTTAAGGGTATTTTTTTTTCTCAAAATTTCAAATTAGAGCTTTCAAAACTTAATTGTTATCGATTTATAAAACACAATATGTTCATGTTTTAATTCAATCAAGTTTTTTATATTAGAGTTTTTTTTTTTATAAATATGAATGCACTCAAGTTTATTCAAATTTGAAAAAGACTCCTCCCTGTATTCTTATCCATGCTGAATAAATCTATCCAGCGCAGAAAAGGTACTACTAAATCGGCCACTGGAAATTAACTTAAAGGTGAGTTAATCTTGTAATACCTCTTTAATAAAAACATGAATCTATTAGTATGCAGCTTAAAACACACGCGTGCTGCTGTTACCAGCTAGGCCTCATCCTCTGCCTGCCTGTCTGCCGCCTCGGAAGGCTGTACCCCCAGCTGAGCCCGGTAGTAGTTTGTAGTATACTTGGCTTGTGCATTGCTCCTCTTGAAGAAACCACACTGGAAGTCGAGAAACTTGTGAATTTGTGCTACGTATGCATGCCACGTCTAGCTTGTACAACACAAATAGATACAAGCTTAATGAATGATTAAAATGTATTCAGAAACAGATATTTTTGTTCTTTGAGCAATAGCGGCAGAAGTCATATATTGTTTCACGTACTAAAAGGCAACGGAACCTTTCTTAAAAATGCTAAAATGTGTTGTCTGTACAACTGCTTCCCAGGACTGCAGAAGATTTAAACTCTTTAAACTAAATCTTTACATCTTACTAATTTTCCTCATTTTAAAATTCAAATTCTTGGCTCAAGATTTTTGAATGAACAGTAACACCAACAAAATAAAAAGTAAAGAAGATATCATGTAATGTTGTGCTGCACTGGTAAAACTGGTGTGGTTGCTTCAGAAACTCTACTATAGTTTATATAAAGAAGCTGCTGTGTTGCCATGGGGGCTGCCATTCAAAGCTGAAAAGGAGAAAAGGTACAGGATACACAGCAGATCACATATAAGCTCTGTAGCATACAATGGAATTCCTCACAACATATCTGTCATCTACTGTGTATCCTGTGCTTGAATGGCTGCCCCCATGGCTACACAGCAGCTTGTTTATATAAACTATAGTAGAGTTTCTGACACAAGTTTTACCAGTGCAGGGAAACAGAATATTATATTGTCATTCCAATAACACACTTTTTGGTGTTACTGTTCTTTTAAATTTTTTTTTTACCTGTCTAAAACCCCTATTCCTTATCCATCCTGTTTATTTCTCTCCTGTACTGTACTTGTCTTAAGCAAGGGTTTGTTCTTCATGACGTCTCCTTTATGTGGTATAAAGAGGGAGATACAAGAATAAACAAAAGTTTGAGGCAAATATCAGTGGACGGTGAGAAACAATGTGGAAACTGTAATGGGGAAGAGAATATGGGGAACAGATAAAATAGTAACTAAAGATTTAAAGCAGGCCAACCCCCCAACATTTAAGGACAAACTATAGAGGCAATACATATGCAAATATAAAAGAGCCAATAACTTACTGGGTGAACAAGAGAAAGTAGAAAAAAAGGTTAGGTGCCAATAAATAGAGTATTAGAGACTGTGGAAGGCAGAAACCATAACCAAAGGCATGTGGAATAGATCAAATACTGCATGGAAGACAGAAAATAAATCTATATGGTAGCCTAGCAATATTTATACAAGGAAAGAACATCTGTAGGCAATAGTGTATTACTGAAAATCCAAACATTACCTTCCATAAGATGAAAACAAGAAGAGCGAGCAACAGTATTCCAGCCAGCACTGCAATAAGGATAATCCACCAGGGAATGCCTCCAAGAGCAGCCACTCCATAGTCTGAATACAGCATCACATTAATCTTAAAGAAAACAAAATAGCAATTAATATGAAATGAAACTGTGATTTATGTTGAGGCTTAGGTCACACAGGAAGATCCTGGGTGCTATATGTAGTTGTTCAGAAATAAGTCTATGTGTTTATATCTAACTATATTTCTATCTATTAATATCCATGTCAAAAACCTAAAAGGTCAGTGCTGACCCAAAACATGGTATTTAAACATTTTAGCAAAATAAATGTGAACAAGACTTTGGGGCATGATGGAATGATGGCTTCTCTAATGGATCTGCTTTATTGAATCTGTTCATTAATAACTAGGGTGGGTTATTTTTGTTTAATGAAGACTATATGTAGATGCAGAACAACTAAAACCCTCCGGGATGTGTCATTCTTGAAAGGGGATCTGGGCAGCAGATGAGATTCAGCATCCTCAATGTACGGTTATTAACTTATGCAGGTTAGTTATAACCTTAATTTTGTCTAAAAAAATAAATATACTCTGTGCAAATTGCTACAAGTAACCCAAAATGGAGCGCAGAGACCTGCAACTTCTCCCATGGATACATCATTGACTGCATTAGCTAACTTGTGCGTCATTCATTTCTTTCCCCGCTAAGGCAAATTGGAAAGAGCTTCAGAGGGGAACGAGTCGTATTTTTTCAGATGCCTTGTAACTGTGCACGTGGGCAGAAAATAAAGATATAGAAATTGTTGAATCAGGTTACCAAGTTCAAAACAGGAAAGATGGGAGGCAATTAAAGAGAACATAAAGAGAGAGAGATTCGCTGATACCTGTGTGGTGGCATCTCTCAGAACCAGGTTCTTGATAGAGGACTTTACAGTAATGTTTGCTCTGACAGCCACTTCCAAGGAACTAACAGATGGGTATTCCTGGAGAAGAAAACATGGCAACAGAGGGCACAAGGTAAAAAGCAAGAATGTTTCATGTTCATATCTGCAGAGTTGGGCTTTAATTAATATGATCCTCCTGGGTTGGACTAGCTTACCAGATATTGAGACACATAGAATAAAAACAGTAAAAACTGATTATATGTAATTTTACTTATGGTGTAGCAGGCCTTAACTCAGTCACTGTGTGACTCATAGACACTGTACTATGAACATCTTTTCCAGTTCACAAAGGTATAGCAAACAATCTAACTATAGAGGAATCAGACCCAGCAGTTGCAGGGGGCCTAAGGAACAGGGGGCCTGGACTGTGGGAACTGCTTTCTCTATAGTTAATAAAAAAAAACCCTCCTCCTCAGCCACTCTCTTACCTGGGACGAAAGTCTGGGTGGGTGTGGGCGGAGTCAGGATGGGCAGTCGGTGGGCTGTGTGCGGGGCAGAGGGGACATGGGCGGAGGCAGGTGGGTGGGAGGATGGGGATTGCTTAGTGCGTCCTTCTGAAGATTTTTTTGCAGGGGGGCCAGGCGCACTCTATTTACACCACTGCCGCTGATAATTAAGGTTCTCACAGCTGCAAAGTCTTTAGAAAAGATTCATACAATGGGCAAGATTTAATTCTATGAGAATTCCAACTTTCCCAATAGTGCAAAAGTAGAGATCATAACCTGATCTCTTTCTCCTAGTCTGTTCTGTTCTCATTTGATCATCAAGCCTTAATTCATCTTCACACCCCAGTATTTATTCTCCCCTTTCTGTCCTTACTCTGCATATTACTTCTCTCTCTGTCTGCCCTCCTCATTTCCCACGAGGCCCTAAATAATGAGCAATTTCAATATATATTTGAAAACAGCCTCTGGATGTTTTGGGGGCCCTAAAATTAATTTGCTGTGGGACCCAGTAACATCTGCTTATGTGACTTCATATGGCTCAGCTATTAACTGGCAGACACCTTTTAGTGTTTCTGGTTTCATTTACCCAGTAATCTAAATAACAGGCCATTTCAGAACTCAGGGATTCAAAAAAGATCAGACTGGATTCTCAGAATCATAGCCATTAACTTTTCCCACCAGATCAGTGTTTCTTCAAATTATCGTTTCCACTTTCAGTTGAAATTCCTGCAACACTTTTGCTGCATTCAAACAGTTAAACAAATCAGCTTATGTATCAAAGCTCTCTCCTGCTTCAATCATTGGTTTTAATGAGTAAAATGATATTTCACTTTTGATTAGCATAATTTTACTTATACTATGGGAGAAACTAACTCTCAATTCACTCAACTCATTGATTCGAGCAGGTGTCATAATAATGGTTGTTATAATTAGACACCATAGACAAAGGAAAAATCGGAACAATTTGTATGTATATTGTATTTGATTGAATTGTATTTCTAGAATTCTCTCTTACATGACTACTGGAAGTTTTGTCCTTGGCACTAAAAATTGAATTTCGTTGCAATTTTTGATAAATCTGACACTAAGGGGCAGATTTATCAAGGGTCGAAGTGAGTTCGAGGGAATTTTCGAAGTAAAAAAATTAGAAATTCGAAGTAATTTTTTGGATACTTCGACCATCGAATAGGATACTACAACTTCAAATTTACTTTGACTTCGATGTAAAAATCGTTCGAATATTCGAATATTCGATAAGTGAAGTACTGTCTCTTTAAAAAAACTTTGACTTCAATACTTCGCCAATTTAAACCTGCCGAAGTGCTATGTTAGCCTATGGGGACCTTCTACAACCATTTTCTAAGTCTTCACACATCGAAATAAAATCGTTCGATTGTATGCTAAAATCGTTCGAATCATTCGATCGTTCCATTGCAAAATTCGGTGAAAAATCCTTTGACTTCTAAATTTGAAGTCGAAGTATTTTTTACTTTGAAATTCGACCCTTGATAAATCTGCCCCCTAAATACTTTTAAATTCAACCATCGAATAGAATCCTCCAACATTCGAAGTCAGAGGATTTTATTCATCGTATGATCGTAATTTGAATCATACGATTCGAACAATTTTCCTTCGAATACAAAAAAATTGCTCTGGAAGGTCCCTATAGGCTAACATAGCACTTTGGCAGGTTTAAGTTGGCGAAGTATCAAAGTCGAAGTTTTAATTAAAGAGACAGTACTTTGATTATCGAATGGTCGAATAGTCGAACGATTTTTACTTCAAATTGAATTCGAAGTAAATTCGAAGTCGAAGTATCCTATTCGATGGTCGAAGTATTCAAAAAATTACTTTTTTTTTTACTTCGAAAATTCCCTCTAATTCACTTCGACCTTAAATGTAACCATCAAAGTGCCAGAGAAAGGTGCATAAAACAGTAAGAAATAACAAGCCCTACAGGGATTTTACCTCCAATAAACTGCTGTTCCAGAGCCGACCATGAACTTTTAGCACCACCTGCTGGTTAAAGCTGTAGAGTGGGCATTGGAAGACAACACAACGAGCAGTACCCCGCGAGCAATCCTGAAACACAATGGAGACACAGAGTTAAATGCCCTGACACATTTTTCATAGACATCTACATTTCATTGTCACCTACCATTGGCAAAGTTTCCCATCTGGAGTGAAATAATCACCAAAATCAAATCCTTGGGTGAAATGTATTCATTTAAAGCACAGAGATTGCAAGTGAATCTATTCACCATATTCTATAGCAAATCAAGTGCAATATGTCCCACTGTACAGACAGAGGAGCTGTTGCAATGTAACATCTATGTCATGTATACTTAGTACTAAATGAATGCTAAAGGGGGGGGGGGATTTAATGAGGGCTGCTTGTGTACCTGCATTTCAGATCCCACAAAAAAGCAACTTCCAGCACAGTCAAAGGCAAAAGATATTTTCTTAAAAGCTTTCTGCTAATTTTACTTCACATGTTTCCTTATAAACTCAAACATAGAATATGTCTGTTCTTAATGAATAATTATATATATAATTTCAATATACCCTGTTTCTAAGTAGGATATATATTTAATTTTCTTCAGAATGCACTAATTAACTACATACTGGCTGGTGTTCTTGGTTGGCAGAAAGTGCTACTTGCCCAGCCAACACCAACTACATACACCAACCCTGAACATTTAAATTCTGAACATGTAATATATTGTGGCATTGGCATAAGTCACTGTTGGCATTTACGAGAAATACACAAAGAGCTATATTTGAGAAGGGAGATACAAACACCAAGGATCCTCTAATATAAAGTGCCTCCCAAGATCCCAATCATTTCCCATGTTATATGCTAGTATCATGCCTTTTAATACATACTCTTCACCCCCTTTGGGACTTGGAAGAAAACAGACAACTGAGGCATCATAGAAAAGACAAATACAGAACATGAATGCCTTTTTTCTGCTCGGCAAATGAATATACATAGGCCATGATTCTATTACATCTCACTCAACACATACAAATCCAAAAAGAACATTCTTTACCAGAATGACGTCCTTTTTCTTTTCTGGGTAAGTTAGAGACCACCGACTAGCTGAACTTGGTGTTTGATCCCTCTGCATTGTATCTGCAGCTCCTGTAACTGTGTTCTGAGCATGAAGGAACCAAGTAGTGGGAAAAGAAGAGATTAGTTAGGTGTTGTTCCCTGTTTTCACCTATTCTGTAGAATTTGAAGCCTATAAAGGAGTCTTGCCTACCAGTTTTAGGGGATTGATGGCTTTAATTGGGGTGCAGTCCATGCTGCGATTAGACTGCTCCTTTTCCTTAAGTTGGATTGCCATGGGGTACAGAAGCCACTTCCCATTCATCATTTCATGTGGCCACATGAGGTTCAGGAAGGCAGAACCCAGTGTACGTAAGGATTTCCCCCTGTTAGAGACCTGAGAAACAAATGCAAACAAAACACAGGAAAAGTTGAATACAATGCTTCCAAGGTAGGAACTCTAAGTCACAACGTTGTACCCACATGTACAGTATGTCAATTTGTTTTAAGCAGAAGGAGATATAGCTTCCTTAAAAAAGCATTTCAATTTAAAATACATTTTTTGCTGCCCACAATGGAATTGCAGTGGTGCATATATTAGAGTAGATTAGAGAGATTATGTAAATTAGACTTAGTTTTATGTTTTTTGTATGGCTATGGGCATACAAAATCAGTATTACATCTAAACATACAAAAGTTTCCCTACAAAGCTTTACTGGAAATCCCACCCAAAAAGGTCTCTAAAATAAAGGTCAAACTTTTAAATTACATATTTCTAGCGGCAAGACAGACCATTGCCAAATCCTGGAGATCCTCCACTATAAACGTTGCTATGTTTAAAAAGAAGATTGATTGGATCTTCACTAACGAGAAGCTAACTGGGATTGCAACAGATAATCTCCAAAGGGTTTTAAAGATTTGGCATCCATGGATTATATATAGATTTAATGGTACCCTCCCTACCTACTCACACTATAATGCTATGGACCCCCATTATAGATAAGCGGAATTCGAATTCATCCTAGGCAGTTAAGACTCCAGTAGTTTAGTTTTATTGTCTATTTCCTTTTTTTCTCCTTTGTTTTTTTTTTTTCTTACTTTTTTTTAAATTTTAAGTTTGTCAGTAGCTTCTGTCAGCTTAAAGTGGACCTGTCACCCAGACATAAAAATCTGTATAATAAAAGTCGTTTTCAATTTAAACATGAAATCCAAATTCTTATTTTTTATTAAAGCATTCATCACCATTGTAAACGTATTTAAAAATTTCAGCTGTCAATTAAATATTACCTGCCCCTCCTCTATGCCTCAGGCATAGAGGCAGGACAGACAATTACTTTCAATTTCCATTCAGCAATTCCTAGATGTCACTGCTCTCCCCACATTCCCCCTGTCTCCTCACCATTTATTTGCATAGCCAGTGCATGGGGATGGACATCAGGTGCACAAACAAGATTCTAAGATGATGCAAGGTTTGCCTTAATAACAGTGTCCACAAAATGGCTCCTGCCTACTCACTACAATTATGAGTTCCCAGACCAAAGGTCTTTTCTTACACAGTTTTTTGTTGTCCCACCAATATGTAATGCATTTCACTGATTTTACATTTTCCTGGATTTTACACAATTTTTTTGGTCCCCTGAAAAACATAAAGTGGGGGTTTTATTGTATACAAAATAATGTATAAACCTACTGTCACTTCAATATCTATTGGGCTGCCCACATCTTCCTCTGTTCGCATTGCGGATTCACCTCTCACCTTCCCGCTATAATACAGTCTGTTTGGAGTCGCCCCGCTGCAACAAAAATTGCCAAAGACACTCAGATACAACCTTAGAGATGCCAGCCAAGCATTATATACAGTCCTGCATACACCCAGGTCTATTTTGCACTGTGCAAAAAGCAATTTTGTAGCTTAAGAAACAAGAATATTCCAGCTTGTTTTTTATTTTTTTTAAGGTAACATTTATATTGTTTTAACCACAAATAAAACAACCCAAAACCAAAAATAATAGACATTTTACAGTTGTGATTGATATAATAGTTACAATTTGTGTTGGTACAGATACAGCGTCATGTCAATCGCTGACATTGTTAATAACAGTTGTTCGTGCCTGTGTAGAGATGAGGATTTAAAGCAAATAAAAGTAGGTTATATGTGTTCCATGGGTCACACCAGGCACCCCAAACTTTGTTGAATTTTTAATGGAAGAACTTCCTCTATCAGCTGCCTCCAGAAGGGTATGGTAGGAGGGGTATTCCCCATCCAGTGCATAATCACTGTTTTTTTTTGCGTAGAACATAAGGGAGCGTAACCCGAGTTCTAGCAGCGTTGGTTGGTATTAGATCATCAATCACTCCCAGTGAGCATACCACCGGGTCGACTATCTGTGGAGTGCCCAGTTCAGTTGCTAGGGTCTCCATTACCTTGGTCCAGAATTACTGGATCAGAGGACAGGACCAGATTATGTGGATAAAATCAGCACCTGGAAGTTTACATTGGGGGCACAGATCGTCTTGACTTTTCCCAATTTCTTTTAGCTTAAGAGGATGGGGAATCTTATATTGTATCAGTTTGTCCCTTATCAAGATTAAGAAGCTGTAGGCCGTTTCTATTGCCTCCTCCCACATCTCATGGTTGAGGTCTGGAATAGCCTGTATCCATAGGAGGTAGGCTCTATCAAATGGGAGGTTTGACCGTTACCATGATGTTCTGATATAGTCTAGACCAGGGATCCCAAACCTTTTGAACCTGTGATCAACATTCAAAAATAAAAGGAGTTGGAGAGCAACACATGCATGAAAAATGTTATTTGACATCTCAATAAGTGCTGTGATTGGCCATTTGGTAGCTGCTATGTGGATTGTCAACCTACATTGAGGCTCTGTTTGCCAGTACATCTGTTTTTTATGCAACCAAAACTTGTTGAGCAACATCCAAGGGGTTGGAGAGAAACATGTTGCTCACAAGTTACTGGTTGGGGATCACTGATCTAGACAGTAGTTTAGCAGGGGAGGATGATAGAGAGCATCCTATATATTGTCCGTGGACATTGTTGGCGTAAGAGTGTGGAGGATGTTCCAGCTTTTAGCAGATATGTGCCACTATACCTACATAAACTTTAGCACTGCTATTCTTTTCTACTGAAAATTCCCCCTGCCTCCCCAGTTCCAGTAGAAGGGGTGTATTTACTATATAGGCTTGTGGCTGGGGTGTCAGCTTTAGGGAGGCGGCCCTCTATATTGTAAATACAATTTTTATTATAAAAAAAAATCTGCTTCCCCACAGCCGCCAATTCTTCTTCATTAATTCCAATGGAAGGGGGGAAGAGGGTAGTGGGTACATGGTGGGCATTGATCTAATGGAAGTGACGTAATGCTTAGGCAGTTTACGTGACTTCAACGCATGTGCATCATGTCACTTTTGTAAGGTAATGTAATGTGCCGATAGCACACACTGAGTTCTTGTACAGCTGGAAGTTGAACAACTTGTTGAGTGAAGGCTCGTTTGTGGATGGACAATGTTCTGATAGACTGGAGGACAAATATAAACAGTGCCACAGACTATAAAAACATTGCCCCAACAGCACGACGTAAACCAGTAAGCTGCTCAACTTCAAGCCATGTTGGAAAAGGGTGAATTGACGGCAGGCAAAGGAGCACATCCATTAGAGTCTTAGCCACACACTCTTATTAAAATTTGAATGTGCCACAATCCCTTTAATTAGTACCAAATATTTGCTTTATTCCAGCTATGAAGGTGCAAATTGCATGGGTCATTACAGAAATACTGTTTCCCACATGAAGAACTTACCCAGACACAGACAATGGAAGTTCAATGATCACCTTGGCTCTGGCCTGTACTGCTGACAAGTTGATCTGCTCACTTATTCTATAATGACAAAGGCACATGTACATACATGGCTTGCTGGGTTTTTTCCATAGTATTATTACATAGTAATATAATGGTACGATAAACACAATATAGAGCTACACCAATTTATAGAAAAGCAAGTATAGGTAGGTATGGATCTTTGCTCAAACACTGGGGCACATCCAATGATGATGGCCATTCTCAGCCTTGTATATATATGGAGAGATACTTAATATGTTATAATTTTGTATTTTAGCTTCTGCTTTTCATGTAGTAAAGATATAACCTAATTATTTTCCTCTGTAATTTGGTTTGTCTAATTCCCTTTGATGGTCAGTATTCATTTAACTATATTTTTGGATTGTTAAGTCTAATAATAATAATAATAATAATAAATCAATAGTATGCCAGCTCTTTCCCATATCTGCCCTATGTAGCTTGGAAATAGTTTGCCCGGATGAAGACAAGCTTCCATGGATCTCACAGAAATGACATTATCAGAGGTTATCTGCATTGGACCTTGTGTGCTTTGAATTAATGCAGGACTGTCTGGAAATGTGACTGTGAGTCTGAGAAAATGACTGAATTGCTAATAAACTCGCACACAATCAGGCAGGGAAATATATCAAGTTCTCCATGGGCTGATCTGGGCAGTACTGGATCCATACAGCAGCCTGCACTGACTGCTAATCCATAGCAAGTAGTAAGTGGCAGTTTAATTAGAGCATGTGCGTTCAATTAGATTTGAAACTCCCTCAGCATTAAATGTTTAGACTCCATTTACTCTCACAGCTCTATTAGGCTTCTGCATAATGAAATGAATGTATGAATACAATATGCAGTTTATATGAATAATTCTGTATTCCTCCTAGTCAAGTAACTAAGATTATGGAGGAAAAGGTTGTTGATAAAAGGTTCTCTTGTGACCCTCCAACTATTAATGGGTACTGGAGTAAAACACGTTATGCGTGAGGCCTCACTATTATTGAAATTTGCTGTCTACAATACTGTTTTTAAAAGATATATATAAGAAAATAGTTCTAATCATCATGAAATCTTCAGTTCATTGTTGAAAACAGTCAAGTAACTAAGGGCACATTTCCTGGCATTCAGACATCCTCTCTCCAACCGCATGTCATTTTAGTTAAGTTTCGTTCAACACAAGTTACGGCACAAGGCAGAGGGTGTAAAGGAGACCAATACTTACAGTCTGGCCTATGACACAAAGATGCAGAGAACTAGTATGTCCCAGACGCAAGTGTTTTCTGAATGAGCACTTTAGGGGGGGGGGTGTTATTTTGTACCTGGTAATGATGTAGCACTAGCGTCTAGTCATTAATTAGGCCCCTGATTTTTACATTCCTGACACTTAATCTTATTTTGGTAGGCACTGTGGAACATTGACTATCTAACACCAAACTAGAATCCATGATTTGCCCTTATTTATTAATAAAAAACTCCGAAAAATCAGATCAGGGGAAAAACTGCAACTTTTTCAGATTGTCGCAGGAAAAAACAATTTTTTCATGTTTGCTGCCTGACAACCATGAACAATGTTGGTTTTTGTGGAAACGAAGGGGCGTGCCCCCGAAACGTTGTGCAAACTATGACACAATAAACACTTAGGGGTTTACCCCATGTTGCAAATATTCCTGTGTGCCGATCCCTCCTTGTTCTGCTTAACATTGGATATCGTGGGAGTGCCGTCTCCCCAGTGGATAGTGCACCAGGCTACTGACAAGGGAAGGCAAGGTTGTGCGCTCACACCGTGTTCCACGGTTTTTGTGGAAAACCCAGCATCAAACCCCGAAAACTCTGAACATTTTATGTGGGTTAAAACACTTCAAATGGTTAAGGAGACATCTGCCATTGGCTTTTACATACATTTGGCAGGTTTTAGATGGATTATTTTCGGATTCAAACTTGGAATAGATTCCAGACATAATTAATAGCGAGAAAATCGTGTGTTTTTTACCACAATTTTTTCTGACTATTAGCATCAAAACGGATGCCGAAAAAAATTGCATCTTAATAAATAACCCCCTACGTGTACAGCCTGACTCTGTTAATGAAAGCATGCTAAAAGCTTTATAATTACACATATAACAAGATAACATGAATTATTAAAATCTTACGTGGCCAGTTCAAGTTTCACATCCAACTCTGTGGTCTCTATAGTAATTCCAGGGGCGCTAACAATCAGGTAAAAAGTGATCTGTAGAATAGAAACCAGCTATTGAGGTTGCACAAACAAAGAAATACAAGGCAGTTAATAGACGCAGAGATAAATACATAGAGCTAACTATGCAAGCATAGCCCTATCTAATAAAGGTAGCTTGGGTGAGGAAATAACTGATATTTAAACCGTGAACCATTTTAATGTCACAGAAATATTCTGTTCTTCTGAGAATATCACCTCCAGAGTGTCACTGATACTTATTTTGCGGATTTTGGGGAACCCTGCTGGTCACTCATTCACAACATGTGAACTCTGCATGACAGTTTACTATCTGGGTCTAATATTAAGGAATATCTGTAAAATGCGAGCTGCCAGGTGTGAAATTATTCCTTAGGAATGCTTGAGCCTTTACCAGAACTACACTGAAAATTATTCTGCCCACTAAGTTGAGATTCATGTACTAAAATGGAGGCACACGTTGCTTGTGTTGAAGCTATTCATTAAAGCTCTTATTTGCTCCTCGCATTTCCATACTGTTGATGTAAGTGGCGTTGTGTCCATACAGACTCTGTTGCTGAATAATACACAATTCCGTTTCACCCTGCCTGCCGGCTGCCAGCAATTATACCGGAAAAGCTGATTTCTGGGTAAAACATGCCCATTTTTGCACCCAAAATCGCACCTTGCAGACTGCACTGTATTCATAAATAATCCCTAATGATAGTGTGAGCCTGGAATACAAATAATGTTTTCATTACTCTAAGTTTGTTGGCTGTCAAGAGTTTTAATACAACCCAACATATCCAGCCATTGTGCAACCTGCCTACCAAAGCTTCACTGCAATGTAAACTGTGCCTGTGACCTGCAATCTGATATTGCTCTGATCAGGCAAAACCCTTGTGATTTTGAGACTTTACTCAATAAACATGCCAGTAATTTGAATCAGGGAATTGGGAACTGATTACTGTTTGATGACAACAGCAGAGAAAAGGGATGTGTTAAAGGCTTAAGTAATAAGAGCATTCAACCTTTATAGTTTTCAATGGGGACAATTAAATATATTGTGGACATTGACAAGGGGTTGATAGTATTAGTATAGCTTCATAATGGATAAATGCTTAGCAGCCCTTTGCATTTAGAGTATGTATGTGTTTTTACACTACATCATTTAGCAACCCACAATCAGAATGTTGTTTTTGTACACTAATACATGGATAATGCTGACTATCTCTTGTTTTCCCTTCTTTTTACCAGTTATAGGAAGAAAATACAACAATAATACTGAATGAGAGAAGATTAATTGATAAGAGAAGAAATGAATAGCAGGCAGATAAGCTGCAAATACCTCAGCATCCCGCTTCATGGGATTTCCCAGTTCACATGTCGCCTCAGAACCATTCAGATTGGAAATGCAGACTATTTCCTTGTCCTGAATGGAAAGAAACACAGGAAGTTGAGCAACCTGGGGAGACCTCATTGACCCTGCAGGCTCTACAACATCTGTGATTTTTGTGAGATTTCCTTTAATGCCAATGGGACAGTTGCTCCATCTATTTTGGTCTCAGAAATGTTTCTATAGGCTGCATGTTGGCAGATTTGTTTAATATAAGTCATTCATTGCCATAAACAGGACTAGAATTTGTCTTCAAAAGATCTGTTCCGGATTATACCAAAATCTGAGGTCAAAATCAGGCTTAATGCTGCCCCCTGGCTGTTATGAATATCAGAAAATATATCAGAAAACCTGTTAGTGAACTAATGTGAATTAGCTATGAATTAGCTTGAAACCATTGCTGACCAATTCGTGCATCATTAATAACTTAAAGGAGAAGTAAAGCTTAACTAAAGAAGTCAAGGCAACCACAGCCCTTTAGCAGGGAAGATATGTTTCTCCAAAGATGCCACAGTAGCTCCCCATCTTCTTTTCTGCGGATTCACTGCACATGCTCTGTGCTGCTGTCTTAGGGACCCACTCACAATATACTGTAAAATGGAAATGTCTGATGAGGCTGATTAGTAATTAATACAGATAATTATTACATGGCAGCACAAAAACAAGTGCAACTGCCATCAGAATGTAATAATCAGCCCCGTAGCATCATCTTATATTACAGACCAATCTCATTTTCTGCTTGATAATTTGCAACAACCCTTAAGCTTAGCTTCTCAACAGCTGCTCAGAGACCACTGAGCATGTGAGTGTCACAGACACTTTCCAAGATGGTGACCTCCTGTGACATGTTTGAAGTCCTGCATCATTGCTGCCATTGAGAAGCTGAAACTTTAGGCTGGTGCAATTAGTTCAGTATATAAAATATGTCATTTTTAGCCACATTCATTTTTAGGGTTTAGTTCTCCTTTAAGTACTCCTCTAAGTGCTATAGAAAAATCATAATGACATAATGCATTGTGAGAAAGCATCAAGTCACAATACCGGAGATGTGCCTGAGCCGTCAGTGGCTTGGCGCACACCAGAGTAAGACAGGGTATCTGCAAAGACTGCACTCAGCTGGGCTTCATGAGCATCATCTCCATCCACCATTGGATTCCTGGGGTCTGATGGAAAGTTAGTGACTGTAATCTTAAGGGCAAAGTCCTTCTGGTCGGTCAGAGAAAACACTGGAACCTCATTTTCCCTGAAATGTGGAAAGAGAAGATTGGAAAAAACCTTAGGAGGACACGCTTTTTCCACAGTTGTGATGAGGCTTCTCCAAGACTGCAGTCACACTCACATACAAATGTACATACACATTGTTCTCTTTGTGGGATACTCAACTCCAATATGTTTAACTGACAATATGTTTAACAGTTACTATTCCCCCTTATTTTCAAATATAAAAAGATGAAATTACAGAAGGGCTGGCGTTCTGTTAAGCTGAACGAAAATGCCAAATGGAGTATTAAAGCTGTATCACTGTTGCACCCAATTATATATATATATGTGATGAATATATTCTAAACAGAAAACACTAAATGCCACACTACTAAATATCAATGGCATATTGTAGTTAGTGCTTAAAGGACCAGTAACATCAAAAAATGAAATTGTTTTAACGTAATGAAAATATAATGCAGTGTTGCCCTGCACTGGTAAAACTGGTGTGTTTGCTTCAGAAACACTTCTATTGTTTATATAAATAAGCTGCTGTGTAGCCATGGGGGCAGTCATTCAAAGGAGAAAAGGCTCAAGTTACACAGCAGATAACAGATTAGCTCTGTAGAACATAATGTTATCTGTTATCCACTATTTATCCTGTGCCATATTTATAGCCTTTTTTTTAAATTTCTGCCATTGCTACTCAGCAGCTTGATTATATGAACTATAGTAGTGTTTCTGAAGCAACTTTAAAATACTTTCATTTTTTGGTGCTACTGTTACTTTAACTTATATGCAGAATCAGTTTTCAGAGTCAGATCCTATACATACACTGGCAGTGGCACAAACTGGTTTGTGTTGCCTACACGGGAACAGAAGACGTAGCTGAGCTGCAGGTTACTCTGACATATCTTGTCTTCTCCACAGCCTTCTTTGAGAAAATTCACCTGAAATGAGGTTTAAAAAAAGACAATTTCATAGTGGCATTCCCAATGGCACGCCATGGGATTATGTTATAAAACGTGCAACATAGGTCAAGTCACCTAAAGCAACTAATCAGCAGGTGCACGTACCTAAAAGTTGTTTAGAAGCAAAACTCTTATTGATTGCCCTGCTTCTATATCCCTCACCAACCACTTCCTCTTTGATTCAGTTTTGTCTAACAACAGGAGGTACTAGTAGAAATTTAACTATATACAGATCAAGTTGGCAGAAATCACAATCAAGAGATAACTGCTTCTGGGGAGGGGGGAAGCCCTGTGTCCCACAGACATCCCAAGAGAAAAGGATTTAACGGTGAGTATTACAAAATCCCCTTTTCTCTGGAGGAGTCTTTGGGACACAAGGACCCTGGGGACATACCAAAGTTGTCCCATCACTCTAGGGCAGGTAGAAGGGAGGCCATGACTTTTACACAACTGCGGCCTGTAGCACCTTTCTCCCAAACCGCGTCAGATGCCATAAAGACCTCAAAGACTTTAGTGAATGAGTGAATGGATGACCAGGTAGCAGCTCTGCATACTTGCTGTGCTGAGGCTTGGTTCTGCTGACTTGAAAGGGCAAGTCTCCTCTGAAACAGCTGAAACTGAAAGAGCTGAAAGTTATGAATTAAGGGAACCAATGGACAAACCTTTGTCCATGCCAGTTTGCAAGAAGAACAGAAAGCGCGTGTTCTGCTGGAGACACCAGTCCTTATAAGTCTTCCAAATGCGGTGGTAGGTGTGTGCCAACCCTGGTTTGCGGGTGACTAGCATCATAGAAACGACTGATGAAGAGAACCCTTTCTTGAAGAACAAACTTCTCAAGAGCCACGCCATTAAAAAACTATTCTCTGCTTGTTCTGGCCCGGCCTGCCTGTTCCTGGTGGTGTTCTTCCTTCCAGTATCCTGGTGAGACGATCATGCCCCTTTGCCTGTCCAGAACCGTTGTCTTTGCTCCTCTCTCAATTAAGACCTGGTGGCATACGATTAGCCGAGGGCTCCTCCCGGGGTGAAAGGCGGCCATTAGAGGCAGACAGGGCAGCCATCAGGGGGGGAGAGTTGTAGGGGGGCCGAGGGTAAGGGGGTCCGGCCATGCCACACTTACTTGATTAGCTGGGCCCCCATCTTTCTGAGAGCTGCTGACTTCAGGAAGGCATGGACGTTTAAGGGGCCCTGGCCACCAATTTTCTTATAATGTGGGGGGGGCCCTGGCCACCAATTTTTTCTTCTCATGTGTGGTCCTAGCCACCAATATGTTTTAATGGGGGGGCCCTGGCCACAAATGTTTTTTTATGGGGGGCCCTGACCACCAATATCTTTTTATTTTTTATTAACATGTGGGAACCCTAGCCACCAATATTTTTGTTTTTTTACTGTGTGGTGGGGGGTGGACCTGTGGGGTGGGGAGGGCAGACCTGTAGGTGGGGCTTGCGGTGGGCCCAGGAAATTTTGTTGTATGGGGCCCTGTGATTTCTGATGGTGGTCCTGGAGGCAGAAGTGAGAGCCGAGACTAGGGAGCTTAGCTTGGGTTCTGGTCATAGGGTGCCGAACGTGACAGAGCGTTTCCCATTGGGACCATGTTCTCTGAACCATTAGATGTCCGAGAACTGCTCCGCATCCCTGCAGACTGGCTTCTGTGGTCAGGATGATCCAGTGTGGCTCTACGAATGATACCATTGAACCCAGTACTTCATAGCGAACCTGACAGAAGGGTGATGATTGTGTAGGAGTTGCTACAACGGAAACTGGAGGAGGGAGATCTTGTCTGGTGGGAGATACACCCTATGAGCGATGGTGTCAAACACCATACTGAGGAAGGGTAGACAACATGTGGGACGGGATGTGATTTTGCTGAGTTGATTATCCAGCCCAAGCGGTTAGGAAAGCCATAATGATTAACAGTTGGTTTGTGGCCTCCATGAGCGATTGGGCTTTTAGAAGGATGTCGTCCAAATACAGAGTTATTGACACTCCTTGGGATCTTAGTGGGGCAGCAACTGTCATGTTAAGGGAGGCAAGGCTGGCCAATGCACAAGTGAAAATAATGGATCAGGCTGTGGTGAGAATCATACTAACCTGAATGGTGCATCTTAGTGTCGGACAGCTTCTGCTCCAATATTGGCAGAGACAGGCATTTCTGTGTGGCCAGCTCCAAAGGAGACTTACTGGCCCCTACACTAATTATCCCACGGATGGGAAGGCCATGCGGGACTCTTATACGGAGATCTCTTGGCCAACCCCTGGTGCCAGTGTACCCTGGCCGCAGAAATGATGAAGCAGTCCTGTCTCCTTTTTGACACTAATAAAACTGAATCAAGCAGGAAGTGGTGAGGGCTAGAGCAGCAGGGAGGAGGAGTCTCTTCCTCTTCTCTAGTGTCCTGTCTCTTGCTGGTGGATGCTATAACCCAGGGTCCCTGTGTCCCACAGACTCCTTCAGAAAAAAATATATATAATTTCTCTTACCTCTGTGGTATAGACATTTCTTTCTACATCACTCAGAACAGGCATGAGAGGGGGTAATAGGTCCACAGATGGCCGGCCCCTGAGATTTGCGTTATGTATGTTGTACGTAAGTGTCACTGGAATGGACCGAAGCTTGTCTTTGATACCCTCCTAAAATGAATAGTTAATGTTGTTCTTTAGTCTAGAGCTGCTTAGATATACTGTACTTAAAGGTGGAACAATAATTATCCAGATCTTTAAAGTCTCAAGACTTTGGCTAAACAGAAAGGATTTGACTCACCACTGAGATCCAACCTTATTCCAAGACAAATATGAAATCCCTTCACTAAAATCAATTACCTAATTTTCAAGCCTAACTTTCCACTTACACCTAACTGCATTAAAACTCCATCAGTTGGGCACACATAGTGCCTTGTTACCAAATATTCAGGTTCCCCATTATTATTATTATGCTTAAGATATATAGCGCTGACATATTACATGTGGTATAGCGCTGACATATTCCAGATATCAATATATGTTTCTGCTCCATCACACTAATATAACAGTACTCCTGCAAATAAAATAAAAAGCAGTCTCACAGAGGATGTGAACCTAAGATAACTGGGCACATAAAATTATTTCACAGCAATGGAATCATAACCAAAGTATTTATTTCAGAAGCTGCTGCATTCTGCTAATGAGACTGAAGAAGGGCTAGGGTACCAATAGGCTGAGAAGGCAGGAACGGAAGGCTCAGTATAAGTAAAAACGCCAAGGCTACTAATTATGAAAATACTAACATGATCATTTCATTCTTCCAGAGGAATGCGTCTGTACCATAGCTATTTGTGTTGTGTGTGGTTCCTGCAATTAAATGATTATCCCTATCATACCCTTCATCAATATCACTATGTACACTATAAATGTCACTGAAGTGTTGTTCGCTATAAAAATTCTAAGAATCCTTAAAAACATGCATTTAGTCTAATAAAGTGATGACAGGAGACACTTGCCTGTGGAGTCCCAAGCCAGGGTGAGCAGAACACTATTTGCAGAGCACTAAAGAACTGAGTGTCCATTTGCAAGGAGTTTAGTTCTCCCGTGTGACAGTCTGATTAGTTCATCACTCAGTGACTTGGTGAGGTACAAAAACCTGCCTAATAAATTGGAAAGTTGCCACATGACATTTAGGGGCACATTTACTTAGCTCGAGTGAAGGATTCGAATGAAAAATACTTTGAATTTCGAAGTATTTTTTTGGCTACTTCAACCGTTGAATTGGCTACTTCGACCTTCGACTACGAATCGAAAGATTCAAACTAAAAATCGTTCCACTATTCGACCATTCGATAGTCGAAGTACTGTTTATTTAAAAAAAACTTCAACCACCTACTTCGCCACCTAAAACCTATCGAGCACCAATGTTAATATGGGGAAGGTCCCCATAGGCTTTCCTAGCAATTTATGATCGAAGGAAAATCGTTCGATCAATGGATTAAAATCCTTCGAATCGTTCGATTCGAAGGATTTAATCGTTCGATCGAATGATTTTTCCTTCGATCGTTTGATCAAACAAATTGCGGTAAATCCTTAGATTTCTAAGTCAAAGGATTTAACTTCGATGGTCGAATATCGAGGGTTAATTAACCCTCGATATTCGACCCATAGTAAATGTGCCCCTTACTGTAAAGCACTGATAGACCATAATTCTCACGCCAGTTGCTTATATGCTCCCAGTAAATGAAGAGGTGATGATTCCAGGAGACCACTCATTAGAGTGGTTCCAGGCATTTCACATTTAACTAATTGGTAGATGGCAGAGGTCAATATCGGGTGCCACCTCCTTCTAGATAAGCAACAATAACATGTAGCAGTGCCTCTATAGACTTCTTAGGCATATGGCAGAAAGTGTAGCACTGTTAGGTGCAAGGGTGCCATATGCAGAAAATACAGGGCTTCCTCGTGTCTCCTCAAGCTAGGGGCATACCAGGGGATGCAAGTAGCGAATATATTACCTAATTTCCCCAGAGTCAGAGTTCCCCATGTCTGATGAAGGGGCACGCCCCCGAAACTTTACATCACTTGACTAAATAAACGTGCAGGGGAGATCCCCGCTACACCAGCCTGTGTTGTTCGGCTACTTTTCTCTATACATACCAGGGGATGCCCCATGGACCACTCACATCCAATCAACATTATCTTTCCCTTTGACCAAAGTAAGACGCATGTATGCAATCAACTGGTGTTCGAGAGTACCAATTAGCCCCACTTCCTTTTGAATTCCAGTTGAACACATCAGTGTTTCGTCTATTGCAATAATGTGATCTCTTTTGCTGGGGTCTGTCTTTTCTGCTCCTTAGGATTACATGAGCTAGGGAATTATACTGTGTGGATGAAGAGAACAATGTGCCAGTCACCTGTAGCTGGAATGTGGCAGTAGTACAGCTACTAGTAGATTGCTTGTGCAGCTGCACAGTGCTACTATGTTGGTATTCTAAGTCACTGGAGTGGCGCTTTAGGAAAATCACTCGGCTTGACTTTCCTTGAAGTCTCCTGTCTGCTTCAGCCTCAAAGACACATTTAAGAGCTGCAAAGACAAAGTATAATTGCATAGGAAATGCTATGTAAAGTAAAGACAACAAGATTCTACAATCATTTTATAGCTAGAAATAAATTGCAGTTGTTTTTCTTTTTCAGTTAATAAGTGTTTTAGAAAGTGGTTATCAGTTTGGCAAATCCTTTAATCTAAATTGATCTCCAATTTTTGGAATTGTTTCTTTTACATTGTCAGTCACATGGTTGTCATATTCTTTGTTGACTTTTAGCAATCCCTTTCTGAAGTGGATGTGAATTCAAAAAACATAATCTCTTTCAATCTGTGCCCATTTTCCATGTGAAATAATATGAATGTGAATGTGTTTTATAGAAAACTGTACTTACTGATTTGAGGATTATAATTTGCAGGGACAGCACTGTAACTGAAACACGCTCTTAGTTCCACACTAAAGAAGAACAAAAACAAAGAACAAAGTGAGTTTTAAACATCTGAAATAAAGTCTATGGGGTTAACCCAAAATTGCTTAATGGGAGCCCTTCAAACATCCTATCAGGGCTGACAGAAACTAATATCTGGCCATAAAACACATACAGCTATGTGACTGTAGGCACCCTGCATAATAAACTTCAACAGTGTCGGACTGGGACACCAGGGACCCAACCAAAAACTTTTGACCAGGGGCCCACAATTAATCTTAGACCAGGGGCCCACTCTCAGTACTATTATTCTTCCTCTCCTCACTCAACCTCTATTCTCCTAGTCTCTTTTCTTTACATACTATAATCTATTATTCCATCTATTTAGCCTCTTTGTTCTCATAGAAATAGGTAATGGCCATGAAATAGGCCCAATGTTTAGCAGCATGAGGGCCCACTGACACCTGGGCCCACCGGGACTTTTCCTGGTATCCTGGTGGGCCAGTCCAACACTGAACTTCAATAGTATAAAGGTGACGGTTATTTCTAAATCTGTAATTTAGGGGCATACAGTCACGACATAATCATCAATAAAAACTATAGAAGTTGGTTTGACCAGTCAGCTATTTTCATCATAAAGCTTAGGGTTAATGCTACTTTCTAGTAAAAACAGATTATGGGGCAGATTCACTAACCGGCGAAAAGTCGCCAGCAACCAGCTTCGCGCCCATCACTACACTTCGCCAGGCGAAAATTCGCTCAGACAACACTAATTCACTAAAATGCGGAGTTTCGTCGTGGGTGCCGAACGCTGGCTACTTTTCGCTAGCGTTATTTCCGCAATGCGAGCAATTCAAGGCGAAGATGCACTAGCGTTCATTTCTGCCTAGCGCAACTTCTCTAGAGGTCTTGCGCTGAGGTTAATTTGCATACGGCGGGAAATTTAAAGTTGGTTGTCCCTTCGTCCCTTTAGTAAATCTGCCCCTAAGTATTCAGAATGAAAAGTATATACAGATTCCCTTGTATGTTAGAAAAATTAAGAAAAGGCTAGACATAAAAAGGAACAATAAAATGAATCATGCTTTGGGGATGGTCAGCTCTATATTCAGTAGTTACCAAATACTACACAGTCACCTTTTCAGTTTTGGGCCTTAATGGGAAAGAGCTGAAAATGTTTTTACAAGACGTACAACCAGAAAAAAAGCACAGTAGCTGTGGTAACAACATAAACCAGCGCTCACCAGACTCCAGTGCCGTGCTTGCAGTTTTCATTCTCTAAGTCAATATTTTGTGGAGTGATAATGACATCCTTCAGGACATGGATGACAGTGCGTGACCTGTGAATTAAACAGTAAAGATATGAAACAGGAAGCAGACCAAAATATTACATTAGTAATTCCCTGTACTCAATATAAAGTAAGTAACTATTTCATCACCGCTCCGCTCAAGCTAAAAGAATTCAAAGAAAAGCACTTACCTAAATAGCACCACTGAGTCAGAAAGAGATCCCACCAACAGATCAGGATAGGAGTTTCCATCAACGTCTAATCCCCCTGACAGAGAGTATCCAAAAGTCTTTATTCCAACACTTATACCATCCAGAATCTAGAGGCATTGAGAAAAACAAACCAATACAGAAAACATAGAATAAAAAAGGCAATTGTGAAGTTTTATTGAAAAGTGAAATATTACATGGGATGAAGCAGAGTATAACAGTAAAAGTGAGCATGTAGTGAGGAGCAAGTCAGTTAAGAACTACAACTAAACAGTCACAGAGTCTGGTGATTCTACTGACTATTTATAAAAATATGGGCCTGGAGCACACTAGTATTGTTTATGGGACATATGGGGGGTTATTTATCAAAGTCTGAATTTATCTCAATATTTTCTGCTACAAACTCCGAAAAAAGCCCGCTCTGGTTTTTTACACTTATTTATTATTCAATTTTTCCCAAAAATTTGCTTTGCACAAAAAATATGATTTTTACGATTTTTTTCAGATTTTTCATCTGATTTTCACGATTTTTGCCCAAAAACCAGCACACATCAAAAAATCATTGGGACGTCTCCCATTGACTTAAATGCAACCTTGACAGGTCTGAGATGCTGGATTTTCTGATTCTGACTTTTCCATCCTCGGGGTTTAATACATTTAGAAAAATTCGTGATTTTATCACAAATCTTTCGTGATTTTTGCTTTCGGAGTTTAGTAAATAACCCCCATAAAAAAAACCAATGACTTGGCATGGTAAAGCACACACCTAGACTGGATGCATCTCTAATTTATTCATTTATTTTTTTTGGAATTTTTGCATCCCTCCCTCAAGCACTCCACTCCCTCCATAGACAATATTTGAGATATTTTGAGTAAGTTAATAAATAATATTTGAACATTATAATGGTAACTTTTACAATCTAAATGCCACATCTCAAGCAACTAACCTGTGCCGGTTTGGTAACTAATCCTTTGGGGCTGCCATGATAAATATAAACTTTCCCATTTCCATCATAAGGAGCTCCAATGGCAATATCTGTGAAAAATCGAAATCAGAATTCACTGAACTTGAATGGACATAATATAAATAATTATCTACTGACATATCTGAACACTTATAGCATTTCTCACGTTTATTTTTATTATGAAGGGGGGGGTAAACATATATTTGCTGATATTCTTGGAACTAGAATACAAAATTTAATAACTTGATGTTTACATATAACTGGGAAGTCTAGCCAAATGTAGGGCTTCAAAGAGAGGTAATCTGAAAATAGTCCAAGACCACTGGTCTAGAATTGAATCTAGCCGATCTTATAATATCGTCATGAAGGCATGCCTACTCCATAGCTCAGAATACAAGGTTCAACAAGTCATAATCAAATATGTATTAAAGAAAGGCACATGTTTTACGTTTGCATGAAAACAGACCTTTGAAACCATCCTGGTTAATGTCTCCCAAACTGCCAATTGTGATTCCAAACATAGAACCATCAGACCCATTGAGTCTGAGGGGGGGTGATTTATCCAGTTTTCCAGCCTGATTCATATACACGTAAACAGCACCACCAAACTCCTCTTTCCGTGAAAAGAAATTAGGGGAGCCCACAAGCAAATCCATCCACCTAATGAAAGAGGGAATCAAAATGATGAATCAGAACCATAGAAAAATGTCATGCCAATTAATGCAGGCTTTTAGGGATTGAAAGTATATGTGTCACATGTAGGGCATGATAGACTGAAAATCTTCCCTTTATACATATCCCTCTTATAGTTATAGTAAACTGGATTATTCAATATCAGTCTGTGAGTTTACCCTGAATGACAGATATTAAAGATATTAAATAATAATGAAAGAAGTATGCTTGTCTAAGGGTTGTACCAAGTACATGTATGGGACTTGTTATCCAGAATTCTTGGGACCTGGGGTTTTCTGGATAAGGGATCTTTCTGTAATTTGGATCTTAATACCTTATGTCTACTAGAAAATCATGTAATTAACATTAAATAAACTCAATGGGCTGGTTTTGCTTCCAATAAGGATTCATTATATCTTAGTTTGGATCAAGTACAAGGAACTGTTTTATAAATCTAAATAATTTTAAAAAATTTGGATTATTTCAATACAATGGAGTCTACGGGAGATGGCCTTTCTATAATTCGGAGCTTTGTGGATTAACTATTTCTGATTAACGGATCCCATACCTGTAACATTTCTCAGAGGGCACTGTATACCCTGAACTCCTGTTTTTTGACACCAAAATCTATCTTTAAAATATTCATATCATGTTGATCATCTCTGGCTGATAAATGTATAGGATTCAGATTCAGTTTGTAATAGCTTTTGCATTCACTAATTTAATATCTATATATTTGGTACAACGCTGAGTTTTTTTTTACATTTTCATAACAGAAGTATAAACAACACTTACCCATCATTGTTGAGATCCTCAATAGCAACAGAATAGCCAAATGATGATGCCAGTGTCTCTCCCCATAAAGTCAATTCTGGGATGAGCTGGCTTCCATTGTCACGCCGAAGAATAACCACAGCACCTGTATGATTTGCCCGGGGTGCCCCGCTTACAAAGCTCAGTCTGTTCCGCCCAGTTACCCCCCACCCTGAATCGACTGAGAAACCTAGAGAATGTAGGGTAATAATCACAAGAGTTATTTCTGTGGCAGTGGAGACTGTAATAAAACAACAGAAAGATCAAAGTACAAATGAGATGTTAGCAAGAATAGAATGCAGAAAGGATAGCAAATAGCTTCCAGAATAATGTCAGAGATAAACAGTAGACATTCTTGAGCTAAGAACAATATTGTTGCCTGTTTTAATAGATTAGTACTGGTTCTCTTTCAACATTAGCTGTTCAAAGATATCTTGAAAACAGTAGTAAGTTTGGGGCTATTTGTAATTATTCTACTTTTTTTAATTTTCTTAATTTTTGGCAAAAGACCAGATCAGATCCTGTCCCAAATCAGTTTACCCATCTCTAGTGTATCCATAATTAAATGGAAAAACACCGCCCAGTCAGAGTTTCAGATGTTAATTTACCTATGGGGTTTTCAGTCCCAGTAGGCCATGCCTTAAGCCCGGGATCCCCAACCTTTTGAACCTGTGAGCAGCATTCAGAAGTAAAAGGAGTTGGGGAGCAACACTAGCATGACAAAATGTTCCTAAGGTGCCAATGCCAAATAATTGTGATTGGCCATTTAGTAGCCCCTATGTGGATTGTAAACCTACATTGAGGCTCTGTTTGGCAGTGCACCTGGTTTTTATGCAGCCAAAACTTATGCAAGCCTGGACTTCAAAAATAAGCATCTGATTTGAGACCACTGGGAGCAACATCCAAGGGGTTGGAGAGTAACATGTTGCTCACAAGCTACTGGTTGATGATCACTGCCTTAAGCAAACATTGTCAGGATATAAACACAGCATAACCTATACAGACAATAGGAATTGTCCATTTATACTGACTAATGTGGCCAGAGGGGGTAAATTTACGAATTAAATCAGAAAAAACTGAAATTTAGGCAATAGCACACTGTCCTACTAGGACCAGCCCATCATCTCTAATTATTCTGGACATGGATCAGCTCCCCCTCATTTCCCAGCCCCTTGTGTTTGAAGCAGGTGAAGCAGCAATCAAGTTCACTGGAACAGCAACATGGAAGGGTGAGTGAGTAAATGGAATGAGGGGTTAGAGGTGCCCAATCACATTCAATCCCATTGGCTCATGGTTCCATGACACCAGCAGACAAAGGATATTGCCTACAGGGTTAAACATTAAATCAGTTTAGAACATATGCCATCAATTTAAAATTGAAATATAGAATTCACTTATTTTATGGCCCAAAACCACTGGAAATAAGACTAATTGGGAAAAAGGCCATAGGTCCCAAAGTTGTTGTTTTATCGCCCAGCCTGGGATAAAGAATCCTGAAGGCTTGGACAATGTTTACTATTGATATTGAACATTCTTTAATAGAATTGATAAATAATTAATTTCTTAAAAAATAGTGTCTCTTGTGTATTATAAGTATATTATGAAGTGACTAAGGAGAACCATGATCATATAAAGAGACAAAGCTATAAGCTTAACACAAATGCCATTATGTCATGTGACACAAGTGACATCACTAAGCACCATTTATGACTAATGACATCATTAAGTACTGTCTATAAGGCTATATTTTACAGGTCATTTATGGCTCATAAGTATTATAAAGGCATTGTGGCCTAAAATCCAAACTATTCCTATGTATGAGATAATATAATCTCATGTAGTTTTTGCACCAAGGTCAGATTCTAAGTTTACTAGACTTTTGCTACCTTTATGCAATTCTCTTACTTTGCTTTGCAGCTGTATCTCACATATATACACTCGCTTGAGGCATGAGCAGGAATATCTGCACAACATGCAGCAGAATTGGAAAACTGTGGCCAAATCTGCAACACCCACATTTTTCTTTCTTTGCTTCTTTATACCTATGACTGGAAATATGCATGTTTATCTTTTTTAATCTAGACAGAGCCTATATCAAGATCTAGTCTAGTCATAAAAAAGATGATGTAATAATTAGGCCATGCTCTTCCTGTTATACAATCTACAATAATGTTAGATGGGGTTAGTGACCCCAATTTGAAAGCTGGAAAGAGTCAGAACAAGAAGATAAATAATTCAAAAACTATAACAAATAAATAACGAAGACCAGTTGGAAAGTTGCTTAGTATTGGCCATTCCATAACATCCTAAAAGTTAACCTGAAGGTGAACCACCCCTTTAAGAATAAGTGCTGAAGCTTCCACACTGTTTGAACACAGACACTATAGCTACAGCCCACCTAATGCTTATCAGCTGGCATATAAATTAATGTTAATTCAAAATGATATGCCAGTTGCCATAATAATAAATCAATAATGGATACAGGAAAAGTAGGTTTTACTTATTTTCTCTAAATAGAAGATAAACACAATTTATAAATAAGGAAGTGTTTCCCTGTATGTATCACATCATTATAGAAAGTGAATAGAATCACAAGTATTACCCACTAACTAAAATAAATCTGTAAAAATGGATGATTTTAAACTTGGTTTTAGCACAGCCACGAGCAGGGCAAGGAATATACTGCAGAGATACCATCGAAGCAAAGCAGTAAATGTATGGGGGAGAAGGGTAAGGGAATGGGATTAGTCCTTAGAAACAGTATATTGAAATGCAGATCCTGCATTTACATGCTTCCCAATAGAAGAGCAACTGGGTTCTAGAATATCCTATCATGGAAAGCAATTGTCATTATTGTAGTAGATATATTAAACAAGGGAGGGGAAGCAGAGCCAAATTAGGGGCAGCATGGGTAAGTGGCAAGTGAGCATTCCATTGCCAAGAACTAAGTATATGTTGGTATCTGGTTCTTACATGAGATCTTGTGACCTTTACTGTCTTCATCCCAGATGTTCTGACCTAAGCTGAATCAGGCATAAGGAAATGGGCAGCAGGGCATATGAAGCAGGCTTAGAAGATGTAAAGTGGTTAAGCTGATGAAAATCAGGAAAGACACTGATGTCATATGCAGTACAAGCAAAAACCATCAACAATAAGTCAAACATATAGTAAAGGCCAAACTTTGGCCAAACTTTTGCTCCTCTGAGGATTACAAAACATATATATGCAACCAGGCAAATTGAGATTTGTTCATAATTGACAATAATGGAAATGTGGACTTAGCAAAGCTGTGTAACACACACAATTGAGCTTTAAGGGACTGTACTCATGGTTATGTTATTTTACTAACTGGTGGCAATTTTCAAACAATTTACATCAATATGGTGCTTTATATTGGCCTTTAAACATATTGAGAATGTTTAACGACTCCCAATTTATTAAGTAGAATCTAACCAGCAGACAGATACTTTGTGAAGTGGATTCTCAGCAGTGGCGTTGCATGTGACATTCAATACAAAAGCATATGACATGAAGTCTACCATCAAGGGACAAAGACATAGCAGATGGATGAGAGTAGCACGCAGGAGGTGGGAGCTGAACCCAGGCCCCCACACATTATATGCAAGTTACAAACCTAAATAGCTATTGAGAGCTACGTCATGACCCAGTCTGGTTCCCTTCTCCCTGGGCTCCATGGTTTTATACACCAACTGATCCGGATCTGAACTATCAATGTTTGTGACAAACAAGAGTCCTGTGCCATGAATGTGAATGCCCCCCAAGGTGTGGAGGAAGTGAGGAAGGGAAAAGAGAAAAGAAAGGAGACAGCAAGTTAGAAAGTGCAGAAGATATTGTCATGGCATTGGAAGCTCCAAGAAAGAGGAATAATGGGAGAGAAGACTAGAATGGCATAGTCACCACTTGGCCAAATAATCTTAGACTTTTAGTCCCAAACTGTGCATGGTCAAAAATACCATTTAAAGCAGCCATACCCTGATCAAATATAATAAATGCAAGGCAAAAAATGTCCCAAATGCAGTACTTATGGCCATTAAAAACCTATGTGCTTGTCCCAAGACAGAAGCAATTTTTTTTTTAAATAATTGATTGAAAATGTATTAAATCTTCAGAAAATCCAGACAAGACTGTGCATTGATTTTTTTTGAGTTGCAATCAGTAGCTGCGAATAAACTATTGATATTACAAAATGCCCCCAGGAAATGGCTTACAGTTCGGATTGACCATTATTTTGGGATCATGCGTCTCTTGTGCACTTTGTTCACTGGAGCAAAGCTAAAGAAACAACACAAACCATAGATTGTTGTGATTAAAACAATAGGCAAAAAGTATGTTTGGCACAAGCCCTGTTCATTGAACTCATGCTGAACAAGGGGGTATACTGTACTTTTAAGATCCTAAAATAGTGCATAAATTAATTTATTGAAGGTAACATAACTTTAACAGGCAATAAAGCATTAGACTGTAGATTAAGAGAATATTTATTTTCTGAATACTGAAATTAATGTGGAATAATATGCATATGCTAGGGCATCAGTAGACACAGCATTGCCTATTTATATCCACTAGAGTTCTGTGCTTCACTATGAGGCTAGAAATGCAGAACAAATGTTGTGTACATGATTTTTCACAACATTTACTGCCTAATGTGAAGTTAAACTCTTCATAATAGGAAGCATTTTCTAGCCCAGGACTAAAGATTCTTTGCATGGTGCTTTTTTTTGTTAAATAAGATTTACACCCCTGAGGCCTAATCCACTGTATTAACCTCTGAATGTCCTATACTACTGTTAATACCTGCTGGTCCCACTGTATATTGGCTTGCCTGGGACTTAACATTACATTACATTACCTGTATCTCTCAATAATAGCTGGTCAGTTTCCTAATGCCTGCAGGATCCTGGCTCAAACTATAGAATGTGTAATACTGTCTGAGTTATATGGAAATAATTTAGTATTTTTAATGCCACGGTCATATTCCAAAAGTGTAAATCAAATGCATACTTCTGTAGAATTGTCCCATTATGATCTACATCCATAAAAGCATTGGTGGCATTCTGTTCCATGGAAAATATTACTTATATTGATAGAATTTATATTGCTATATTTAACAAACTACTATTTCTATGTATCCTTAACATAATAAATATCTGAATGAAAAGCATGAAATAGGAGGGTGATTTAGACAAGCTGTTTGTTGACAGTGTCTTGAGATCTGCAGATCATCAGCTAAAGGTCTACTGGTAGATCCCAATCTACCTTTTGGGCACCCCTGCATATGGTGGGGGTCAGGAATTTCTGCTTTAAATGGCATTGGCAACAGTTAAAATATAGGTGTGTGGAGCAAATTTGTGCCTATATTTGCCCTAATCCCACCCTGAATTTCTCTCCATTTTCCTCTCTCTGCAACATCCGACCATGACCTCATACCAAAATAACTGTGGTGTGGCACAGGTATCATTTCTGGTTTCTGGATTTTCTCTCCAGCAACTTCATATGGACCGTCATCATAAGTACCCAGGGCCAGGGCACTCTGATTAAATAGCTCCACCCGGAGCTCCCCTGGCAACCACAGTAGAGATCAGAGAAAAAACAGTCACATATACAAGTTAAAAGACATATTCATTTGCAGAAATACAGCACCAAGCACAGGTCATATAAATATTTCATGGGAGATAAATAAAATTAAAATAACCATGAATAATTTATGTAATGGGAATTTGACCAGAACCAGCAAAAATATTACTATATAGTTAGTATTTTGCTCATCTGAAACATTTTTGAATGGTTAAATATTGTAACAGAACCTCAAACTCTGGTCTTTATATGTCTCATAGAATATATATGTGCAAAAAAAATTTCACATATGGTAGAAAAACATGGTTGCATAGACTTACGTTGTAGACTGCAATGCACTTGATGTCTAATCACATGGTGCACCAGTGCCACATTGAATTTATTCAAGTCACATATAAAATATAATCAGCCCTGTTCTTGAGGTTAAATGTAATGCAAATGCTATCTTATATTATGTTCCTGTCGTAAATACAGAATTCCATAAACAGTCAGTTGTAGATTTATAGGAAGGGGGATTGGATAAGAAAAGTCATTAAAGAAAGGCCAATTGGGAGAGGGAAACGGCAGTATTGGGTTTAGAGCAAGTTAGCTGTAGATCAGGTGATATGCCTTATTAGACCTGGACAAGACTTGCTCTTTGTATTACATTAACTTGTAAGCCATCAAAAAGCTGATTTGGAGTCTCCCAGACTCCCACCTAAAGGCCTTGGTCATTTCCTTTTTCTCAAGTTTTGGAGATATAAATTAACTGGGCTATGTACCTTGTTTAAAACTGTAGTAGGAGATTTCACAGTATTCAGGAGGAATATCATGACCCCATCTAAACATCATAAGACCCATAGGTTAAGGATTTCTTCTCTATAGTAAACTCAGGAAAGGTGTAAAGACATTCGTTAGTGCTGTTTTCCAACATTGCCTTAAACTGTTTCATCTGTTGGATCAATTAACAATAAAGGTTTTGGTGCTGTAATCAAACATTTGTACCCAGCTTTGATGAGAAACAACTTCCAGCTCCTCTGAAGGCTATCCACGTATCTAGTTGTAGTTCAGAAACATCTGGACGTGTATTGGCTGATTATGACTAATCTAAACTAAATGTCTCATATACTAAGAGAAATTATTTAAGAGATCCTCTACCACATTTATCTTTGTCTTCATACAAGCAAGTCTTTATCGTTTGTAATATATACAGTCTGGATCTCCTGCCACAGCGCTTACCCTTCCAGTTGTATGTGCCTGGGGCTCCAAACATGATATAATGATTGTCATTGGTGAATCCAGCAGATATTCCTTGCTGGCAGAATCCAAACATCTCATGTCCCAATGCTCGACCCTCACAGAACTTCCATTCCCCTCCATCTAGGTCTTCCCTTATGGTTAAATCTTCACTCAGAACAAAACATCGGCCAATCACATCCCGAGTTTCAGAAAGCTGATTTACTCTCTGGCGAGTTTCATACAAGTGCGCACATGTCTGCAATGGCGAGGTGAAAAAATGACATTAAATGGTATTGATGATAATTTGTCTGAGGAGTAGGCTAGTGCTACTTTACATTCATGTAGAGGCTGGTTTACTAAAACCCATTGCTACATTGCACCAGAGTAACGGTCTATATAGCAACCAACTGGTGCCCTATACTCCACTCTTATTGAAATAGTTTATCTTATGGTTGTACAACTGGAGGCTCGTGAACTGAATGTGCCCCCCAAATTATTTCTATGGCAGCCAGGCTGCTCCAGTGTTCCACATACTTCTTATTATACTTATTTCCAACTACATATTTTCACAACTACACGTAGGGGGGTCCAAATTTATCTCAGTATTTCTATTATCAAACTTCAATTAACTCCTAATTTCCGAATGGACCTTATTTCTGAAGAAAAAAACCCAGAAAAAATAGGGTCGGGCAAACTTCGGAGCTTTCCCCAAAAACTCTGAATTGTTCAGAGTTTTCCACAAAAACAATGTTTTTTTGCGCTGAAACCCAGAAATTATTGGATATCAGTACAGACATCAGAGCAGACACTAGGACCTTCCCCATTGACTTATACAGGACCTCGAGAGCTTTTAGATGCTGGGGTTTCCGATTCAGAGTTTTTAGACCATCGGACTTTAATAAATCTCGACAAATTCGTAGTTTTTTTATTAGAGGTTCGGATATTCGGAGATTGATAAATAACCCCCGTAGTGTTGCACAACATTGCTTTGCCCAATGATAAGCCTGCTTGTTTGCTCTTACTTCTGTTCATTTTATTTAATTTTTTACTTTTACTTAATTTTTCATGAATTTTGAAATATTGAAATATATTATTGAAATATATAAGATTAACTTGTATGTAGAAAAATGTATCATTAGTAGAGGTAAGTCTTTATATGTAAATCAGTACAGTGGATTAAGATGCTGTTTCTTTGTATTTTTACAAATTACAAGCTTTAACCTAACCATTGCTTAGTGATGTAATATTCTGCAGCAAAGGATTTTACAATTTGAGCTGTGCTAAACATTCACAAAAAAAGCCATTTTACACATCTGTTGCGATTTTTAATACATTACCCCGTAACTGTAACTGTAAAGGTGAAGGAGAACATGCGTAGGTCTACCACTTAGCTTAGACCATGCCCTGTTGGGGTTTTTCTTTTAAGTATTTCTTATAGATGTAGGGGTCTATCGTCAGAGGCAACCTGCTTTTTCTATAATAATTTAGGACACATTAGGAATTACATAGAAACACACGGGATACAAGCTACATTCTCTGCATTCTGACACCTCTTGGAAAGATGGAAACTTCCACAAGTGTTGGTGTTCACTGATGCAGTCCTATCAGAGTGCAGATGACTTGTTCAGAACAATGGACTATAGCCTTGCACATGTATGGTCATTGGCCACTCATCAGAATATGTCCAGTCAAAAAGAGGGCAGCATTGTATCACTATCTGGCCTTGCTATGGTGCCCACATTTTGTATAGGGAAACACTTATGTCTAGTGATTGGCGAATTCAGCTAAATTGAAACAGCGAAAACGGAGGAACGGCGCCTGGGAATAAATTTGTGAAACCGACTCAAAAATTTGCTGGCGTCCATTTTGTTTTTGATGCCGGCAAATTTTTGCGGCTGTTTCGGAAATTTATTTGCCAGTGGCAAATTGCGGGAGTTCCCTGCGAATTTGCGCCTGGCGAATAAATTCACCCTTCACTACTTATGTCACTAATACTGCATGTTCGCTATTGTACAGCAACTCAAGAGCTCTGTTATTAGTATACTTTTACTGAATTCCTGCATTGCATTCCTGCATAACACCCTGTGTTATTATTATAAGGGCTGAGATAAATAAGCCGATTCGATGGTCGACCCACAAGGCACGCATCCCAAAAAACTACCGACAAACGTAGACAAATATAAACAAATTGTTATAATTAATAAACATGTGAAAAGTAATAAGATTAATCATGGAGATTATTTATCAAGGTCAGATAAATTCAGTTAAGACAAGTCTGAGAGCTGCCAGTGCTCATGAACTATGAAACATCTCTAAAAATAACCCTGGGTCTGCTCAGGCCAAGCCTTCACTTGTAGATATACTGTTTGACAGAACAGAATGGAAATATATTTCAAGAGTTAGTCTATTGTTTCTTCTAGAAATTATGGAATACTGGAATATAGTGGCAGCATGTTTCTAACATAAGCAAAATACAATTCCTCTCGTACACTGAGCATGTCCCTGGGATGCTGGTTAATTCACATGCCGCAATCTATGGAATTCAAAGCAATAGCATTGAGACTTTGGCAATGCATGGAAAGAATGAGAATTAATGTTCCTGCATATAATAGCAATGGTCTCTCTCTGTTCATGTAGAGGGATTCTGCACTGTATAAAGCCATATAACTAATATGAGTTTGAATGAGACCAAAAGAAAAGCTACTATGTGATAGTGATATTATTCTCCAATTAGAAATGTCACACCCCTTAGTGCTCTGTTTGTTCTCCCCCAGCACAGTTTTTGTAAGTCGCCCAGTGCTCAAACCTCACCCGCAGTAGAACTTAGCCTAAACAGGGGTGATTTTGGGGCTCAACAGCCTTCCAGATTTAGCATGGGAGCTGGTCACTGGGGGACCGTATCACTAAAGCAGGGAGTGCAATCACACTCTCTTCACTAGAACAGTAGAATTTGTGATTTAATAACTGGTAATTTCAGCTCTTAAAGTCACCAGGAGTGTTTTTTTGTAAGACTTTTGTAAGGATTAGGCCCGCTCCCTACCTTAAACTAATTCTGCTGCCCGACCTCCCTCCCCAGCAGCCCTGGTCCGACGCTGGTAAGATTCTCACCTTGCAGCAACCCTGAGCCTGAAAGACTGTTCATTTCTGCAAATACAGTACATGGCACAATTAGACTGCAGTGCACTAATCGTATACCCTCAGACAGATCAATCCTTTTCCACAGAAGGGCACAATCCTGCTGGCTTCTGTAAAAAGACAATTTTTCAAACCGTGCATTTTTTTAACTATCCAATAGTGTTTATGGGCATTTATTCTTAGCAAAACACAGTGAAATATTTCAATCATCCCTTTTTCACCTATAACTTTGTAAATAAGCCCTTGTGTTTCTTAAGCTGGCCATAAACGCGCAGATTTTAGCCTCCAATCCGACAAACAATCGAACGTCGCAATCTTCAACCTGCAACTAACCATTCAGATTAAATAAAGTAGTAAAAGAACAAATCAGATGATGTTCTGGCCGTGACAGCAATCGTACAAATGTTGTGCCCGACAAATAGCAGTGACAGATCAATTCATATCATCAATACGTGCAGAAATCCTCTAACCTGTCTGATCGACTAAACGACCGATCGTCATGGAACGAATAATTATTATTATTATTATTATTATTAAATTATTATTATTTTTTAATGAGAAAAAGGGAGGATGTGCATTAATCCAATATACATCATTAATCACAACACATCCATTTTGACACATCTGCTTTCAAAAGCATCATCCCTCATCCCACATTAATAATGTATTAGAGGAGAAGGTCACCATGAAGGAGACAAAATCATATAAAAAAAACACAGCGCTTGCAATCAATACTCTCCTGCTGCGCTGAGCTGTGCAAAGGTTACAGAGACGGCTCCATCACAACAATTACCATTTTTATTTTAATCACTGCAAACACAATGTACGCTCTGATTGCAAAGGGTGCCGAAAGCATTTGTATGATGCATTTGTATAATGATCAAATTCTGATTCAAGGAGCTGTTTTAAAGGCAATCAGTTCCAGTTCTCACATGGCTGTTTTCAAGCTAACACGTTTTGTAACCATGATTTTCCCATGCTTCACTGGGGGGTGCAACATCTTCTTGAATCAATGACTGGTCTTCCCATATATTTATCTTTTTCCATTTTTTCTGGCCAGGTGACAACACTTTGCTTCACGTCAAAACACATTTCATAACTATATTCCATTTTTCGTATATAAGGTCATATTTTTATACAGCTTTTTAAACATGTCCCTTAGTGACAGAATGTAAATTGTCAGGGAGCATTTGCCATAATCCTGAAAATGCTTCAATCAATGTTTTTAGCATTGATTATAATGCAAGGCAATCCATGTTATAGGAACAATTTTATGTTTTAATGTAAAAAAAAAGAGTTTGCAAGTCAAGTAAGCCTAAGTATCCAAACAAATAGTTTCTTTCATTTAATTACTCTTAAATGCCACCTTCTGATTAGTGGCTTGGGTTATTAGAGCTGAAGCAAACTTTGCTACTTGTATTATACTTAAAGGAAAACTATACCCCCAAACAATGTAGGTCTCTATAAAAAGATATTGCATAAAACAGCTTATATGTAAAATCCTGCTTCATGTAAATAAACCATTTTCATAATAATATACTTTTCTAGTAGTATGTGCCATTGGGTAATCATAAATAGAAAATTGCCATTTTGAAAAATAAGGGATCGTAGGATTCACTGTACTCACAAACATACCAACAAACCATACATGTTAGGTCACATGAGCCAATTAACAGACAGAGTTCTGTCTTTTGCTTCCACGCTTCTTCCTGTTACAGTTAGAGTCGAAGTATTTCTGGTCAGGTGATCTCTGAGACAGCACAGAGACCATCACAAAATGGTGGCTCAAGGCAAGAGATGTAAAAGGGCAATATTTACTTAAATATATATACCAGTTTGGTAAGATTCTTTAATATGCCACTTAATATGATATGAACTATCTGTTGCTTAAGTGTTCATTTTGGGGGTATAGTTTTCCTTTAATTAATTGTTCCTGAGAAAAGCTGTAAAGACAAAATACTAAAGAGATTTAAAAGAGATTACAAAGAGATTTTGCCATGAGTTCTGCAGGAACCCTACTTTTTAAGGCTCTTACAGATGAGCGTTTTTATCTGCGCTCCCCTGCGTTCCGTTTTTCTGCGTTCAGCCTCAGGGGAGCGCAGGAATAGATGCATTACATTTTTTCCAATGGGGCTGCACTCACACAGGCGCGTGTAGGCTCCGACTGCAGGAAAAATGCAGCATGTTGCGTCTCAACCTGCGTTCGGCGCCTACACGCCCCTGTGTGAGTACAGCCCCATTGGAAAAAATGCTTGTCTGTAAGAGCCCTTATTCTCTTTCTATACTCAGTGGTGCAGCACAGTCATTTACATGATTATGTAGGTTGACCCTTTTGCAATTAGATGGATGGCAGCTACCTGTACAAAGCCTGTTAAGGTAGAACGGCCTCTCATTGGACGTCAGTAGAATAAATCAAATAGCAGGTGGGGACAAGTTACAGAAATCGGTCTCCCTCTAATCCAGTGAGACAGTGAGGCGGGTAAACACTGATCACTCTCTCCCACCACATGGACTAAAGGAATTTTTGTGTTGCTGTGACTCATTTCTGCACAGTTATTGGCATATGTGCCAGCCTTTCTGATTCATTTCTGTGCTCTTTGGCTAAAGTCTCACAAATTGCATTTATTGCAGGTGGAGTAACAACTTGGAAACATATTTTTATACCAGTCTGAAACAATAAAAATAAGAAGATTTAAAAAGCCAGTTGCACTATAATGTGAAAGTATTTAATAATTATATCTGTTTGTCCATCGTTTGCAGGTCCAGTGAATAGTGGCTGAATAAATAGTGACTGCCTATGACATCTTACAGCATCTACAGATTTATAATTGTATTTATAATTTTAACACAAAGGGGCACATTTACTTTGCTCGAATGAAGGATTAGAATAAAAAAAACTTTGAATTTCGAATGGTTTTTTTTGGCTACTTCAACCATCGAATTGGCTACTTCGACTTCGAATCGAACGTTTCGAATTAAAAATTGTTCGAATATTCAACCATTTGATAGTCGAAGTACTGTCTCTTTAAAAAAAACTTCGACCCCCTACTTCGCCACCTAAAACCAATCGAACCTCAATGTTAGCCTATTGGGAAGGTCCCCATGGGCTTTCTAAGGTTTTTTTGTTCGTAGAAAAAATCGTTCGATCGATTGATTAAAATCCTTCAAATCGTTCGATTCAAAGGGTTTAATTGTTCGATCAAATGATTTTTCATTCGATCGAACAAATTGCGGTAAATCCTTCGACTTCGATACTCGAAGTCGAAGGATTTACCTTCGGCAGTCGAATATTGAAGGTTAATTAACCCACGATATTCGACCATATGTAAATCAGCCCCTAAATGCTGCAATCCAGACTCTGGAAATGTTAACTGCATGTTGCATAAGATTTTTTATGGTTAAATACATTGCATTATGGGTTAAAAAATCCATCTTTTTGTGTCCAAAATTGTACTCTGCACTTGACGTGGTAAATGACCCTTACAGTTTTGGACTGTGAAGAATAACATTAAGTTAAAACTCACCACAATTTTCCCCCCAGGGCCTTGGCTCTTCACAGTGACCCCAAGCCATTGGTTTTCCTTGCTCTCCCGAGATGTATCAACTGGGATAAACAGAAGGGGAAAGTTAGAGAAGCTAACATAACATATGAATGTAATATTTTGCAAGATTTTATCAAGGATAGTTGGGAAGAACAGATCATTATATTCTTATTACAGCCAGGCAGATTATGATAAGATTATCTGGTCACTAGGCACTCTCTTACCCTAGCAACCATGCACTGGTTTAAATGCTAGACTTTCATATGAACTGGAGAGGCTCTGAATAGAATAGAAATATAATAAATGTAGCCTCAAACGTAATCTGCCTTTGTTTGGTAGGGTCTCTGACACCAAAAATAAATATCAATATCAGCATTTTCATTTTTAGGCTGTTTAAAGGCAAAATTAAAAGGAAGAAAACATGGTTCATAATAGTGGGGCCACAAGCACATTGGTAATTGGAAATGGCCTCTGGTGAAGAACAAAATTTGTGATCAGTGCTAATTTAATTCTTTGTGTGTCATTGCCTTAAGCTAAAAGGTTTTTAAACAAATTTGCACATACACAGAAGGCATTGGAATGGGGTGGTTATATAGTGAATTCTTTTTCTGAATAGAGAAATAATTCACAATACTCTGTAATATACCCTGCAAACACACACACAGTCTGACAGCCATGTAACTTACCTCCACGGTCAATATCAAGTCGCATACAGTGCTTTGGCTCTGTAGTAAGTGGACATCCATAGAGACCTCCAGTACGATTGGCATATTGATTTGGTAATGCTGAAGCCTGAGGAGCTCCAACCAAAAGCCTGCAGAACAGAACAGATTTTTAAATCAATGCTTTTTAACATACCTATCAAAGAAATAAGATGGATGATCTTGGCATTGGTGCTCAAAGGTAATTTAATCATTTACATATTTTGTTATTACAAAATAACAGTATGGCTGTTCATAGGGAAATAGCTAGAGGCTTAGGTGCCCAGGTGCAAAATTTGTTGCAGTGACCCGTTCATTATTACACCCATATACATAACTCCCCATCCTCACCAGTTTCTCTACCCCACTCTGTCTATCCACCAACATATCTCAATGCCTACTTGTAGTATTTTGCAGTGGACATACAGTTACAGCCACGGGCTATTAACCAATGACCTAGCACAGAGGGATGCACAATTACGTAGAGCTTTTTAATGCTTAACAATATCTCATAATATAATTCAGTATTCCCCAAAGGATGACAACTTTGCCATAACACTTCTACCAACAGCTCCTGTGCAATCAACAATGGGCTTGGGGATAAATGCCAGCACAGTACTCTGCAAGAAATACACACAAAGGAAACTACTAACCCTTTCTCATTCTGCTTTACTGTCTGGGAACCAAGCAGAACACAGTAAAAGCTGTACACTGTTTCAACGTAAGACACTGTGCCAACAGGAAAAACACAAATTCTGAACCTTTTTAAAGATATGAAATGTTAGCTTCCATTTGCCCTGGCTGAATGCTGAAGTGGTAACTCATTTATGTTAACCCAAAAATATCTGGTACCACTGCCAGTACAGCAATACTGACTTCCATTGCAACTAATTTCTGTCTGCTTTGCTTCCCTTTTCTACTACTGGTTATTATATATGCTGGCATATGTCTAGGTCCCAAACGTCATGTTGACCCTACTGCCCAGGAATCAACCAGAGGTCTAGTTAGCAAAGATTTGCTGTAAATATTGGCGTTATATATATGTTGGCTTCAGACGGTTATGAGCTAAACAGGGGAGCAGGGCTGGCCAAAGACTACAAATATAGGGGAAAATATCATCTGTTGTACTGGATGACAACAACATACAGTATGAAAATAATGTGTTGACGTGTCTGTGTGGTCTCATCTATATAGGTGAGACCACACAGGTGGTGAAGTCACGCATTTCTCAACACTGCTCGAGTATAAATTTAGGCAATACTACATTAACTTTGTCAAAACATTTTCTGGATAAGGGACATATTTTGCGGATCAACTAAGATTTATGGTACTGGAAACGGTGCCTCCGTTAAAAAGAGGGGAGGATAGAGAACTCAATCTGAAGAGAAGGGAGGTATGGTGGGTTAATAAACTTAAATCTTTATATCCATCAGGTTTAAATAAGGATTACAAACTATTTTTGTATCTATAATTATGTATATGCTAAAATGACGAACTAATTGAGATGCAAATTATGTGGTAATTTCCTCTTTACTGACTTAAAAATGTCTGTTTAACGTTGTGGTTCATTTGGCTTGAAGGGCAAACAGTCTGTCTGAAACGTCCCTGCTATGTGATGTATTGAATTTTTAATACACTTATACACAATATTTGAGTGTTGCTTAATTTGTTCTATTTTTGATATGCACAGTAGTATATATATATATACTGTATATAAAATATTACTATATTATTATGTTTTACAGTTGAGATATTCCTTTGTTGAATGGTTACTCTTTGACTGTTTAATTCTGTGTCTGTGCATGTAAGGGTTCATATTACTGACTGCTTGTCTGACTCAGAAGTGACACCCACCCTCCATGCCCCATTCAGTAAACAGCAAAGAGTAGAGTGCCTGGATACTGTAAGTGGGACAGGGTATATTAGGAAATGGATGCCACACTACTGAGCCAGCACTGACGCATGGACTTGAAATACTGTTAAGGTGACACTATAGCAGCAGCTGTGTCGGATGCAAGAAATGTTACAGTAGTAACACTCTCTTGGCTGCAGCTGTCCAGTAACCTCATTCACATGGTGGTATATTTATTCCCATGATGAATTCTGGACACACAGATGCAATGTAGGTGCAATGTAAATGTATCACAAATTTTCATCTTGTTCTAATGCTGGAATCAAGAAGGTTTTTGATTCATGTTGCTAAGTTGTGTGACCTAATATATTTGCATTGGTACTGGCCAGTTCAGCACAAAATTCTCCTATCTTAACGACAAGCATTCAAAATAAAACAATGGGAGATTACAATCTAAGGTCACGATGGCAATGCAACATTTTATGGTCAATTTTAATAGGCACCTGCCAGTGTGAAAGGAAACCAGAGTACCCCGAGGAAACCCATGCATGCAAATAGTGCCCTGATTGGAACCACCCTAAAATTTAGAACAGGGGGGTTTCAGTGTCCCGAACAATAACATTTGAATGAACCTAAAAATCAGTAGCACACATTTATCAATTGTACAGGGACACATAAGTTTAGAGTCAGCAGAGTTAGAAAATTTTAGGGGCATGGCACCATGTTCTCTCTTTCCAAACAAATGTTCCTTTTAAGAGATTAGCAGGAAATTGTTCTGTGCCATTTACCAAGTCAGCTCAGTTTTCAGTTGAAAAGCTCACCTCAGGTGGCAGCACCAAGCAGGTTACCATGGGCGGCAAAAATGCTCCTAGTACCTCGAAAAGCCAAATGTCTGTTTTTTAAGCCAGAAATTCTAGTCCAAATGTGTACAATGGGGCAATCGGCTTTCTTGATGCAAAGATTGCCCCCCCCCCCGGCTCAGGAACAGGTAAACACTGGGGAATAAGGGTGTTGGGGGCAGAATTGCCTCAGGTGACTCTTGCATTAGAGACGGCTCTGCATAAAACACTTTTATATCTTATATCTCTTTATATATCTTTTATATCTCTTTGTGTCAGAATTGCCTTTTAAAGGAATTGTTCAGTGTAAAAATAAAAACTGGGTAAATAGATAGGCTGTGCAATATAAAAAATGTTCTAATATAGTTAGTTAGCCAAAAATGTAATGTATAAAGGCTGGAGTGATTTCATGTATAACAAGTCAGTCAGATCACTACTTCCTGCTTTTCAACTCTCTTTGTTTACACTGACTGGTTGCCCTGGCTACCAGACAGTAACCAATCAGAGACTTGAGGGGGGGCCACATGGGTCATTTCTGTTGCTTTTGAATCTGAGCTGAATGCTGAGGGTCAATTACAAACTCACTGAACAGAAATGTACCATGTGGCCCCCCTTCAAGTCGCTGACTAGCTCAGAGTTATAGAGCTGAAAAGCAGGAAGTTGGATTCTGGCTGTTTTATTAGACATCTATTTACACAGTTTTTATTTTCACACTGAACTATTCCTTTAAAATCCTATACTTTGCTCCACTTCTCTGTTCCCTGCTGTGTGTAGTTTGGTATAGCGCCAGCCAAACATTACACCCTGTCACCACTCCTAATCCTTGAACAGAACTGGGATAGAGCAAGCTTCTATGCATATAACGCTTTGTGCTTTCTCAAGTATTGTTTTAATAACAGCACATCAAGGGGCACATTATCGCCCATGGGAAAATATCCTCTCTCATGCGCCATAAAGTGCTCAAAATACCTGCCCATCCAGACCCATTGAAATCAATGCATGTAAACTATTTTATATGCAGCAATCCCAGGTTATCACACATTAATTCTTTCCTATGCATTTTTCATGAGTACCCAGGATCACAACATGTAACATTTTTTACATGCAGCAACTCCAATTTGTGTGGACAGACAGGTATTTTCGGGCTATTTATTGCCTGCAGAAGAGGAGATTTTCTGCAGGTAACAGAGCATCCCATCCATCATGGTCCTTAAGGGGCAGTTTACAGTCACATAACATATAATTTACTTAACCATTCACCACAAATAATAACTTTGTTTTTTTACTATTTATAAATATGAATCAGCTTCATTTACCACCATCTAATAAAAGCTAAGTGGCTGTGAGTCACAGTGGCTGGAAGTGATATTACTGGATACATTTTTTACCAGCATCTGAGAGATACCAGCAATGAATGTATCTGTTGCTCTATAACAGATCCATAAAGTTCAGGGAGCATGCTCAGTAGGAACAAAGACTTCTGATGCTGCTGATGCTGAGCAATGTATATATGTAATATATATAACAGACTATAAGGGGCTGATTCACTATGGGTCGAATATCGAGGGTTAATTAAACCTCGATATTCGACTAGGAATTGAAATCCTTCGACTTCGAATATCGAAGTCGAAGGATTTAGCGCAGAAAAATTCCTTCGATCGAACGATAAAATCCTTCGAATCGAACGATTTGAAGGATTTTAATCCAACGATCGAAGGAATATCCTTCGATCAAAAAAAGTTAAGCAAGCCTATGGGGACCTTCCCCATAGGCTAACATTGACTTCGGTAGCTTTTATCTGCCGAACTAGGGGGTTGAAGTTTTTTTTAAAGAGACAGTACTTCGACTATCTAATGGTCGAATAGTCGAATGATTTTTACTACGAATCCTTCGATTCGAAGTCGTAGTCGAAGGTCGAAGTAGCCCATTCGATGGTCGAAGTAGCCCAAAAAAACCTTCGAAATTCGAAGTTTTTTTACTTCGAATACTTCACTCGAATTTAGTGAATCAGCCCCTAAAAGTTAAGTCAGCTTTCTGGTTTACTATGCTGCTACTGGAAAGCATGATGGGGGAAAACAATTGTATTTTTACATATTTTATAGATGGCCATGTTTATGTCAGCATCTCTGAAAATATTTTTTTTTGTAGCAGCTACTCAGGAAAGAGCCCGTGCTTGTGTCAGGTGCCTGGAAACTGCCTTGGCTTGAGGTCTGGGAATAAATGATCAGAGAGCTGCACGGGAGGAAAGGGAGGAACTGTACTGGCATCTGCATCTATGGAACACGTAGTAGGTCAGGAATCCCTAACCAGTGTGAGACTGTTGCACAGTGACCCCTGCCATGGCATGTTTGTGAGTCTCTCCATTTGACGACATTCAACTATACAAATAAAAACGATATCATTTAAATGGTAAATTGCTTAGTTCCACGTATGACTTTATTTAAAATATACACTTGAACACAGATGCCCTATGAACAGCCTACCTTCTGCATTATACCATGTCGTAACCCAAATGCAGCCACAATTACTTTTTGCAAACTGGTGTCACTTTGTACTTTTTATTTATTTTTATTATTTCACTGGATTGGGGCGGTGTGGTTGACCCATTAGGGCATTAGAGGGGCATGAATCACTATTAGGTTTGGTGCAAGGAAAGGAGGAAACCACCCAAGCTAAAAAAAAGGACATGCTGGTCCACAACCATTTGCAATTTCGTGTTTGGAGCACTTTTTTTTTGGCTTTAAGTAAGGAGAAAAAAATGTTGGCATGGTATTTGGCAGTATGGGCTAAATTGCATTTGTTTCCCAATAAGTGATCATTAATCTTTTGTTTCCCACTCTGATTAAGATTGTATTTGATAAGTACCATTCCGGAAGCAATCATTTATTCAGTGCAATGTATCACTCATGTGAATGATTTAGTTGTGCAGTGTTGCACTTAATTACAGCTAAAAGAACTCATTATTAGGCATTTGCACATGTATTAATCGCTAAACCACTGATTTTTGGCGTTGGGCAAAAAGTTATTGAGTTGTATGAAGGGTTCAGCACATTAAAATGAAAACTAAACCTTAAAATTAATATGACCTAGAAATGCTACATTTTATATGCTAAACTAACTATACCAGCCCAGAGGTTCAGCAGTCCTATTACTGTAATGACCTCTGCCTTCAACCTTCTTCATATAAACTTTCCATTTTGAATCTTGTTAGGACAATATTTGAGTGTATAGTTGCACTTGCCACTGCTTGGTCCATCCCACCCCTGTCCTGCTGAAATGAGTGCGGTGTTCCTACTGACCCAGGGTTGGATTTGAAGTTACAGCACGCACCCCCACTCCTGTATGGTCCTATTGCCAGCCTTTAGGCGGTGAAACCTTCCTTCTCATGCACGCCCGCGAGCACGATCACAAGCAGTGGAGCTTTAAGTCCGCAGTTCTCCTTAGGGATGTGAGTGGGTGGCCTCGCCACTAATCCGGGCCTGTACTGACCTTCTCTGGAGATGGCAGTAACCCCAGGGTTCCCACAGTGGTTGAATCAATCGCTACATACAGTACACTTGCATTATGTATAACATTTGTAGGCTACTTCTCAGTTAACTTTTAGTTTCCCTTTAAGCACCAGTTTCTGCAGATGAAAGTGTATATGATGAATATGAAGTCAGTCTCTAGTAATTTTCCAGCCTAACATTCCAACTCAAACTGTGCCGCCTCACAAGCATTTTCCAGTACTTTTCAATGCATCTGTTACTGCACAAATGTGGACTGAAATGAAATCATGCATCTTATTTTTAAGCGTCTTTAATAATTGTTAGCACATCAAGAAATATATCTAACGAAAAGCAATAAATGTGTTTAAGGCCACAGGGATGTATTTTAGGCTTGCTGCTTCCCTTGTAGTGAGAGATCTAATGGAGGTAATAAGTTCAATTCTGGCCAGTCTGCTGTAGTAACAATTGAGTATAGTTATCAAACAGTGAAGTTAGAGATCGCCACAGTCCGCTAGAGTGAAATTCCGCCACTCTCCATTCATTTCTATGGGATTTTTAAAAGAGTATCAATGGGTGAAAGTGAAAATTCACCCATCAATTAATATACCTTTCAAAATTCCATAGAAATGAATGGACAGTGGCGGAATTTCACTCTAGCGGACTGTTAGAACTTCACTCTTTGATAAATATGCCCCAATGTCTTTCTAGGCAAGTCCTGCAAAAAAAAAGAATTCACAATTGCAGATGACTAACAATGGTGCAAGGCTCAAACAACAATTTAAGCCATTAATACCAAATCAAAACCTTTGGGAAATTTAGAAAAAGGCAAATCAATGTTGAAGTTACAGTGACCCTGTGCATAAGATTTTGATACTATAAGCCCAAGAACTTTGGGTTTTGAAGTGGTGAAAGTGACTAGGGATGCACCGAATCCACTTTTTTGGATTCGACTGAACCCCCGAATCCTTTGTGAAAGAGTCGGCCGAATACCGAACCGAATCCGAACCCTAATTTGCATATGCAAATTAGGGGTGGTAAGGGAAAACATATTTTACTTCCTTGTTTTCTGACAAAAAGTCACGTGATTTCCCTCCCCCATCCTTAATTTGCATATGCAAATTAGGATTCGAATTCGGTTCGGCCAGGCAGAAGGATTCGGCCGAATCCAAATCCTGCTGAAAAAGGCCGAATCCTGGCCTAATCCTGAACCGAATCCTGGATTCGGTGCATCCCTAAAAGTGACTAATTAAAGAAGATAAATAAACATATTACAGTATTGGGAACCAATAGCTTACACTTCTAAGGGTTTGAAATAGGTCACATTAGCCAAGTTTGGGAGAAGGGATTCCTCAAAATATTTTACCAATAATTAAAATTGTCCAAAAAGTCACACGTGGTATCCTAAAAAGCTATGTGAGTTTCTTGTGGTGGCAACTCTAGCTTTGACTTGCAGTGATCTGGCAGGTAAAGTTAAGGGACCATGGAACTGGCGGGTATTTAGATCAAAGGTTGGCTTGTGTACTCCAGATCTAGAAAACCAAATCAAACTCAAGCTCATATAAATATCCCCTGACAATCTGGATTGACGTTCCTTCCCTGTTAAAAAATCTGAATAGAGTTATTAAACAATCTTATCTTTAAGGTAGAGAGTGATGTTCTGAGACTATTTGCAATTGGTCTTCATTTTTTATTATTTGTGATGTTTTATTTAGCAATTTCATCTAGTTGCTGTTGAAGACTATGAGAGGGCTTGAATAGAAAAATGAGTAATAAAAAGTAGCAATAGCAATAATTGTATAGCTTTACAGATCGTTTGTTTTTAGATTTGTTTTTAATGACCCTAATTTGAAATTTGGAAAGAAAGAAAAATAAATAATTCAAAACTATAACAAAGAAAAAATGAAGGCCACTTGAAAAGTGGCTTTGAATTAGCCACTCTATAACATATTAAAAGTTAACTCAAAGGTAAACTACCCCTTTAAAACTCGGAATTTCAGCTCTTAGGGCAGAGACACGTGCTCAGATTTAGGGAGATTTAGTCGCCCAGCGACAAATCGCCTCTTCTTCGGGGGGAGCCTAATCTCCCCAAACTGCCTCCCGCCGGCTAGAATCGAAATCACTGGCGGGATGGCACTTGGATCGATTCGTTTTCCGTAGTTGCCTGAAATTTCCTTGCGAAGTGGAAACTTTCTTGCGAGCGTGCGTCTCTTCGAGAGAGTGTGTCTCTGCCCTTAAAGTTACCAGGAGCTCTTTGCCAACCCTGGTAACCTGTGGGCTGATGCGCCTGAGGTGAGTTTCTCAATTTTTCTCATAGCAGCAGCGACCCTGTAAACAACTACACTCCAAAATATACAAAATAAGAGATCAAAAGATGCAGAGGGAATTGTCCTTTACTGAGACTGCTCAACTAGATTTTGGGGTACTCTGAACATTAATATATTTTTTATGAATAAATTGAATTATAATTCCTGGTAAGTGAATGGAGCTTGTTCCACAAGAAATCTGCAGAGTTGTAAGCACTGGCACTGCCCTGCCCCCATGACAGCAAAGGGGAAATAAACACTCCACTCAAACATGCCTTTGGAAATGCTTCCTCTATAAACAGCATAATATTTTAATTGCAGCGGCTAGGAACTGTGCATGAGAATATGTCAATCCAGTACCTCCTGGGACTAGGAGACAGCAGTGCCTCTCCATCAGCACACACTCTATTCCCATGCACACTATCCCAGCACAGATGTTCCCAGAGCTAAAGAAGGAATCCAGATTTCTGCCCCTTCACGGTTTCTAAATCAAGAATTCCAGCACATCTAAAATTTGTAAACCCCAAAATAAAATGTCACCTAACGAAAGAAAAATATAATTCTGTACAACTTTCCATTATTCGCTCAATAAAAGTATTCTGTGGTTTAAAATTCTTTGTAAATGTAATTGCTACTGAAAGCAACATTTTGTTTCTTCCCATTTCTGCACTGCTTGATCTTTCTCTTATAACAATGTTGCAAAAGTCAGCTTTTTAGCTTCCTCGGCTAATATCAGCTACACTGTTTCAAAAGTTAGAACATTAAAGTGGTGGTTCTCCTTTAAGTTAACTTTTAGTATGTTATAGAATGGCTAATTCTAAGCAACTTTTCAATTGGTCTTTTAATTATTCTTTTGACTCTTTCCAGCTTTCAAAATGGGGTCACTGACCCCATCTATAAGCAATAAGTCTATAAATGTACTCTTATTGCTACTTTTCTATCACTCATCTCTCTAGTCAGGCCTCTCTATTCATAATTCAGTCTCGTATTCAAACCAATGTATGGTTGCTAGGTAATATGGACCCTATCAACCAGACTGCTGTAATTGTAAACTGGAGAGCTGCTGAATAAAAAGCTAAATAACTCAAAAAACACTAATAATATATAATGAAAAGCAATTGCAATTTGTCTTAGAATATCACTCTCTATATCATACTAAATGTAAAATCAAAGGTGAACAACACCTTTAGGGGCCAACAGATACTGCTTTCACTGGTTATATTATCAAATGCCTTTTTTAACAAATGCGTATTGAAACGTTGCTTAGAATTGCAATTTCTTATATTAGCAGCTCTCCAGTGTGCAATTGAAGCAATCTGTTTGCTAAGGTTCAAATTACCTTTAAAACCATGTTCTGATTTGAATAACTGGAATATGAATATGAGAGGGCCTGAATAGAAAGTAGCAATAACTATAAATGTGTAGCCTTACACAGCATTTACATTTAGATGTTTAAGTTGGGTTAATGACCCCCCCTCTAGTGAAAGCTGGAAAGAGTCAGAAGAAGGCAGCAAATAATTCAAAAACTATTTTTAAAAAATGAAGACCAATCACAAACATGCTTAGAACTGGTCATTCTATAACATTCTAAAATTCAACATATTATTAAACCACCCCTTTAAATAAAGGGATACTATCATCATATCATTTCCATTTGTACCTATATCAAATTGTGAATGCCAATATGTGTATACGCCCAAAAGGCAGATATTAGGCCTTATTAAATATAAGTGGGTGCAACACTAGGCACAAATATAGCACAGATTTCTGGATAATGGATTTCCAGATATTAGCAGAAAATTTTCCTATGAATGACCTGCAACAATCCTCATTAATTCCAATAGATTTACTATTGTGTTATGAGCCATAACTAGAGCCAGGAAGCAGAATGACCGACATGGGCATGACCAGACAAAACAGTGCCATGAATGGTATTCTCCCTACTAGGGACAACCCCCTAACCTTTTTCATAGCCTTTGCAAAAGAAAAAAAACTACTACAGGCATGGGATCCCTTATCTGGAAACCCATTATCCAGAAAGTTCCAAATTACGTAAAGGCCGTCTCCCATAGACTCCCATAGACTACATTCCAAATTATTAAAAATTATTTCGTTTTTTTTGTAATAATAAAACAGTACCTTGAACTTGATCCAAACTAAGATATAATTAATCCTTATTGGAAGGAAAACCAGCCTATTGGGTTTATTTAATGTTTACATGATTTTCTAGTAGACTTAAAGAGGTGGTTCACCTTTAAGTTAACTTTTAGTATGTTATAGCATGGCTAATTCTAAGTAACTTTTCAATTGATCTTCGTAATTTATTTAAATTTAAATTTTTTGACTTTTTCCAGCTTTCATTTAGGGGTCACTGGCCCCATATAAAAACAAAAGTTCTTGTAAGGCTACGCATGTATTGTTATTGCTAATTTTTATTCTTCATCCTTCTATTCAGGCCCCCTCGTTTTCATATTCCAGTCTCTTATTCAAATCATCGCATGGTTGCTAGGATAATATGAACCCTAGCAACCAGATTGCTAAAATTGCAAACTGGAAAGCTGCTGAATAAAAAGCTAAATAACTCAAAAACAACAGATAATTAAAAATGAAAACCAATGGCAAATTGTTTTAGAATATCACTCTCTACAACATACTAAAAGTTCATTTAAAGGTTAACTATCCCTTTAAGGGATAACAATCCAAATTACGGAAAAATCCATGACCTGGAAAACCCCAGGTTCCAAGCATTCTGGATAATAGGTCCCATATCTGTATTACTCTTCACCAAGTCTACAGCTGATTTGCACATCTGCTGGACAATAACAGATATCAATCACGCTGGTTTTAAAATCCCATTGTACAAGGCCTACGTTAGTCCTACCAATCTGAATAGGCTCAAAAACCTGGTGGCTAAATCAAGGTAGACTAAAAGCGTGGATGGACCTTGCACACTGACAGAAAATAACAAGAGATTATATAACAAAGAAGATTTTAACATTTTGCAGTTGAATGAAGTTATAAATAAACATTATAGAGTGTAGTATTGGACACAACTGCCGAGGTTATTATGCAGTGACACATTACATGGTTCAGGTCTTGCCCTTTATCAAATTTAGTGATGGCAGCTGATAAGGTATTGTTTAATGAATTGCTTATGGCTTATATAACATTTAAAGTGGACCTGTCATCCAGACATATAAAGCTGTATAATAAAAGATATTTTCAAATCAAACATCTTTTTTTTTTATTAAAGCATTCATAGCTGTAGTAAACTCATGTAAAAATTTCAGCTGTCAATCAAATATTGCTTGCCCCTCCTCTATGCCTTAGGAATAGAGGCAGGGCAGGCAGTAACTTTCACTTTTCATTCAGCACTTTCTAGATGTCACTGCACTCGCCACATTCCCCCTCTCTCTTTACCATTTAATTGTGTAACCAGTGCATGGGGATGGACATCAGGTCCCCCATTCTGGTGCACAAACAAGATTCTGAAATGATGCAAGGATTGTCTTAATAACATAAATGGCTCCTGCCTGCTTGCTATTTCCCAGACTGAAGGGAACAAGATTCAAATAATTTATATAGTGTAATTTATATAGTGTAATTAAAATTTATTTTACAGGTTCAGCCTGAAAAAAAGTGTTTAACAAAATACATATTTTTATTTGCAGTGTAATTCTAAAAGGTCTATTTGAATATGAACAAATGTAATTTCCTTTAGACAGCCACTCTCAAGCCTTTCAAGTTCAAGTTCACACATTTGCGTTTTGCAACATGCTGCAACTGGATTCATATTCAGGATGGGTGTCACATTTAATTAATTGTAGGTGCAACTGGATTCATATTCAGGATGGGTGTCACAATTAATTAATTGTAGGCGTATGCTATAGACCCCCTAATGTAAGTGAGGAGGAAGAGGCAAAGCTCCTAATGCAAATAGAAAAGGCTGCTAGTTTAGGTAAAGTAATGATAATGGGGGATTTTAATTACCCAGATATTGACTGGAGCAACTTTACTGCTAGATCAGTTAATGGGAACAAGTTTATAAACTTATTGCACGACAATTTTTTAGCACAGGTTGTTGAGAAGCCTACCAGAAAAAATGCTATTCTTGATTTAGTGATCTCAAATGAGTCAGAACTTATAGCAAATGTGCAAGTCATTGAACCCCTGGGTAATAGTGACCATAAGGTTATATCTTTTAATGTCTGGTGCAAAAAACAAAAATATACTGGGGACAACAAAAACCATGAATTTTGCAAAAGCTAATTTTAGTGCCTTGAGGGCTGCCCTACAGAGCATTGATTGGGGCATTAGGTTTTCAGCTAAAAACACAGAACAGAAATGGTTGTCCTTTAAAATGATATTAAATCATTACTGTTCTCAATTTATTCCCTTAAGGACTAAACGTAGAAGCTCTAAGAATCATCCTGTGTGGCTTAATACAGAAGTAAAGAAGTTAATGGGACAGAAGAGAAAGGCATTTAAAAACTACAAATCTGTAGGGACAGAAGCTGCATTTAATGAATATAAACACTGTAATAAATGTTGTAAATCAGCAATCCGGAAGGCTAAGAAAAGAAATGAAGAGTTAATTGCGGTGGAGGTGAAAACTAACCCTAAAAAGTTTTTTAAATATATTAATAGTAAAAAGATGCAGGTTGAGAGTGTTGCTCCATTAAATAATGGTACCAGTATGGTTGTAACAGATACAGATAAGGCAAATGTGTTAAATCAGTTCTTTTCTTCAGTGTATACAATAGAGGAGTCTGGGTTCACAGGCTCACTTAATAACTGCACGAATGGTTCAGCTCAATCTAGTCAGTGGCTGACTCAGGATATGATTCAAAAAGCTTTAATACAAATTAATGTAAATAAGGCTCCAGGGCCTGATGGCATACACCCCCGGGTTCTAAGAGAGCTTAGTTCAGTTTTAGACCAGCCCTTATTTCTGATTTTCTCAGATTCACTGTCATCTGGTATGGTGCCTATGGATTGGAGAAAAGCTGATGTTATTCCAATATTTAAAAAGGGATTACGATCTCAGCCTGGCAATTATAGGCCAGTAAGCTTAACATCTGTGGTGGGCAAATTATTTGAAGGCGTGTTAAGGAATCACATTCAAAATTTTGTCCTAATGAATGGCATTATGAGCAACAATCATCATGGCTTTATGAAGGATAGGTCATGTCAGACGAATTTGATTGCATTTTATGATGTGGTAAGTAAGATTCTGGATAGTGGGGGGGCAGTAGATGTGATCTATTTGGATTTCGCCAAAGCGTTTGATACTGTGCCCCACAAACGACTGCTTTCTAAACTAAGGTCTGTTGGGCTTAATGAAGTCGTTTGCACGTGGATAGGAAACTGGCTACAGGATCGGGTACAGAGGGTAGTTGTTAATGGGACATTCTCTAGTTGGAGTAAGGTTCTTAGTGGGGTCCCCCAGGGCTCAGTATTGGGTCCACTTTTATTTAACTTGTTCATTAATGACTTAGGGGAGGGTGTTGTAAGTAATGTATCAGTGTTTGCAGATGACACAAAATTATCCAGCCCAATTAATTCCATCCAGGATGTGGCATCCTTGCAACATGATCTTGACAAACTGGCAATCTGGGCAGCTAAGTGGCAAATGAGATTCAATGTTGATAAATGTAAAGTCATGCACCTGGGATGTAAAAATATCCAAGCCACTTATACCCTTAATGGGACTGCACTAGGCAAATCCATTATGGAAAAGGACCTTGGAGTCCTTGTAGATGATAAACTTGGCTGTAGCAAGCAATGCCAGTCAGCAGCATCAAGGGCAAATAAGGTCTTGAGCTGTATTAAAAGGGGCATAGAGTCAAGGGAGGAGGGGGTCATTCTTCCACTGTATAGAGCACTTGTAAGGCCCCATCTAGAATATGCCGTACAGTTTTGGTCTCCATCACTCAAACAGGACATTATTGTATTAGAGAGGGTACAGAGAAGGGCAACTAAGCTGGTAAAAGGTATTGAAAATCTTAGCTATGAGGAAAGACAGGCCAAACTGGGGATGTTCACGCTGGAGAAGAGGCGCTTAAGGGGTGATATGATAACTATGTATAAATATATAAGGGGATCATATAATAATCTCTCTAATGCTTTATTTACCAGTAGGTCTTTCCAGCTGACACGTGGTCACCCATTCCGATTAGAAGAAAAGAGGTTCCGCCTAAATATTCGGAAGGGTTTTTTTACAGTGAGAGCTGTGAAGATGTGGAATTCTCTCCCTGAATCAGTTGTACAGGCTGATACATTAGATAGCTTTAAGAAGGGGTTGGATGGCTTTTTAGCAAGTAAGGGAATACAGGGTTATGGGAAATAGCTCATAGTCCAAGTTGATCCAGGGACTAGTCCGATTGCCATTTTGGAGTCAGGAAGGAATTTTTCCCCCTCTAAGGCAAATTGGAGAGGCTTCAGATGGGTTTTTTGCCTTCCTCTGGATCAACTGGCAGATAGGTAGTTAATAAAAAAAAAAAAGGTTGAACTCGATGGACATGTGTCTTTTTTCAACCTTACTTACTATGTTACTATGTTACTATGTTACATATAACAAAAGCAATATTCTCAAACTATCTCTGCTCCCCCATATCATTTTGAATGGTTGGATCCCTAGGCAATACCAAAGATTCTCTAAATTCCTCCTGCTGCCAACATCATAATTGCATACCTTCAAGTGCTGTTTGTAGAGAGAGAGAGACACACACACAAGAATGCACTGTGCAAGGGGTGGGGGAAAACCTTAATTAACTAGGGCATTTCTCCTTATTTACCTTACTTATATCTATGGTGTAGGCAGATACGGAGGATATTGCTTTGGGAGAACACACAATAAATGCACATCTGGGAGGAAGCACACTGTGACATTGATATCTGCTTCCCACAATCTGACAGCTGAACCAGAATTAATAATGTGGTGACTGATGTCCAGAAACATTACTGTGATCTGTCACATTCTACTCCATTCTACAAAGTGACTTTATATTTCATTAGTATCTGTTATGTTACTTAAAGGAGAACTAAATCCTAAAAATGAATACACCTAAAAATGCCATATTTTATACACAGAACTTATTGCACCAGCCTAAAGTTTCAGCTTGTCAATAGCAGCAATGATCCAGGACTTCAAACTTGTCACAGGGGGTCACCATCTTGGAAAATGTCTGTGACACTCACATTCTCAATGGGCTCTGAGCAGCTGTTGAGAAGCTAAGCTTAGGGGTTGTCACAAATTATCCAGCAGAAAATGAGTTTGGCCTGTAACATAAGCTGATGCTCAGGACTGATTATTAAATTCTGATGCAAGTTGTGCAGGTTTCTGAGCTGCCATGTAGTAATTATCTGTATTAATTACTAATCAGACTTATACTGTGACATTTATATTCTATGTTTACTGTATATTTTGAGTCGGCCCCTAAACTCAGTTACTGACAGCAGCACAGAGCATGTTAAGAGAAGAAGACGGGGAGATATTGGGGCATCTTCAGAAGCACTTACCTTTACTGATAAAGGGCTATGGTTGCCTTGGGCTGGTATAGAAGCCCAAAATATAATGTTTACATGCCAGCAAAGAAAGGTTGATCTGCTGCCTATCAGTCCCTGAATGTGTGTGGCTGAAAGGGATCAGATACACAAGATCTTGTGCTTCCATTGTCCCTTTCCCTTTTGCTGCCACATTGTCCTCTGCTTTTCTCTTCTGGTTTTCCACATCTCCAAATCCTCAATTTTGAATCTAACAAGGATCTAATTTATACGATTTCCTAAGGAAACAACATCAGTGGTTCATTATCAAACATTATTGACATCAATTTAAAGAAAAATAAATTAACATTGTTTTGAGCCTGCTATTAGATTTAGTACCACAGAGCAGGGTCCTAAGAGCCCTATGGGAAACTCTGTATATCTAAAATGCATAATAAGTGTGCTTTGATATAATTCACTGTTGCATTCTGTTTTGATTTGATTTAACTCACTATCACATCTCATTATATGCTGTATCTTACTTACAATAGAATGTCTGAATCTTTCACACTGAAACTAATGTAGAAAGGGTTCAGGATTCAGTTGGGTAGGATCTACTATAAATATTATTTCTTGGCTGCTAATTCCAGGCCAAAATAAAAGAAGAGCAAGTGACAATTGTCTAAATTAGCTCTGTGATAATACATAGGAGCAAATTTACCAAAGGGCGAAGTGATTAACGCTGGTGAAAATTCACCAGTGTGACGTCATTTTGGTACTTCGCTGATTTAATAACGGGCACAGGCGTAACTTCGCTAGCAAAAGAGACTGACGCTTATTCACACTCAATCACCAGGCGGGATGGAGGGCACTTTTGTTTCATTATTGTCCTAAATTTCTATTTTGTTCCCTAATTTTATTCATGGTGTATGATAGTGATGCCCAAATCAGTGGCTTGTGAGCAACATGTTGCTCTCTGACCCCTTCCCAGTGGCCTCAAAGATGCTTCTTTTTGAATTTTTGGTTTAAAGGAGAAGGAAAAGCTAAAATTAAGTAAGCTGTATCAGAAAGGCCTATATAAATACACCAGTAAACCCTCAAAGTAATGCTGCTCTGAGTCCTCTGTCAAAAGAAACAGAGCATTTCTTTCCTTCTACTGGGTACACATGGGCTTCTGTATCAGACTTCCTGCCTTCAGCTTAAACCTCCAGGGCAGGGCTTGAGCATGCTCAGTTTGCTCCTCTCCCCCTCCCTCCTCTCCTCCCTGCTGTAATCTGAGCCCAGAGCTATCAGTGAGCAAGGAGAGACTCAGGCAGGAAGTGATGTCACACCAAGGTTATATGGCAGCTGCTATCCTAAACAAACAGAGAGCTTCTAGAGCTGTTTACTCAAATATGGTAAAACATTCTGCAGAATAAATATAGTTTATAGCTTGCACTATTGTGGCTAATCTATTGGCAATGAACTGCTCCGGTAGCTTTCCTTCTCCTTTAAAGCAAAATTTAGTTGTATAAAAACCAGGTGTCTTGCCAAACAAAGCCTCCAGTAGACTTCCAGTCCAAATGGGAGCTACAAATAGTCAATTTGCACCCCAAGGACTTTTTGCAAGCTTGTGTTGCTCTCCAACTTTTTTTTTACATTTGAATGTGGCTCACGGGTTAAAAAGATTGGGGACCCCTGGTGTAAGGCAACACAGGCTCCTGTTCTGATACTCTGAGTCTTCTGTTGGGTCAGGAAACCATCCACAATTATCTCCTCAAGGCCTATTATGCCTTAAATCCACAATTAGTCAGAAAGAGAAAATAGATATTGCAGAGTACAGACGGCATAGATATGAATAAAGCAGTTCCCTGCCTATTGATCCTTTTTTTAATTTTAGGATCATGAATTATGTATGAGTTATCCAAACATCAGATAAAATGGAATCAGTTGAATACTGAGTGCTGAACGCACTGACAAAAATATCCCAAAGTCTTACAAATGCCAATAAGATTTCATTTAAACCAAATATGCAGCATATCAATAATCTGCAGCAACCATATTGCCTTGAGCATCACAATTATATGGTTAAAAATGCTTTGTAAAGGGCTAATTTACAAAAAAAAAAATTAATATGCTGCTAAGTACAAAAACAGCGACGTTCCTTTGAAAACACCTTATTTGCATGTCTTTCCACAAGTATAAGCAGAAGTTCCTCTGGCCTTAAAGATATCTACAAATGTAATTGTTGTTGGAAACAATATTCGCCTTTCTCTTCTCTAAACTGCTGATTGTGACTCTTGAACACCACAGCAGAATCCATCTGATCTATAAAGAAGTATGGATGTTACTGTGGGTTTGAAGACTGAAGCAAAGCAGGCTTCTTCTATACAGTTTTAAGAGTCAGAATTAGCACTGAAGAAAGGGAGAAATAAATGTTGCTTTGAATTGCAATGGCTAACTTTGTTTTAAAAAATGTATATTGGAAAATGTTTCCAAATATTGTTTTTTTCATTATGGAAAAAATATGGGTGATGTTCCACTTTAAGTGAGTAGTCAGGGCAAAAAGATATAACATTTGATCCATTAATGAGGCGATTATCTCTGCTGATTTTCTTAAACAAGATAAGGTAGAGCTCTACGGGAAGAGATGAACATTATCCCTACATATATTAATGAGGTCTCTCAGCACCAGCATTTATCATCTCATACAATATTCACTGGTACAACTGCAAATACTGCTGCTCCAGAGAAAGGCTGGGTACTCTCCAACTGCTTCCTTATTATAGATTCATAATCATGGAAGGACAAAATACTGTATTGTGCTGGATTTGATCAGTTTGGGTTTCCTTCTCTCTAAGGCAGTGATCCCCAAACAGTAGCTTGTGGGCAACATGTTGCACACCAACCCCTTGGATGTTGCTCCCAGTGGCCTCAAAGCAGGTGCTTATTTTTGAATTCCAGGCTTTGAGGCAAGTTTTGGTTGTATAAAAAACAGGTGCATGGTCAAACAGAGCCTCAATGTAGGTTGACATCCACATGGGGGCTACCAAATGGCCAATCACAGCCCTTATTTGGCACCCCAAGAAAATTGTTCATGCTTGTGTTGCTCCCCAACTCCTTTTACTTCTGAATGTTGCTCATCGGTTCGAAAGGTTGGGGATCCCTGTTTAAAAGGTAATAGGTCTACCTGTACCTGGCAAATAGAAACAAGATCTGTGCAAATATCTAAAAGTCCTGATGTTACAAGACAATCTCAGGACTGTGCATAAGTAATGATCCACTGTGTTAAGCAGCCCACAATTTACCTTTTTACCCAACACCTTGACCACTTTTCACTCTACAGCCATAGTGTATGTGCCTCCAAAAGTGTATTATGTTGCAGTATGATGCTCAGGATCTCATGTTCAAATCATCAAAACATTAAAATTACAGAATAAATACAGTAAGGGGTGTAGCTTCATCTGTGTAAAGTGATTAGAATGTTTAATCTGCTGCAAAAGTCACATCATGGTCATTATCAGTACAGCCCAAAAATGTATTGTGCAGATTAGATTGCTCCAAAATGACATCCCACAGCATGCAAAACCCCCAATAACATATCCCATAGTCCAGGGCTGTCCAACTAGGCCCGCAACCCCCCCTTCTTTGGCCCCCCAGATGCTCTGTCTCCTTGCCATATGTAAAATTTAAAAGGTATCACTTTAGAGATAAACTGCACCCTGCATTGTTTAAACCTCAAATTCAGACTCTAATCCCCTGTATCACACCTGTTATCCACCTGTATTGTTCACACTTGTGACACCTCTATTGTTTATATCCTAAAACCTGTACTGTTCATACCTGAGACCCAGACTGAAACTGTATACAAAATGCTAATGGGGCACCAGCACTGTGTCACTGTATGTAGTACATATTAGACTGGTAGCTTTCCTGTCTCCTGCTCTGTTCTGTCTACCCTCCCTGCAGGGCTGGAACTAGGGGCAGGCAGAGCAGGCGCCTGCATAGGGCGCAATCATGGGTGGGGCACACTTTTAAGGGGAATTTCATTTCTTTCTTTTTTAAACCCTGATTTTATTGGCCTTTAATAGTTTTTCAACTTTATAAACCCCCTGTTCCAGACAGAATCACTCCCAGCTCCCTTTTGGCAGCTGCTGGCACAGGTACATATTTGTGGGCAATATCTTGGCTGCTACTTGCACAGGTAAACAGATAATATGATGGATATTTGGCTGCTGCTGGCACAAGTACGTATATGGAGACAATAGTGTGGATTTTTGGCTGATGCTGGCACAGGTACAGATTGGGGGTAATATAAGGGATTGGCTGCTGCTGGGGCACAGGTACATGGGGCAATATGGTGGCTGCTGGCACAGGAACACAGATGTTTGAGGACAATATGATGGATTTTTGGCTACTGCTGGAACAGATGCAAATTGGGGCAATATGATGGATTTTTGGCTACTGCTGGAACAGATGCAAATTGGGGCAATATGATGGATTTTTTTGGTTGCCCCTGGCATAGGTACAGATTGGGGGTAAGAATATGATGGATGTTTTGGTTTATGCTGGCATAGGTACAGATTGGGGCTTGGGGGCAATCTGAGAGATTGACTGCCATTGGTATCGGTACAAATGGAGGCAATATGATAGGTGCTGGCACAGGTACAGGGGGCTATATGACTGGTAAGGTGGGAAATGGTAATGCAGGACTGGGTGGGGGGGCACTGATTGAAGCCTTTGCCTAGGGTGCAAAAATACCTTGACCCGGCCCTGCCTCCCTGTGTGTGCCATTCTCTGCTTGCCCAGTGCTGCTTGCCCTACCCTACCTGTGGGATGGAAGCCTGTTAGGGGTTTGTTAGCATTTGGAAATTTTTGTTAAGGGCCCCTAAGGTGTTTAATCATGTGTTGGGAGGTTGTTGTATTATCCACAGGGGAGGATGAGGCATATGGATTTAAGGATATGTTTTAACATAACTTCAATTTTTCACATATGAGTGATGAGGGATTTCCCTGCAGTGAGCACCAACCATTTATTTTTTTGGTGTGCTACCACCGTTAATGTAGATATGATCTTAAAAGTTCTTGTGATAATATGGGTGTGGTTTACAGTGGGTGTGGTTTAAAAAGGGGAGTGGCCAACACTGACTTCCATTATCGACCCTCCTCCACATAGGCCAGTAAAATTTTGGCCCTCGGTACCACAGAACTTGGACAGCACTGGCATAGTCCACAGTTTGCCTGCAATGTATAACTACCAGTGTTCCCAAACATGAATCAAACATTCAAAATTGACTCAGCAGCGCATCACATATCCATAGTCCATAAAGTATGTTGAGTTTATTGCATAGCCTGCAGTGTCCCTGTGAGTGCAACATAAGAACCCCTGCTCCCCAAATAAAGCCCCCCATAGCTCACATTTCACTAACAGTATATCACAATGCCCATCAATTCCACAGCATTATATAATACAGAACCACAGAGCAGCAAACAGCAGCACAGAGTAAACCAAACAGAGAATGACAGAGCTGATCACATGGAACCCAAATTGTAGTTCACAGCAGTGTAGCAAGTCCATATCCACGTTTCTAGCCACTATGTATGGGATAAAACATGTACAGTACACACATCAAATTTGCTCAAGCTGTGTGTTCATTCTAGCACACAAACATTATGACACCAGTGTTCCCAAACAATTGCAGAGCGTTTTGTGCAGATACATGTCTGAGTACTCATTTTTGTGGTGTTTATACAAATGGCCTGTAGGTGTCACTGTGCACATGACATGAGTGGTGCTGTGCATGCACAGTACTTTCTATACAGCTTGGGGTGTTAGAGAAAAGCTACTGTTGATGTGTAATGGCTGCATGAACCTGCTAATAAAGCACTGTTATACTCTACTCATCCTCGGCTACCAAAACAAAACAATTCTGTTCCATGATACAATTATTTCATATCACACTTCGTATCATTGTTATCAAAACAACAACCCTGTGACTTTTGAACTTCTGACCTAGTTGTAAACCAGATTCTCTGCCAAATTGCCACCAAAGCATTCAAGTTATCTCTCATCTGTTCATACCCCTCTTTCAATAAGATTCCACTGTTAGTTTGACTGAACTATTCTCTTACAAGTCAGTCAGTAATATCCTCTATTAAACTGTGAACAATAATATTTAGGCACCTTGTACAGTAAACAAGTTTTTAATTGCTCTCCATCTGTTTTCTACAAGGATATCACATTCCAAGCATAATACAGCCACAAGGAGTTGCCTGACTGAAGACTGGGAGTGTTGGTGCTGCTCCCCCAGAAGAATGTTTCTGGAAATTATTTCACTTATTTTAATTAAAATGATGAACTAAATTCAGTCCTGTGCCTGACACTCCCTATCTGCACCTGCAATGCTTCATTGTGTTTGGCTGTGCGGCATTAAAGGCTAATTAGAGAAGGTTTACTGTAAGGATTGTGGAGGACTAATGGAATGAAGGAAAGCAAACCAAAAAGTGTAAGGGACAAATAAAAGGCAGGATACAGCCAAGTACAAGGAAAGCTGAGGCCTTTGACATAAAAAACAGATGTAATGCTTGTGAAATCATACATATACTGTAGCTTTATACATAAAATAGTGCATGCAAAGAAGTGTGCCTAGATTAATGCTAATTATTTGCATTATTATAGAAAAGCCCTGACTGAAGGCAGAGCATTCCTAGAACAATATCTGGAAACCATTATGACCATGTTTTATATATCTATAATTTTATAGCAGTATTATTAGCTAATGGTTGGGTCACAATGGGTGGTTTAAATGCATAAGTATGAACGCTAGTGCTGTAAGAGACACTTCCAGTCATGTGCATAAATCCTTAAAGTGACCAAAAATGATAGACTCAGTCCAAAGCCTTAGAAGGCTGCTATAGCTGAACCGCACTCAAAGATGACAAAATGTGCTAAACTGACAATGATTTGAGGGGAGGGACTATTTGGGCTAGTATTTAAGGAACAAAGAAAGAGGGACTAGTTGGATTCTGCCTATGACTAAGTGCTGGGTAAGCATGAAGCATGAAACGTTAGAGGGTATACTCTTAATGTTTTTTAATTATTGATGTGAATAAAATTTATATTTTTTACTAATCAGCATATTTTGGAGAAAAGTTTTTGTATTCTAAGCTGACAATGAGACATGGAACCCAAACATTTATTACACAATGAGCATATGAAAGGCCTGGCTGAAAATATTAGAGCTATGATTTATTAACCAAACACTGGCTTTGTTGTCTTTGTGTTGCAGGGGCTGTTAAAATAGATCAATGAAACATATACTTGATTGGGCATCTAAAGGATGTAGGATCATCTCAGTCTGCCCATCTTCAAAACAGGTCACTCAAACCAGCACAGGTATGTGGCACAAGCCATACAGGGAAAGATTCAAGCCCAACTTAAGTCAAAGGCAGGTAATGTTGGGAGATGTTGTTTCGCTTAAACTGGAACTGAAGAACGGTGTATACAGTACAGCTAAATTGAGCCAGTAATGCTTTATATATATCCTAGCAACCACAGTTGAGAGAGCTTTAGTTTTGATAATAATGAAATCCATAAGAGAGGAATTGACCTGGGCCTGCCACCACTGAGGACAGCAATGACAAAGATGCTCCAAAAAGTTTAATAATGGCTCTAAAGTCTAAAATTCTCAGTGCTTAAAGAAAAACAATGTTTCATAAAGTTCATTAAATATATATCAGCTCTTGGCTCAATGCTTATGCTATTGACTGACTTTTACCCAGGGGTTAGTTTGCAGTTCAGGAGGCCCGTAAATTAGAAAATCCCTACAAAGGTTGCCCTATGTCCTATTCCTGCTGTGCTCTGGAGAAATGGTGCAAAGTCCCTAACCGCAGCAACTTGTTATATCTTCAGCAGAGCCACATGGAGTTACCATGTTCCTTTGATCTGTAATGCGTCTGTTATTATACTGTAACTGATTTAAATCACCTTTCCCCTACACTGATAGGGAACAGGATAGGTCTGCTGCAGGAAGAAGGCACCTACTGATATTGCTGTATCCCTCCAGACCCCAGCACAGTGCCATGACAGAGGGGGTTGGAAGGTACCCTATGCAGGAAGCTTCACGTTGGAGAGATCTCCTAAATAGGGAATAAACCCCTGAGAATCTGAATATTTTCACTGCCTTTACTTCCCCTTTAATATTTAGATATTTAGAAGATTGTGCAGTCTTGTTGCAAACAGACAGTTTAATCTCATGATAAATGTAGAGTGTTCTCAGGACTCACATAATTCAGATAAAGAATTTCAGAAAGTGATGCTGTACCAGCCGCTACAAAGCTCAGGGTGGAAGAATGCAATGGCAGCAGGACAAACTGACATGAAAATCTGAAGATGGGGCTGTAAACAACATGAAAACAAAGTGGAAAGATCGCTGTTCGGTGTAACTTTGTTTTTCATTGTTAAAATAACATTATCTCCGCACTGGGCAAAAGAGTTTCTTTTGGGAATCTCAGATTATTTTTATGTATAATGATGCTTATATATTGAGGAATTCCATTCATACAGTTTAATATAACACAGCAGTACCGCCACCAGAGAATTTGACTGCTATGCTAAGGGGGCACTAGTCATTCCTCACCATATATAGTATATAATAGCAATTACCTATCTCCTTTTGATTAACCCTGCTGCGTCCACAGCCAAGTAAAGTATATATATATAATTGTGGAAAGTGGGCATTTAATAGGTTTTTTTGTATATCACTAGTCATATATTATGGTTGCTGAACCATCATTTATCAAAAAAACATGTTTTTCCACATGAAACTGCATTTATACATAGAGGTCAGACAGCAGGCCAGCAAGGGCATCAAAGGCAAGATGTAAAGACTGAATAGAATTGAGGTACTAGTAGGGTTGCCAGATTTCTAGAGAAAATTACCAGCCTTCCTATATTTTTATGCTTTTTCCCTATTAATAACATTGGCATCAACCATCATTTTTTACCAGCTATGCAAGTAAAATACCAGCAACCCTAGGTCCTAGAGAAATGTTGTACAAATTTGCAACAGTATTATCCAGAGGTCAGAACAGGACAAACCAGGTCAAATAACAGACAGAAGTCCAATAAACCTAACATCCATGAATTTAAAGGAATGGAGAGCAGTAACCGGGCAATGCTGAACAAACAATTGTACCCTATTAAAACAGTTATGACACCAAAAGTGCTCCCTGCTGAGCCACCAACCCATAATAAAAATGAGTTTCCATTTTGGGTAACTTGGCTGAGGTCTCCTAAGGCTAATCTCATACAAGACATACTGGGGCTCATTTATCAACACTGGGCAAATTTGCCCATGGGCTGTTACCTATAGCAACCAATCAGTGATCAGCTTTTTAAAGCCAGCTGCAAGAAGAACAATGAATGCAGCAATCTGATTGGTTGCTATAGGTAACAGCCCATGGGCAAATTTGCCCAGTGTTAATAAATGAGCCCCACTATGTGACTGCTCATAGGCTAATGCAGAGCCTTTCAGTGCAGAGCAGACCTTTAATGCTTCTGAGCTCTTTAGCAACCACTGGGACTGCTGGTTTTGTTTGTATTACTCTGTTCCAAGTGATACTTGTCTTTGTTACTGCATAGGTTGTATGAACATGTATCATGGGAAACATATATTTTGATTTGATATTCTGATGTTCTGTGTGCACAAGGCAATGTGATTTCATACCTCATAAATTTTATGTTTTTTCCTGAAGACGGCTCAAGGACTAGAGCCGAAATGTTAATAATACATTTTTGCTGTTTTTGACACTATAAAAAGTCCTGGGTGGTGCTGTTTTTTTCTATATATTGTACAGGACTCCAGGGGTGGGTCCTGGACAGCAGGTATATTTCCCCTTTATTCAGGTACCTGGAGGGTGCACAGCAGGGCTAATTACTGTGGCAGTGCAGGAGTTAAGAGAGCCCTGAGAGTTCAGGAAGGGGGTTGGTAGACACACGTGAGGTCTGCAAGAGAGAAGTGTGTTTGGAAACTGCTCTCCTGACTTGGAATCAAAAGCTTTGTAAGGCTAGGTGAGCCTGATCCCTGAATGGGAATATGAACTGTTTTCTTTCAATTCTGATGTGCATGAAAGTGATTGTTACTTTATGCTGAAGACTGTGTTTAAGTTGACTTACTTTACCTGCTGAGGATACAGCTTGTTTACGTTGTTAATGTTACCTGCTGAAGATACAGTTTGTTTGTTTGAACAAGGAATAAAAATACATTTATTCTACTACTGTGTTGTGGCCGTAGTGCATGGGCGATCCCACTCCCCCTGAACTTTACAACTGGTGGAGGATGCGGGCAGTACAACAGCTAGCTCATGGGCGAGAATCAGCATTGGTTAACCCTAACAGCCAGACAATAATAAGGGCAAGCCCTTTCCTGCAAAAGATGATGCCCACAGATGATGTGGAAGCCTTTCTGATGACCTTTGAAAGGACTGCAGAGCGGGAAGGATGGCCCGAGACAAATGGGCTGGTCTCCTTGCCCCATTCCTGACTGGGGATCCGCAGAAAGCTTACTATGACCTTACCCCTGCAGTACGCCCTCCACTATGACCGGCTCAAGGCAGAGATCCTTGCTCGTCTGGGAGTGACCACAGCAGTCAAGGCACAGAGGATGTACAGCTGGAAGTATCGGAAAAATATTCCACGAGGTCGCAAATGTATGATTTAATACAGCTGGCAACAAAGTGGTTGCAGCCTGAGATACTCACCGGTCTACAGATGGTGGAACGATTCGTGATAGACCGGTTTCTGAGGTCGCTGCCAGTTGAACTACAGCGCTGGGTCAGTCATGGAGACCCTAAAACAGCGGACCGGCTGGTGGAGATGGTGGAGAGATACACCACAGTGGAGGAGCTACTACCACCGACAAGTCATCTAGACCCCGCTCCAACCCGGGCTGCAAAGTTCACCTCCGCGGGAAAGAGTTCCTCGTGGAACCCTGGAACCAGCATAAAGTACAGCGACAAGATATTATCCACTGTCCCTCCTGCAGTACAGCCAGGCCCCCCAACACCCCAGAAGTCTGGGGGTGTGCAGTGTTGGCGGTGCCAGGCATGGGGCCACATGCGGGCTCAGTGTTCCCTACAGGTGGAACCCATGCAGTGTGATGTCCTACGGAGATTATCCTTTTATGCTCAGCCAGTTTGCATTGCAGGTCCTGATTTGCCAGAAGGATGTTTTGAATGTAAAGTGTATGTGAACGGTGTTTCTGGTAAAGCCCTGCTTGATTCAGGGAGTATGGTTACACTTGTACAAGGGAACGTGTCCAAGAAGATGCGTCAGGAAGCAAAAACTCTCAGTGTTGTTTGCATACACGGGAACACTCGGACATATCCACTACTGCCAGTGACAATTGCCACTGCTTCTGGCACCATTACTCATGAGGTTGGTGTGGTAAAAAAATTGTTGCACCAGGTAATTCTTGGGCGAGACTTTCCATTGTTCTGGGAACTGTGGGGTAATGTACAAACTAAAGTGTCTGAACCAATACAGATTATGAGTGAAAACAGCACTTCCACAGAACCCTTAAAAGAAGGGGATTGTGTGGAACTGCCAGAACAAAATGTGGTAAATCATGAAATTGAAAAAAGTGTTCCTGAGGGAAAGGTTGGGTCTGAGGACTCAAGTCTGAAGACTAAGGTAACCTCTGAGGGGGGGGAATTTTTCCTGTTACAGGTCATGCTTGGGGAGGATGATGAGGAAACATCCTCCCATCCGGTACTTCCAGACCTAGATGTTTCTAGGGGAGCATTTAGTACTGCCCAGATGCTAGATCCTACTTTGGTACATGCCAGCGAACAAGTAGTGGTGATAAATGGGGTCCCACGTGAGCCTGAGCTTGATAAGCAATTTCCACATTTTGCAGTTAATGGTGACCTCCTGTACCGTGTCACTCAGGTCCGAAATGAGGTGGTTGAGCAGTTACTAGTTCCCCAGCCATTCAGAAGGCTGGTACTGGACTTAGCCCATAATGATGTACTAGGGCGGCATTTGGGGGCTGAGAAAACAGAGGCACGTATAGCTGATCGGTTCTTCTGGCCTGGGTTGAAGGCAGAGGTAAAAAGATATTGCGCCTCCTGCCCCACATGCCAGTTGACTGCCCCTGGCCCCCACTTTCGAAGTCCTTTAGTACCACTCCCCATTATTGAAGTGCCATTTGAGCGAATTGCTATGGACCTGGTAGGTCCTTTGGTGAAGTCCGCTCGAGGACACCAATACATTTTGGTTATACTTGATTATGCTACCCGGTACCCTGAGGCTATTCCTTTACGGAATTCCTCATCCAAAACCATTGGACTATTTCATATGTTTACAAGGACAGGTTTTCCCAAAGAGGTCCTTACTGACCAAGGCACACCCTTTATGTCCAAGGTCATGGCCGACTTATGTAAGCTATTTCAAATTAAACAGCTAAGGACCTCTGTCTATCACCCACAAACAGATAGCCTGGTTGAGAGGTTTAACAAAACCCTGAAAACAATGCTAAAGAGGGTAGTACATAAGGATGGGAAGGACTGGGATTGCCTGCTTCCAGCTTTGCTTTTTGCCATTCGAGAAGTACCCCAATCTTCTACGGGATTCTCGCCCTTTGAATTGGTGTATGGGCGTCGACCCCGGGGGTTACTTGATTTGGTAAAAGAAACATGGGAGAGTTAGACCACCCCATATAGAAGTGTTGTAGAGCACATTGCCCAAATGCGGGAGAGAATTGCTAATGTAATGCCAATGGTGAAAGAGCATCTCCAGAAGGCCCAAGAAACCCAAAGTAGGGTGTATAATCGGTCAGCCAAAATAAGACATTTCCAGGTAGGGGACAGAGCGGCTGTACTCATCCCTACAGTAGAGAGTAAGTTCCTAGCTAAGTGGCAAGGACCTTTTTAAGTTGTTGCAAAGGTAGGGGAGGTAGATTACAGGGTGCACCAACCAGGGAAAAGAAAACCCTACCAGATCTACCATGTTAATTTGCTAAAGCCCTGGAGAGATAGGGAAGCAGTGTCTGCTGGGGCTACTGCGAGCTTTGAAAGACAAAATAAGGTAAATACTATAAAAGTAGCTTCTTCCCTGTCAAGGTTTCAGACTCAACAAGTTGAGTTTTTGCAGAGGAACAAAGATGTTTTTTCTGAGTTACCTGGGCTTACCAATGTCATAGAGCATGATATAATCACTGAACCCAATGTGAAGGTGTGTGTAAAATCGCATTCCTGAAGCTCGCAGACAGGCAGTTTCAGAGGAAGTAATGAAAATGTTACAACTTGGTGTCATAGAGGCGTCACAGAGTGAGTGGTCAAGTCCAAATGTCCTAGTCCCCAAGCCCAATGGGACTATACGGTTTTCTAATGATTACAGGAAGTTGAATGAGGTATCCAAATTCGATGCCTACCCTATGCCTCGGGTTGACGAACTCATTGAGAGGTTAGGACCAGCCAGGTATATCACCAACCTTGATCTTACTAAAGGGTATTGGCAAATACCTCTAACCGAGAGGCAAGGGAGAAAACTGCCTTTTCTACCCCAGAGGGGAATTTTCAGTACAATGCACAAAAAATCGATGATCCTTTTACTAGTAGATCTTTTTTTGATTTGTGGTTTTAGAGGTTTTCGGGTGTTTATGATGAAGTATACTGACCATCAGATGTAGATGCCTGAGAATAAGCAACCATCAAATTTTGAGCAGGCTTATTTCAATGACAAAAGCTTGTGTCATATTTTGCCAAATGAAAACTCCACTGAAATCTATGGGGAAATAGTTAATGGAAAATCTGGCCCTTTATCTGGTATGGGATTGTATCATTTCACAAAATCTATAAAACTTTTTGTGAAGTCTAGGGGGATTTTTTTTCTTTGGGGGTTAGTCAGGGGCAAGGTGAGAAACGTGCCTCAGATGGCATTGTCCCACAAGTTGCCAGGGATGTAAAAATTCAGCTCTTCAAGTGCATGAGAGCGCAATTGTGCTCTCTGAATATTGAGGTACCCTGCTCCATCCAAGATAAGATAAGAGCACTGGAGGGGGGGCAGCATCACAGGGGCCGTCTCAGGGCAGCTTAGGATTCCAAATTACCCCTAAGACTAATTAAAGTCCCCCACTGTTGATTTCAGTTAGTTGGCACACAGATTCTTCATGTAGAATAAACAGGGTCACCTTGAAATATAATCAGCCAGAATACAGTCATGTGGCATAATAAATGTAGTGCCAAGACAATGCATAATGCCACCCGAACAGACTGAAGGACAAATACAAAGCGGTTTCCTTGTACAATAATCAGTGGTGTCGCACATTATGTGGTCTTCCCATCATAATAAAGCCCCTCTAAATTTAGGGAATACATTTTTCATAAACATATATTGAATATTATGCCCTGGGCACATGGAAGAAAAAAATGTAGAACCAATTCTATGCATAATGCTGAGACAGTATGAGAGATAAATACAGTTCCAAATCAGAACACATGGCAGTACTACATAGCCTAGCCATAAAGTGGGCCCTGGACTCCTTGCGCTATTACCTTCTGGGAAGAAAAATTTGTTTGGTCTCAGACCATGCACCCTTGGCTTGGATGAGAAAGAATAGAGAGGCCAATGCAAGGGTGACACGTTGGCTCTTAGCCCTCCAGGATTTCAGTTTTAATGTAGAACACAGACCTGGAAAGCTACACCAAAATGCAGATGCACTATCCCGGGTACATTGTTTTGGGACCTGGTTTGCCTCCACCTCCGGATTGAGGCAGAGGGGGGGGGTATATACAGGATTCCAGGGGTGGGTCCTGGACAGCAGGTATATTTCCCCTTTATTCAGGTACCTGGAGGGTGCACAGCAGGGCTAATTACTGCAGCAGTGCAGAGAGAGCCCTGAGAGTTCAGGAAGGTCTGCAAGAGAGAAGTGTGTTTGGAAACTGCTCTCCTGACTTGGAATCAAAAGCTTTGTAAGGCTAGGTGAGCCTGATCCCTGAATGGGAATATGAACTGTTTTCTTTCAATTCTGATGTGCATGAAAGTGATTGTTACTTTATGCTGAAGACTGTGTTTAAGTTGACTTACTTTACCTGCTGAGGATACAGCTTGTTTATGTTGTTAATGTTACCTGCTGAAGATACAGTTTGTTTGTTTGAACAAGGAATAAAAATACATTTATTCTACTACTGTGTTGTGGCCATAGTGCATGGGCGATCCCACTCCCCCTGAACTTTACAATATATATATATATTGATTGTTGTATATTTTATTGTCTATATATATATATAGAGAGAGATATATAAGAGATTCTTTTTATAACACCTTTTGTTTATATTTTATTTCTGAGTGTGCAAACCCAACATATGTTATTATTGAACAAAACCCAGCACAGATCAGGATATCATTGATTCTACATTACTTTTAACACCATCAAAGTTTAATTTTTTTTTCCTCTGAAAAAATTGCATTTTACCTTTTAAAAGTCCTTAGAGTCTATTTGACACTTTAATGGATCCAGTGGTTTTGCATCTGGGTTGAATGACTGGATCACTGGGGCAGCTCTTTGCAGTTTATGATTAGCCATGATCTGCATATACAGCACATACAAATGGGAGCATTAAATCAGATGATCTGCATGTCTCAAATTCTGGGCTTGTGCAAGGCACAAATCATTCTCATTTTGTCAACAATGATTGAATTGGGTGACAGCACCTCTCCACATACACCACCATCACCCTATGAGATCCTGAGAATGGATCATAGCTACACTCCACATTAATCTATTCTGCCGAGCTCTGCCCATGAGATTGTGGAGTAGAGATCCCTGCATGCCAACCATTAAAGTGGTTGTTCACTCTCCAACACTTCAATTCAGTTGTTTTCAGAAATAACAACTTCAATTGATTCCTATTAACTATTTGCGACTGTTTCTTAACACTAATGTTAAAGTTACATTTTTCACCTTCTTATACCTTTCTAAAACAGCTCGGGGGGGGGGGTCACCCACTCTGTAACTGTTCAAAATTGATACATTTGTTATCTTTGTCCCTGCTGAGCAGAATCCCTGAGTTTCATTAAAGGCAGCTGTTTGAACAAATACAATAGTAGCTAATACTTCACTTATACTGCTGAGCAGGGGCGATCCTGGCCCCTCTGCCGCCTGAGGCAGCAGCAGCAGTTGCTGCTGCCCCCCCCTCCCCCGGACATTCGCTCTTAAAGTACCAGAAGCAGCATTTTTGCCGCCCCTGGTACCTAGTGGGGCACTGCTGCCTGAGGCGACAGCCTCAAATTGCCTCATTGGCGAAGCAACCCTGCTGCTGAGAAATATATGAACTAATTGTAGCAACTACATTTAGCAAATTATAACAGTTCAGAATCTGCACCTGGATCACTGAGCTGTCAGACTGACACCAGAGATAAGAACATTAAAGGGGCCAATGTATTACTACTGCAACTTTTTCGGCTATTGCTTTTTAACACAAAAAATCAGATGATCCTTTTACTAGTAGATCTTTTTTTGATTTGTGGTTTTAGAGGTTTTCGGGTGTTTATGACGAAGTATACTGACCATCAGATGTAGATGCCTGAGAATAAGCAACCATCAAATTTTGAGCAGGCTTATTTCAATGACAAAAGCTTGTGTCATATTTTGCCAAATGAAAACTCCACTGAAATCTATGGGGAAATAGTTAATGGAATGAAAAATGGAAAATCTGGCCCTTTATCTGGTATGGGATTGTATCATTTCACAAAATCTATAAAACATTTTGTGAAGTCTAGGGGGATTTTTTTTTCTTTGGGGGTTAGTCAGGGGCAAGGTGAGAAACGTGCCTCAGATGGCATTGCCCCACAAGTTGCCAGGGATGTAAAAATTCAGCTCTTCAAGTGCATGAGAGCGCAATTGTGCTCTCTGAATATTGAGGTACCCTGCTCCATCCAAGATAAGATAAGAGCACTGTAGGGGGGGCAGCATCACAGGGGCCGTCTCAGGGCAGTTTAGGATTCCAAATTACCTCTAAGGCTAATTAAAGTCCCCCACTGTTGATTTCAGTTAGTTGGCACACAGATTCTTCATGTAGAATAAACAGGGTCACCTTGAAATATAATCCCCCAGAATACAGTCATGTGGCATAATAAATGTAGTGCCAAGACAATGCATAATGCCACCCAAACAGACTGAAGGACAAATACAAAGCGGTTTCCTTGTACAATAATCAGTGGTGTCGCACATTATGTGGTCTTCCCATCATAATAAAGCCCCTCTAAATTTAGGGAATACATTTTTCATAAACATTTATTGAATATTATGCCCTGGGCACATGGTAGAAAAAAAATGTAGAACCAATTCTATGCATAATGCTGAGACAGTATGAGAGATAAATACAGTTCCAAATCAGAACACATGGCAGTACTACATATAATGCCCGTATGTTGCCAGCCCGCCCATGTATAAGCAGTCACACAAACTAAATACAGGCACACACACAGAGTCTGACATACCCAGGCCGGCATACACAGACACAATTGCAGACTCAGACATACTAAGGTAAATACACATGTTCTTTGGCAGGCATACACAGTACTCAGACATACTTAGGCACCACACACAGGTGGTCATGTAACAACACTGGGAGAATTATATATACAAAAAATTGGGACTCAACCCCCAGCCCATAAGCCCAAATGCTGTAGTGATAGAAATAATTGCATGAAAAAAATCAACATATATAAAAAGGCAATATTTATTCAAGACCATGCCATAGCACCCTAATTAAAACAACTTAAACAAAAGCAGTGCTGCATGTCTAAGGAGGGATCCCTCAATTCAAAAAACTTAACCCCATCAACACTGGGAGAATGTGCACCTGGGCAGTAACCCATGTTAACCAACCACACCAACCAGTGATGATAAATGAGCTCCACCGAGTTTAGAATGCACCCAGACACACACACCCCTGCAAACTCAGACACAGGTGCCCACTGAACTTACATCTTTTTCTGACTTTCTGACTGACATGCTTATGTGAACTGCAGTTCCCAGCCTCCTCCCTGCACTGTTTGATCCAGACACTTTACAATCAGAAGCATCCTAACACCCTGAGTCCCTGTGCTGGAAATCAGGGTCTGCCCCTGGGAACTCTATATGGTAAAACTTACCAGCTCATAGGGTCAGGATTCAGTTGTTTGTGAAGGGCCAGTGAGAAGCCAAATAAGCTGCCCTTTTCCCCATCTTTGGTCAGTGTGTTGGTGACATCCAGATTGAAAGTTTGGATCCCGAGTGCAGAGAGCAGTAGCAGGCAGGAGAGGCAGAGGGGAGCACCCAGTTCCGCAGGCATTCTACTTAGTCTCCTGTGGGTGGAGAGCTAGAGGAAAACAGTGCTAATGAGCCTTGTGCAAGGTCATTCACTAGATCAGCCCCAAGCCTCGCCTGCTGTCATGCGAACATGGGAAAGTGAGGACACAGAGTTGAGGTGGTGGTGACCAGACGGAGTGCAGCATTCACACAGTGACCAGCCCTATCCAGGACTTGAAAGAGTGCAGGGAGGTGGGGTTGGAGGTGTTAAGAAACAGAGACCATAGAAGCTTAGTCACTTTCTCCTGTGACATCACTCATACTCACTTACAGGACATGGGTGTCAAACTGCCAGTCAGAAATCTGAAGGGGGAACCTTGCCATCCAGTGATGTCAGTACTCAGCATATGACTTCATACTACAAATGGAAGATTCTCATGCTGCACTGATGCAGATTCTCTTATATAGTGTGAGATACAGGTGCCCTGCTCCCAGATCCATTTTTGTGTCTGCTGTGATCTAGCTTTGTGCTGGGATCCATGCGCTACAGCAGGTTTTGTAGTGCTGCAAAGGTCAGTGGAGCACATCTGAAGGGACTCCACTTTATATTAATGACATAGGTTACGGCATGATAAATTCTCTTGGAAAGAAGCAGAATCACATTTCCAGCACAGGTGGAGCGCAACATCTGCTTAAGGGAGTTCAATCTAAACCTGAGAGAGGAAATTTGCTGCCACACGAACTTGATGGTCTGCCTGGTATCAGCATAATGTTGATTGCACAGTGAAGATCTCAAACTGTGCAGGGAGGAAGGAGCAGAGGAGGGTGGGAATTGCAGTGAGTTCAGATGAGCATGTCAGTCACAAAAGCATCCAAATTCAGAACTTCTAAGGGAAACTGCGAGTCAGTGCGCCAGCAAATATATGATAGATATACAAAAAAAAGGGGTGCTTCTTGGTTTCAAGTAACGATATACAGAAATACATAATATACAGGTGTGGGACCTGTTATCCAGAATGCTTGGGACCTGGGGTTTTCTGGATAACGGATCTTCGTACCTTATGTCGACTAGAAAATAATGTAAACATTAAATAAACCCAATAGACTTTGCTTCCTAAAAAGTTTAATTATATCTTAGTTTGAATTAAGTACTATTGCTATTGGTATTTATTATTAAATATTAATATTTGTGCTCATGGGGCGATCCTTGCTGCTGCTGCCTCCCTTCCCCCCGGCGCTCACCTTTTTTGGGGGGGCAGGACACTAGCACAGAGAAGCCCAATTGTACCCCCTGCACTAGAAGAATAGAATTTCCAGTTTGAAAACCAGAAGTTTGTCTCTTAAAATTACCAAGTACTGGCCCTCGGATGCTTATATAGAAAATAGGGCCCTGGTTAGTGGATTTAATTAGAGGACATAACAGATCCTGATTGAATTCTGTGTGTTCACGGGTATGTGCCACTGTGCATGCTAAACTCTATGTGGTATGCCTAAATATGCTTGTGTACTGTATGTATGTGCCTGCCAAAAGAATGAGGGGGGAGCAGGTGTGTCAGGTGTTATCATTCATTTGTGAATGATAAGTATACAATTTCTCTTTGTTTTTGTTTTATATTATATAATGTTTTATTCTAAGGAAAATAATTTCATATAAGTTTGCTTTGTTTTTAATTTTTCCATTTTCACTTAGATACAATATTGGATGAACTATCTTTTGTCCTTTGGGGTTATGGAACCACTATTTCTTCTTTGCGAAAGGATCTAATAAAACCTGTTTTACAGCTACTGGTGCAGTCAAATGGTTAATGGATCAATCCACAAAAGAGAGGGGCAGGGAAATGTTCAAAGATAGAGAGAAGGGTAAAAATAAACTGGAATTCTATCCAAATAACTCAGTGGGAGGTTTACCAAAAAAAGGAGGGAGTGGAGTATTTATCTTTGTGTAGGGGATCCTGGAGAGGAGCAGACAGGGATTAGGGAATGGGAAGCTAAAATAACTGTACAGGCCCATTCTCAGCCCCAGTAGCAATGAAATATGATACATTCTGAATAAATGCAAGAAGGCAAGAATAAATGTGTCAATTCCAATTCCTTTACCTGTTCCTACAGTGGAGCAAAAGTGTGTTTTGGACCAACATCTGTGAATACCTAATTTCAGCAAATGTTACATAGTTAAATTGGGTGGAAAAAGACCAGATTACATCAAGTTCAACCCCTCCAAATAAACCCCAGTGCAATATCTATATTAATTGTAGATTTTAGGATCACTATAGCCTTGGATATTCTGCTTGTCCAAGACACCATCCAAGCCACTCTTAAAAACATTAAGTCATCACAACATCACCCGGCAGTGCATTCCACATCCTCTCTGTCCTCACTGTGGAGAACCACCTACGTTGCTTCAAATGAAAGTTCTTATCCTCTAGTCTGAAGGGGTGGCCTCTGGTGCAGTGATCTATTTAATGGAAGAATAGATCTCTCACTAGCTATCTATAATGCCTTCTAATGTACTAATCAAGAGTAATCAATGTATCCTTGCAATGTCTTTTCTCCAGCGAGAACAACCCAAGCCATGACAATCTACCCTCATGTAATTGAAAACGTATAAATTGATTTTTATTCGTAGAGAGGAGATGCATCCAACCTCCACAGCCCTTACCCACATCTTTTATCATATAAGCTTCTCATCTGCCCGTGTTAAAACCCATGCTAACAATTGCATGTTAATAGCTCTTCAGTGCCATGGACCCATTATTCAGTACCAAGCACCCATTTTAATGCCAGAGGATCCTCCAATGAGAATGAGTAAATCTACCTCCATCTTCTTTATTTATACAAATGGTGCATGAATCTTTAAGCCAAATTTCCCATCAACACATTTGGATCTTTTAATAAATTCAGTGACAATAGTGGTTTAAGAGTTTATGCGTTTAGTCATGGTTTCCGAAACCTCCAAAACCATTAAAGTTCAACCATTAACTAAAAAAAGCCTCTATGTTTTACTGCTCCTTATTCTAAATCCTTAATATCTCTGCTGTACTGAACTTTGATGGAACCAGCTAACAATGTACCCCCATCTTATATGAACTGTTAAGAACAAGAACTGGGACAGATATTACAATTGCAAGCTTTGCAAATAATTTGGGATACAACCAATTTGAAGTGGAAACTTATTCTAAAGTACTAACCCGCTATTATTTTGTATCTCATTAGGTCTGGAATTATCTCTCCTTTCAGCATAATTTGATTAATACGTGGTTCTTAGACACCTAATTTATTGTCTACAGTTGGGAAAACGTTGATGTACTCTTTGCTATGTTTAGTGTATCATCATGCTTCTATGTACATTTCTGTACAGATGGGGAAGCAGAGAGGGGGCACTATGAAGGGTAGTGGGTAGGGGTTTTTATTATTGGGGGTTTAGTTCTCCTTTAGTGAGGCAATTATCTCTGCCACAGTTCTTAAAAAAAGATTAGGTCGTTCTATGTGGGAAGAGATGAATGTACTCCGTCATAAATATTCATGGAGTCGCTCAGCGCCACAATTTATCATCTCATACAATATTCACAGGTACAAATGCAAATATTCAGCTGCTCCAGAGAAAGGCAGGGTTCTGGAACTGATCCGGACTGTTTGGGTACCCTTTGCACTGAGCATTGTCTCCACTGCTCTCAGCTTCAGTGTTTTTTGATCTGCACTGAAAAATACAGCTTCCACTGCACGGATCATAAATGTATTATACTGTATAACTACTGGTTGCCCAAAAGTGAATGAGGTCACTATAAACGAGTGGTTGTCAGACATTTTCAGTTAAAGCCCACCCTTGGATTTGGTTGGGACCCTCTTAGCATATTACATGGTTACAAATAAGAAAATACTGGTGTATTAGTCAGTCAGATGTAGTTGCAAGAATTTTTATGACAGCTGTGAGCAATAAAATTCAAACACCTTATACAGTAAAATTTATTTTTGAATTGCTCTCAATCTATTGTCTACAAGGAAATCAAATTCCAAACATAATACAGCCACAAAGAGTTGCTCGACCTAGGTCTGGGAGTGTTGGTGCCGCTCCCCCAGAAGAATGTTTATGGAAATTATTTCACTTGTTTTAATTAAAATTATGACCCAAATTCAATCCTGTGCCTGACGCTTCCGAATGTTTCATTGTGTCTGTCTGCAAAGCATTTAAGGCTTATTAAAGATTTACTGTAAAGATTGGAGAGGACTGATGTAATGAAGGGACGTAAACCCAAAAGCATAAGGGACAAATAAAATGCAGGATACAGCAAATATAATATAAGCTTCACCTCATGGCTTAGTGCAAAGCTTTTGCTGTGTCCTTGAGCAGCACACAAAGATGACAATATGGGGCCCATTCACTTAGTCTGAGTGAAGGAATAGAAGAAAAAAAACTTAAAATTTCGAAGTGGTTTTTTTGGCTACTTCGACCATCGAATGGGCTACTTCGACCTTTGACTACGACTTCAACGATTCAAACTAAAAATCATTCGACTATTCGACCATTCGATAGTCGAAGTACTGTCTCTTCAGAAAAAACTTCAACCCCCTAGTTCGCCACCTAAAAGCTACCGAAGTCCATGTTAGCCTATGGGGAAGGTCCCCATAGGCTTTCCAAGTTTTTTCTGATCGAAGGATAATCCTTCGATCGATAGATTAAAATCCTTCGAATCGTTTGATTCGAAGGATGTAATCGTTTGATCGAACGATTATTCCTTCGATCGTTCGTTTGAACGAATTGCGCAAAATCCTTCAACTTCGATATTCGAAGTTGAATTATTTTAATTTGCCAGTTGAATATCGAGGGTTAGTTAACCCTCGATATTTGACCCTTCATATACAGTATCTGCCCCTATGTGTTACTGCTAACCTGACAGTGAGACAAGAAACACATTTACTGCACAAGGGGGCATTTTTCTTTACATCCCAATGCAAACTAAACATTGGCTCTATAGTCTCTCTCTTTGTGTTGCAGGGGCTGTTAAAATAGATTGTTGAAACACATACTTAATAAGGCATGTAAATGTAGGATGTCCTGTTATTAATCTGCGTGATTTACATCATTTCAGTCTGCCCACATCAAAATATGTCACCCATGACCTGGTATGCATCCACCATATATACCGTACGTGAAATAACCAATACAGGGAAAGATTTAAACTGACTTTACCCCCAGCTTTAGACCAAGTCAAATTTTGTTTAGCTAAACCTGAAATTGTACAATAGTGTGTATAGTACAACTAAATGGAGCCAGTAATTTTGTATATATCCTAGCATCCAAAGATGTCACTTATCTAGAGCAACACATGCTGGATTATACCTGAGCACTGACCTACCCTGAGCACTTTTCAAATTACTTGCAGAGTCTTCTAACCAGGAACTAGTTCCATGTGCAGGAGTCCCCTCCAATCAGAAACTTCCTATATAGAATTATGCATCAACTTTATTTAAGCGCAAAATTTGTGTTGAAATAGACCCTAAATCAGTGATCGAACTAGAAGTTACTAGACTTCGATAACATAATCAATTTAGGGCCTCTCTTATACCATAAAAAAAATGATCTTTCAGAAACATATGCTGAAATTTTGTAATTGTCACAGCTCATCTAGCCCTTTAATCTTCTTGAGCAACAGCTGGGTCTGCTGGCTCTGTTCATATGGCTCTATTCCCAGGGATACCTACCTTCCTTAATGCATAGTTTGTTTTGCATGAGATTTTAGAGTCACCCTCTGAGAAAGTAAGATAAAAATGCCTAAATCACAATCTTCCACGTCCAGTAAAAATAATGCCAGCTCTATAGATTTTCACAAGATTTTCTTTTACAGGAGAAAAGAACATAAAGCACAAGTGCTGCCATTTTCAAGTGATGACAATCACAAACCCTAAGGGGTTATTTATTAAAATCTGAATTCATCTCACTATTTTATTAAAACAACTTTGAAAATTTGGTGTGGGAAAAGACTCTATAAATTCGCAATGCCATGAAAAAATTTAAATTGGATGTTTTTTTTGGCACCTGAAAACTCCAACTTTTTTGGATTATCGACTGAAAAAACACAATTTTTTTTTAATTCTCATACGATATCCAGAGCAGATTATGATATATTCCATTTTTTTAAAAAGGACGTTGGGGCAAATTTACTAAAGGGCGAAATGACTAATGCTAGCGAAAATTCGCCAGCGTGACGTCATTTTGGTAGTTCACCGATTTACTAACAGTCACTGGAGTAACTTCACTAAGATGCAAATTTTACTGAACGTTACCTCTTGCGCCAGACTTGCCTTGGCCACCTCAGACCAGGCGAAGTGCAGTAGAGTAGATAGGACTTCCTGAAAAAATTTTGGAAATTTTTCTAAGTCCCAAAAATTGCTGGCGACTTCATTTTTCAGATAGGCTAGAAAATGATCATAAATTTTTCTGGGGTACCCAGCTTCCCCCCCAACATTTCCTAACATATGGCACATAAACTATACACTGGGCTCATGTGTAGGGCAATATAACAACTTTATTTTCTTTTATTAAGGTTTCCCGATCTTGTGTAGTGTAATGTATTTGCAGCAACATATACATCCATTGAACTTTAACTTCCCGCTGTATGCAAATTAGTCAATGCTAACGCAACTTTGCTTTGCTTGCCGCAGTAACACTAGCGCAACTTCGCCAGCCAATTTTCGGAGATTAGTGAATTTGCCCCATTGATATCTACATGACCAGGTTTGAAATTCTGACTTTTAGGGGCCGATTCATGAAGCTCGAGTGAAGGATTCGAATTAAAAAAACTTCGAATTTCGAAGTGTTTTTTGGGCTACTTCGACCATCGAATGGGCTACTTCGACCTTCGACTACTACTTCAACTATTCGTCCATTCGAAAGAGACGGTCGTTCGACTTTTCGATAGTCGAAGTACTGTCTCTTTAAGAAAAACTTCGACCCCCTACTTCGGCAGCTAAAAGCTACCAAAGTCAATGTTAGCCTACGGGGAAGGTCCCCATAGGCTTGCCTGAGATTTTTTGATCGAAGGATATTCCTTCGATCGTTGGATTAAAATCCTTCGAATCGTTCGATTCGAAGGATTTAATCGTTCGATCGAAGGAATAATCCTTCGATCGTTCGATCGCAGGATTTGCGCTAAATCGTTCGACTTCGATATTCGAAGTCGAACGATTTTAGTTCCTAGTCGAATATCGAGGTTTAATTAACCCTCGATATTTGACCCATAGTGAATCGGCCCCTACAGGTATAACAAATCTTGAAAAATTCAAGTTTTTTTTCTGAAAAAATAGTGTTTTGCCCTTTAAAACACCAACTAGACTTTAGTAAATAACCCCCTAAGTGCCTGTGAGACTGTAACATAGCATTGTACTGTATTACAGAAACATAGAGGCACATGAACCTTAAAAGATGCAAAGTCTCACGTATTTTTATTTGAATTGTTATAGTAGTGACTCCTTCTGTCGGACCAACAAACACATTTAATATTTGTAGACAACTGCAACCATAAGGGTAAGGGCACACCTGGCGATTCGGGGAGATTTAGTCGCCTGTCGACTAATCACCACTTCTTTCTCTTATATCCCTGAACGGCTTCCCCCTGTCTTCTGCTGGCTATAATGAAAAATCGCCTGCGGCACGGCACACGCGGCGTTTCGTTTTACAAAGTCGCTGTTGGGGATATTAGTCGACCCCAAAATCAAACTCAGAAGATAGATTTATTTGCAAGGTGCACCAAACTGCAGATTTAGCAATACAGGAAATCAGACAGGTCCGGACAGAGAATTCTGCCCTTCACATTTTGTTATCCATTTTTATACCCAGATCAAACATCATTAACATTTTAGATTACGTATTTTACTTGAAACAATCTTATTGGTCATCTTAATTTTATGTCATTGGATTTTATAATTAAGCATCATTTGTTACAGAGGTTTTTATGCTTTAGCTTGTCTAGACATAGTTTCTCCTTTTTATTATTTATTGTCTGAATTCTAGGGGCTTTTTATGTGCCAAGCTAAACAATTTCAGTTTCTAAAACATTTTGTACACTAGCAGCAAGAACTTTAAGCTTAAACTTTTACCAGCCTACATTGTTAGCTTGACCTGACTATGAGGCCCAGTTAGCATATTCAATCGTAACAACAGATACTGACAGTATTAAAGAAATTATATGAATATCATGCAAGGGACATGCTTCCCTGTGGATTACATTATTGTCTAAGAGGGCATAGGGCTGTGCTACCACTTTTCTCATACAGTAGCCCTATTTGTAAAATGATGCCTTAATCTCATCTCTATCACTTTTCTGGTCCTGGCTAGTTTGACTGTAAGAAGAGCATGTTCATAGTGTGCATGCACCAGTTTTGATCCATGTATGCAAAAGGCACAGAGAAGGAGGGAGAAAATTAAATCTGAAATAAATCTGCTAGGTGAGATGGGAGAGACCATAACTGCTGTATATGAAAAATTGTACAGGAACACTAAAAATGAGGAGAGCAGGTAAGTGGGAGCTACAGCCAAGGGGAAGCGGGTTAAAGCTTGGCTCCTAGGAGTTAATTCTCAGTGTCAAATGGGATTCAGCGTTTGAGGTAGTAATGTAGGAGCCGGTGTGAGTGGAGGCAGGGGACGGAGCTCTTTACACATACTGGTAAGTCTTTGCCGGTATTGCTCCCATCCCAGCAGCTCCACGTATCTTTTACTGACAGCAACGAGCAGGCAACTTAGCTCAGTCTGGGGACTTTGGCAGCCGGTTTTGTATTTCTCTCTGCGGGGAACCTCAATGTGACTAATTGTCCTAGAAGCCCAGGTCTGCAGGGGGCAAAAGAAGCAGACAATGAAATACACAGTGCTAGGATTGTTTGCCGTTCTCCCGTGCTGTGCATTGTATGAAGCGATGGGAAGGATTTCACACGCAGACAGGTATTTTATACTGGACTGTCTGCTTCTTAGAGCTCCGTCCCTGCCTCCGCTCACACCGACTCCTAAATCACTACCCACTCTGTGCCCCGCGACTGCTGGTGAGGAGAGCGAAGCCGATCCATGGGGAAGGAGAGACACAGCTGTTGCTGGACGCCGGGAGGAGGAAGATGCCTGTCAGTGAAGGAGAAATCGATTGCTGCAGTGTGGATGGTCGCCTTTTCGCCGTTTCTGAAGAGGACAGGAAGTGGATTTTCTGTAAGTTATTTCTTAATAAAGGCTTTGCTTTTTAAAATATTTATTTGTCTTGGTGTTTATTTTTCGTTGTGCACTAACGAATTTTTAAACATTTTTTTTTGATGTTACTGGTCCTTTAAGCATCTCTGAACCGTCACCCACTCTAGTGCTGAGGCCACTGACTGTTGCTAGGATGAGTGCAATCGTTGGAAAATGACAGTCGGCAAATGACCGTTGGCATTTATAGCAGAGGCAAATTGTATAATGCTTCAAATGCAACAACAAGGAAACCAAACACCCATTGCCTTAGAACTATAAGTTTTTATGGTCTCACTCCCATTAGAGATGGCATATGGGGAGATTTTAGGCACTTTGACACCCACATGAGTTAGTTGATTGGGGGTCAGGGCTGCCATCAGAAACCCATTTTCAGGTGATAGATACCCTATTTAAGTGTAATATCTAGGTATCTGTATCCAATTAATACTGAGTTTATTTGAATATATGTTCAGTGCCTCTCAACAGGCTGCAGTTCCCATGTACAATTGCAGAAATTTCACATGTTTAGAAAGTAATACCCAGAGAGCACAATGTATCTTATACAATCATAGTGTATTTATTGCAGAAATGTAATGCCAAGTTGCCTTAAATTACCCCCCCCCCCCATTCCTGCTTGTCACACAGATGCCATTTCGAACAGTTTCATGACAAGCAGCTCCCCAAGCAATTAGATTGGTAGGCAGTGGGGCAATTTTGGGAGCGATGGCCCCACTACCCAAGCTACTATAAATGATGGGTGACAAAACACCCGAAATTGCCCTTTGTATCGTCTAAATATGCCCCCTGATAACCCAGTAACTGACAGCCAATTGCATACATATGAAACTTGCACATTCTGAAACAACACTAATACAACACTAATAAACTATAAACAAAATAAAAAAAAGCTTAGGTGTTTTAGGTCATCCATGTGAAGCTGACTTCTGGTTCAGCACACAGAGGAATTCAAGCGGCCGTCACCTTTTCACATTCTGTTATGAAGCACTTTGGAAGTCAGCTTGAAGCTCAAGATTTAAAAAGAAAACCAAAGGGGAGAGTAAGCCTGACTTATATAGAAGTTTGGGGGGAATTAAGTGTTAAGCTAACTTGGTGTTACTGGTCCTTTAAAAAGGTTTAGGGGCAATGATCCTCTCCTTAAATAGAAGTCCCTCTCATGACCGTTATCCCATGTTCTATTACTTGACTGGGCGCTCCACATTTTCCGTCAGCTCATGAAACACCAAGGCAACAGTTTCTATACAATTTATTGTTCCCAAGTTGTCCATGACATTATTCTCCATTAAGGGAGACTTTCAGTGCATGGCAGAAAAGCAAAGCTGTTTATGGTTAATGAATATGATATTATTATAGCTGTGTCAGTATGTCTTGCCTTTCATTTTTCTCTTGCCATTGTTGCACCATAATTATGCGAGAGTAATGGTAAAAATACCCAGCTCCAACAACAATCTTGTAGCTGCATTTGGGTGTGTAAATATTAAGTAAAGTCTAGCTGACATTAATTCACTGTGATTCCCCCTCACCCAACAGAAATTCAGAGGCTAGCAGGCCCGGACTGGCAATCTATGGGTTCTGGCAAATGCCAGAGAGGCTGCTGTATGGCTCCATAGAAAGTTACCATATAGTGGGCTGGTAGGGGTGTGTTTGGGCCTCTGTGTACTTGGAATGACAGGTATTTTGACTCCCAGTCCAGGCCTGAGAGGCAGTGATCCCTTCAATCGCTACAAACATCCAGCAACACAATGAACTGCCCCAAAACCTGAGGTAGAGATTACAACCTGTACTAAACCTACAATACAAGTTGGCAACCCTGGGAATTTAGTTGCAGGTCCTGTCAAGAGTCCGCAGCCCCCACTAGAACCCATTACCACTTTCCCATGTTTGAATTTGCCGCTCACGAATAGGTAAAGCCGGACTGGAGCGGTCACATGACCATGACGTCAGCTCCTTTCCTAGGATAGGAAGTAGCCGCTGTTGTAAAACAGTGCGTAGGTTCATAGACACGTGACAGGCAATGGCGCCCATCTAATTCAGAGCAGCAGCGTCGCCTCCATTCACTTCCGCCCACAGACTCACTGGAGAGGAACGCTATTAATCCGGTCACCGAGCGATTCCTTCTTTCATCCACATCTAAGGACTTGTCACTTTCCTCACTACCCTCAGCCATGCTGTCCCGGATCCTCAAGGAGCACCAAGCCAAGCAGACTGAACGGAAAGAACTGCAAGGTGAGATTATCGTCTCCGGTGTCGGAGGCTCAGTTGTTTGTGTGAATCTGCGAACTCAAGTGATTGCTATCGCTGCAGTGAGTAACAGGATCTCCATAGTAACGGAATTACGGCCTTTGGGGCTCGTATCACATTGTACATTGAGTGTTCTCAAGAATGATATCTATCAGTTATACATTGGAATAGGGTCTTGCTGCAGGGAGTCTGAAACACATTCAATCCAGAAATAGAATAGAAAGTACACCGTATCTGCACGCTTATACTAAACAGGATAGTGCCTTTACAGCCCTTTATTTATATCACGTGAGTGGACTAAACCAACACTGCTTGCTGCACGTTCATAATAATAAACACAGCCCCCCACATTAATTGAAATGTTGAACAGTAGAGGATGCAGATACACCATAAGTTTATCTGTAGTCACTCCCTTATGGTCAGTGTGCATAACTTGTCTTCTCTGGGTCCCCCTGCTGAAAACTTTGGCTTCATGTTCCTCCCCCCCTGCACCCACGAGAACATGGATGGCCCTGGGCAGGGAGTTATGACACTGCCTGAGGTAAACTATATGAATAAAAACAATTATTCCCCACACCATGTCCCCAGCAAAGTCTGAATTCACATAAATTGCAAGCCCAATAGCTTGTTTGTAGGCCAATAAGATATCAGTCAGGGTTAGGGATGCACCGAATCCAGGATTTGGTTCGGGATCCTGCGTATGCAAATTAGGGGCATGGAGGAAAATCACGTGACTTTGTCAGAAAACAAGGAAGTAAATGTTTTCCCCTTTCCACCCCTAATTTGCATATGCAAATTAGGGTTCAGATTTGGTTCAGTATTCGGCCGAATCTTTCACAAAGGATTTGGTGGTTCGGCTGAATCCAAAATAGTGGATTTGGTGCCTCCCTAGTCAGGGTGAATATAAAGTATTCCCTAGGACTATAAGTGACAGATATATTAAATTCCCAAACCCAAGTACTGTATATAAAAATGCTAAAACCGCAAAAAGTTGAGTTTTCTCTGAAAGTAAAGACCAAAAATAGTATTTAAAAGTTCAAATCATTTATTAAGACATACAGATAATCGGCTAATGTGTTTTGTACCTACTGGGGCACTTACTCATAGGCTATGAGTAAGTGCCCCATCATCTATTCCTTCAACTCCCAGTGGAGTATAGGGCATTCATGAAGACTCTCCATTCAGATCTATTTGTTGCTATTCTCTTGATCGCATTCCATGTTTTTCCCATCTTTATAATTTCTTCTTCCACTTATCTTCTCCATGTTTTTCAAGGCCGTCCACTTCATCTTGATCCCTGTGGATTCCATTCTAGGGCTCTTCTTTCTATAGATTCCTCTCCCTTACTGAGTGTGTGGCCTATCCATCCCCACTTCTTTTTCCTTTTTTTAAATGTTATTTTTGGTCTTTACTTTCTAAGAAAACGCACAACTTTTTGCTGTTTTTGGATTTTGCACCCGTGGACTGGGGTGAACTGTGAGTATTTTTCTCCCTTTATTATTTGTTTTTTCTTTTTGATTAACAATGATAGTTATTAGGAATTGCGCTACATACTGTTTGATATATAAAATGCTTTGAAATTTAAAGGAGGTATATTGTTTGAAAAACAAGAATGTGCCAGTGCATTTTATTCTTTTTAAATATAGAAGGAATGTGTTTAAAAGTAGGGTTTGGGGTTGATTTATAGGAAATATTTGCAAAAACCCTACGAGTCCCCACCCATCTGATTCACTGCCTGCTTTTACAGGTGCTGCAGGGAAGCCAACAGCAGTTGGGCTTTCCTGATAGGGAACCGAACACTGTCTACTTGTGTATCTGCAGGGCTATGATTGTCTATCCCTCTTCTACTGTGCTTCTGGCAGAGAACACTAAGATATGCCCACACCTTATTTGAACTCATACTGGGACTGCAGCAAATCTTATTCTTAGCCCAAAGTAAAACCAGCACCATATATTATTCATTTTTGCCTAGAAGCATAGGAGTTTTATTTATGCTGTTTGTCTGATTTAAACCTAAAACATTTATTTTCCTAATTGATAAGAGTGTAGTTGATCCAGTTCTTATGTTGTGTTTGTGTACTAAACCAAGAGCAAAGTTTGGAGAATGCAAACTACCATAAATAGTTCCTTTGGTTCTGATTGTTAGAGCATAACCTAGCTACTAGGATGGACCCTCCGTCTACTCTGCTTTGTATAGATCGTTTTATGCACTATTTAAAGGAGAAGAAAAGCTACAGAAGCAGTTTATTGCCAATAGATTACCCACAATAGTGCAAGCTATAACACTATTTTTCTGTAGAATGCGTTACAATACCTGAGTAAACTGCTCTAGAAGCTGTTTAGGATAGCAGCTGCCATGTTAGCTTGGTGTGACATCACTTCCTGCCTGCTCACTCATCGATCTGGTCTCAGAGCAGGGAGGGGGGGAAAGGGAGAGAGGAGCAAACTGAGCATGCTCAAGCCCTAGCCCTGGAGGTTTATGCTAAAAACAGGAAGTCTGATACAGAAGCCCATGTGCACACAATAGAAGGAAAGAAATGCAGTGTTTCTTTTGATAGAGGACTCAGAACAGCATTACTTTGAGGGTTTACTGGTGTATTTATATACAGTAGACCTTTCTGATAAAGCTTACTTTCCTTCTCCTTTAATGACTAACAGTATAACACCACTTGTGTTGGGACTGGCGTTTATGCAGCCTCCTCTCTTGCTATACATGGGGATTTGTTTCCTCTTCAGAGTTAAAAACCTAATTCTCTGTGTTACAGAAAAGAGGAGGAAGGAAGCGATTGCTGCAGCTACAACCTTGACAGAAGCATTGGTAGATCATCTAAATGTGGGGTAAGAAAAACGGGTTCCTGGAAATATTCACATTGAAACAAGGGCTTTGCCAAGCCAAATATAGCATGGTTATATTAAGGGTAAAATGTTGCGTGATTGTTTTTATTTTTTATAAAAGCTGTGCTAATAGTGTAGGAAGGAATAACTTGCATGTGCTGACCAGTTGTCCCACAATATAGCCAGAACCCCCCCTGCAGTACCAAGGTTCCAGGGAATCCTGTAAACAAGCCAGGTGATTGGGCGAACTAGTGGTTAGCATTGCTGCCTGAGTTCAGTTTTGACATGAGCACTATCTGCATGGTGTCTGGATTTCTCACTGTATCTCTGCAAGTTTTCACCCACACTCCAAAAATATAAAGGTAGGATAACTGGCTCCTGATAAAACTGAACAGACCTCTAGGTCTGATTATTAGCTAGCATCATTTATATTGTTTTAGGAATAAGAATGAGCACTGCAAATAATATAAACAACCATTGAATTGTTCTCGATGTTGGTATGTTTCAGGTCCAAAGAATTCAGAAAATTGTAAGGCACAGGGGACTGGGAATGGGAGTCTTTATTTCAGAACAGTTCTGAATCAGAGCAAAACACCAGGGTCACTAATATTTCAGTGTAGTCCCCTCTCCTGCATGTTTATAGCTAATTACTTCATGTCATTTGGTTATTTCATCTGCCTATAAAAATAATTAGCATGAGTCATGGCAAGATCAATAATTTCCTTTCAGAAGAAAAAGCAAATCTTTTTGCTTCTCTAGCATGGACAAGCATTCTCTCCTGACGGACATATGTCTGGACTGGCTGAATGGCAAGAGGTTGAGTGTTCTGTACAACATCATTCTGATGCCTAGTGAGGATCTACAGCATAAAGAGAGAATTTTAAATATAAAAATGTTCTGGTGCAATTCTGCAGTGCTAGAATGGAGCACAGAGGGTGCTTCATATAGTGGCTGCATGGGTGTCCCTTGCTAAGCCCCTTAGCCTGCACATCATTCAGTATACACAAGCCAGAATGCTTGGCAGCCCTGTATTTAAGGGAACAGTTCAGTAAAAGAATAAAAACTGGGTAAATAGATAGGCTGTGCTAAATAAAAAAATGTTTCTAATATAGTTAGTTAGGCAAAAATGTAATGTATAAAGGCTGGAGTGACTGGATGTCTAACATAATAGCCAGAACACTACTTCCTGCTTTTCAGCTCTCTTGCTTTCCACTGATGGGGGCACATGGGTCATATCTGTTGCTTTTGAATCTGAGCTGAATGCTGAGGATCCATCGCAAACTCACTGAACAGTTATGTACCATGTGCCCCCCCCCCCCCCTTAAAGTCGAATTTTCACTTTCACCCATTGATAAATACTCTTTTAAAAATCCCTTAGAAATGAATGGAGAGTGGCAGAATTTCACTCTAGAGGACTGTGGTGATCTCTAACTTCACTCTTTGATAAATATACCCCATTGTGTTTTCCAAAAGGCAAACACGACTCCCAACTTTTGTTGCGAGTGAGTGAAAAGCAAGTGAGGCATGTTTGTTTAGGTAAGATTAAAGGGGTTGTTCACCTTTGCGTTAACTTTTAGTATGATGTAGAGAGTGACCTACTGAGACAATTTGCAGTTGGTTGTCATTTTTTTATTGTGTTTTTTTAGTTATTTAGCTTTTTATTCAGCAGCTCTCCAGTTTCAACATCAGTAATTGGGTTGCTAGGGTCCAAATTACCCTAGCAACCACACTGATTTGAATTAGATACTGGTATATGAAAAGGAGAGGGCCTGAACAGAAAGATTAGTAATAAATAGGGTCACTGACCCCCCCCCCATCTAAAAAAGCTCTATAAGGCTACACAGTGACCCCATTTGAAAGCTGGAAGGCATCAGAAGAAATAATTCAAAAACTATAAAAAAAAATGAAGACCAATTGAAAAGTTGCTTAGAATTGGCCATTCTATAAAATACTAAAAGTTAACTTAAAGATGAACCACCTCTTTAAGGAAGGAAATGAGAGCACAGCTGCTATATTCAAGCAGTTAATAAATGGAGTTGTGCAGCCAATCACGAGAGCACTGCTTCTGTCTTGTTTGATACATATTGCACAAAGTGTCTTGGCTGTTATAAATGAAAGCATGCTGAGCCAAATAGTTATTTGACAGAGGAAGAATATTAAAACCATAGGCAAAAGTGTGTTTCTCTCAAGCCCTATTCATTGCACTGGGGGGCAGTATACCCCTCTTGTTCATTGTAAAGAAACCAGCCCTTCAGTCACACTGGAGAGTCATCGTCCGGTTGATGTATATAATATATATGTCATTTAGCAAGAATGTTCCATTTCTTAATATGCACCTTTAATGCAGTCTCTTGTTTTTTTTTTTTCTTTACGTTTAGTGTAGCGCAAGCATATGTGAACCAAAGAAAGTTGGACCATGAGGTAAAGACGTTGCAGACACAGGCTGCCCATTTTGCAAAGCAGACGACACAGTGGATTGGTTTAGTGGAGAACTTTAACCAGGCCCTAAAAGTGAGTGTTTTATCCCAGTGCTTTCTTAATAAGCTTATTTGGTTGGGGGAAATGTTTTCGGTTGACAGATGACCTTTAAAGCCTATCACAGGGGCCAATTTGATTTAGCCTTGCTTAACCTGTGAACAGTGGCTATGAAAACAAACTTGCCAATGGTCTGACTTATTTTACATAGATTTATTTCTATTCTAAAGTCTCCTGATTAATCACTGAACAGTACATTTTAATTAGAAAGTTCTCTCTTAATACCGGTCTAGGGTTCCACCTGCAGGACAGGGAAAGAAATGCATACATGTTGCATAGTGATATTCCAAAAGGCAATTTTCTGTACAACTAATTGCTTATGGATTAAAATAATCTGTGTCTTGTGCTTTACTTTTGCTTACATTTAATCTTATTTTTAAAATATCTGTATTGTAAATGCATTTTTTTAAAGATTGGTCTGTATTAGAGTCTTGTAAAATGTGTAGCTTTCAAAAGTATATTATAGAAAAGTCTTTTCTAGTTACCACAGATCAAACAATTTATTCTGACTTTTTGCACTAGGCTTTTTTTAACCCATAGAACCAACCATGATCAGTTGAGTTCCCATTCAAGATGTGTATCAAATCCACCCTATGGGTCTGGCCACATGGGCAGATTCGGGGAGATTAGTTGCCAGGCGACAAATCTCCTCTTCATCGTGGCGACTGATCTCTCCGATCTGCTTTTCCCTGCCATCCGACAGCTAAAATGAAAATCGCCTGGGGACGGGCACTCGGAGCGATTTGTTTTCCGAAGTCACCCATAATTGCCTCACGAGGAAACTTCGGGTGACTTCAGAAAACAAAGAGCTCAGAGTGCCTGCCCCAGGCAATATTCATTTTAGCCGTGGGAAGGCAGTTCTGGGAGATTAAATGCTGCAAAGAAAAGATTTGTCACCTGGCAACTAATCTCCCCGAATCTGTCTGTGTCGCCAGACCCATAGGTTATGTAATAAAAGGCCCTAACTTTGCCCATAGCAATCAGCAGGTAATATTTACTGGTCACATGTTAAAATGCAAACATCTTATTGGTTGCTATGGATTACTGCTCCTGGGCAAACGTAGCTCATTATATTACATATGGGAGTTAGTCTTTTTTTGGCAGTCACTTGCACTAAACTGCGATGCAAGCAGGGACGAATTTAATTAACAAAACCAAATGCTGAGCACACAAGGGCAGTTTGGCATCCCTAATGATTTGTCCGGGTGCAGTGTTCTTATTTAGCCTGCAGAGGGATTCAGATCTCATGGGAAACTAGAGAGCTACAGAGACACAGGCTGAAGGGTTCAGCTGCTTTTAGCCTGTGTATTTTTGCCAGCTGAGAGAAGTGGAAGAGCTCAGTGCCCCTGCATCATTGATTTGTATCCAGCCTGAGCAGAGCTGAAGCTGAGGTCCGCTCAAATACGCGAAAGGCATCTCTATGCTGACTTCCTCTTCAGCTCCGCTGTGTGTGTGAGCGAACACAGGCTGATTGGATCAATCAATCAATCAATGGAGCAGGCCACAGAGCAAATAAGCTTCTCTCAATTTCCATTCATTTTAAAAAATAATATTCTGCGTTTAACACCTAAAATCACTTAAAAAACAGACATTTTATCTGCCTGAGGGATAAAATGAAGGGACTCTAAATTCTAAATTGTTCCTGCCAAAATGTGCCAAAAGACAGTGGAAATCTTTAACTCTTACTGGCTGGTCGTAGCAGTTTCGTCCTTAATCTTCTCCAGTGAGGTTGACAAAATTTGCATTCCTATTGGGATTAATCTGCAATGCATATGTTTTACCACCAGTGACTTCCATTTACCCCAATAGGAAAGGTAACTTTAGACATTTCGTTGCACACACCGGATGAGATTAAGCACAAGTGACAAAACCCCCCATCTGCCATAACACTTAACTTGTATTCCGTTAATGAAAGCCCTTCATCAGATATTTACAGCTGATACCTGCCATGCATTGTTAAATACCTAACTATATTTAAAATAGTAATTTGAAAATAACTTCATATTTTCCTTTCTAGGAAATCGGTGATGTGGAAAACTGGGCCAGAAGCATTGAAAAGGATATGCGCATTATAGCGACTGCCTTAGAATATGTATACAAGGGTCAGCTGCAGCCATCTGCCTCTTAATCGGCCTCATTGGCAGCTCACCGTGGAAGTATACATATAAAAGGGGTTGAGGCTGCATGTGGTTTTCATGAGGCAGCCTTAGCCTCTCCAGATCCCCTATATCTGCAATTGCTACTGGTATTTTGTGCCAAGGAATTTATTTATTTGAGGCTGCTCTATCTACAGTTGTGTACTACATGTCTGCAGTCAAGAGCGCACTAAAATGAAGATCCCATCCAGACATGTAGCCCCTGGGAGAGAAGGGATCCAAAAGACCCTTTGGAGGGCCATATCTGACTCATGAAAATATTTGTGCATAAAGATAACAGAAGAACAGCTTTTGTGGAAAGGTTCTGTAAATACTGTCATAATGATGTATAAAGTTTTGCTGTAATGGGGCTATGTAAATGGCAGTTTATTGGCCATTCACGTGCTCCTCAAAAGCTTACAACTGATGGGTCACATGGTTAATACTGAAGCACTAAATAAACAGTTGTTGAACACACATGCATCCATATACATTTATTATACAGTAAAGTACTAAAAATATCAGCACAGGTGCAGAATTTTGACAAAGCTGAATGCCCTGCTATACAGTTTCATTAATTAAACTGGAAAAACGGGTATGATCTAACTGCAAAGATCTGATTGGTTGCTATAAGTAACGTTTTGTCACCAGTGTTAATAAATATGCCCCTTGGTGTACATCTTTAATATTTTTTCTTACGACTAGATTGAGCCACAAAATATAGCAGAGATGAGTTCCTCTGCAATCCTAACAATGATTTTACAAACCTCTTCTGAGCAGTGGGGTTACTTTATTTATAAGCTCTGGGCAAATTTGCAACTGGGCAGTAACCCATAGCAACTAAATTTTTTTCAGCCACCTGCAGGTAGAACAGTGAAACAAAACATCTGCTTGGTTTCTGTGGGTTATAGGCCAGGTGCAGATTTGTTTGGTGTTTAAATAGCGTATACAGTATATATAGTATATACAGTTTGGGCTCATAAAAATGATATAGGCAAAACACCTGATATCTCCGTGTGCTATCATCCCAAAGCAATTCTGTTTGAATAAATTCCTATAAATGTATTTCAAGTATTTAAGATGTGTACACATACCGTTGTGTTGAGAATAATAGTAGTCTGACATCACTAACCTGATCAATACCTGTTTGTAGTAGAAATAATATTTCTACATGGTAAATAATTTACTAGTATGTGTAGTAGAGTAATAGAAAACCAACAGACCCAACAGTCAGGACAAGGATTCTGCTGATTCTGTGTAATTGAATTATTAATTGAGGCTTGTTCCAAATAATAGCAGTGTGGATGGAGTTCAATTAGCGAGGTTATTAATTGTGTGAAAATACAGGTGTCAATGACAGCCCTTATTTAAAAGTAGGATCCCTTACCCGGAAACCCGATATCCAGAAAGCTCAGAATTACGGAATGGCTGTCTCCAATAGACTCCATTTTATCCAAATAATCCAAATTTTTAAAAATGATTTCCTTTTACTCTGTAATAATAAAACAGTAGCTTGTACTTGATCCCAACTAAGATAAAATTAATCCTTATTGGAAGCAAAATCAGCCTATTGGGTTTATTTAATGTTTAAATTTAATTTCTAGTAGACTTAAGGCATGAAGACCCAAATTACGGAAAGATCCGGAAACCCCCAGGTCCCAAACCTGTATATACACTTCAACATGCTGAAATAAGAAACTGTAAATATACCCAATTAAAATTCTGTATTGTTTCTGAAATAATCAAGTTTATGTGTACTATCCCTCTCTGCATATCTGCATTTGTTTCTTTTTATTCTGTCTTCATGCAGCAGTTGGGTGTAGGAAAGTCATTGATAGTTAGATCCAATATATCTTGTAGGGGGGCTCCTTTCCTAGCAGAATTAGAGCTCATCCAAATAACTGATTCCAGTACAAACAAAATCTAACAAAATAACTGCCTTTTGCACAAATTCTGCATGTAGAGAGACGTGATGTTTGCTGATTTTAATTGTGAGCTCTAATACATGCAGCAGTTCTCAGAAACACTGATTATACAACTAAATATTAGTTCAGTGATTCAAAAGAAAGCAAAATCTTGAAACATTTTTCAGTTTATACAGTGAATGTTTGAGTTTGTAAAGAAGAATGCAGAATAAATTGAATAAATCATGTTTTGATTTGAAATAGAATGTGCAGTGTTCCTAATGCATTTGTGTGGATGGAAATAAATGTTGTTTTGATTTTGAGCTGTATTCACACACTGCTATTATTCTGAACTCAACTGTATATATGCATATGCTTGTGCCCAAGAGCATCAATTTTAATTATGCATTTATGGGACATACCAATCACCTTTATGGAGCAAAAATGTATCCTAAAATACAGTATATGGCAACATTTTGGCTCAAGCTCAGAGACCTTTCTCCAGAGACCTTGAAATTGGGGTGTTCTAAAGTCAGAGATTTGAGTAGAGGGTCTAGAATAGTTTTTGATAGGAGCATATAGATCCTGGGCAAGTAGTGTTTAATGACTTAGAAATCTAGAAAGATATTCATTCTGAAAAACATTAGCTTGCTTGCGTTTGAAATAAACAAGACGTTGTCAGCCCATTTAACTGCTGCACAATAAGAAGTGATCAGATTTGCATAACAGCCACCTGGCCATGTTGATGCCCCTAGCCTTTCAGCAAAACACTGGTCACAAAAACGGTGAAGGTTTGACAATGACCCAGTCAGAGCCACACGCTTGCTAACTTAGAGTATGCTGTTCAGAGAATGGCTTATTAACCCATTGGTTTTATAGTTTTAGGCATGAATGTATTTGCGCTGTGAAATTTAAAAAGGGAAAAAATGTTTTAGCACCTCAGAAAATGCCACCAGATAAGGGAAGCAGTGCACTCCTCATCGCTTGACTGTGAGATGTAAATAATCACTTTGCTATATAGCTGCAAAGCAAATAGATTAGCCACTATTAAATACTTCTCAATATACCCTGTAGAGGATTGAGCTGAAAGTCTGAAAACCTCGTGTTACTGGCTTTACTTTGTTCCATAGAATTTAAACATAAGTTTCTAGTAAACTTTATTTGTTTATGGAACTGAGTATGAAGCATTTATCCACCCATTCCTTATTCCTTTCTTTGCAGTATGGCCACTGGAAAGATGAGAGGGAACCTGAGCAGTGTAAATCACAGATGGCCAAACTACAACCCTCCATCTTGGTGATTACATTGTAGAACTGCCAGAAGTATGCTTGGAATTGTACATCAACAACTTGTAAGTGTATAGGCATTTGTACACACACACACACACACCCCCCCTATTCTTTAGTTACAAGGGCTCTTATTATACAAGGAAATTAGTATAAAAAGTGCAACCACAAAAACTTCACCAAAGTAAAAAAAATGTAAGAGGAAATAAATGTCTCTTTCTTACAATCTCATTGGCAGTGGCTGTTACATTTTCATATTAACGCATCAATGCTTTCCATTGGAATAGGGAACTGTTGGGCACATCTGTATATTCTGTGTATTCTCATGTTGCCAAGGGAATGAATCTGTGTCCTGGTGCATTCCAAACCAGGGATTTGAATGTGACCCTCCCAAAATTGGGCTTCTGCCTAAGAATATTAATTAAGTTTTGTCTGTTGTACAAGGCAGCAGCTAATCCACATTCTGATCCGCATCAGGGTAAGACTTTAACAAACGATGTAAATAAAGGAGAAATAGATTCCCAAGTCTCCCGGGGATAATCAAAAGGAATGCCAGTCACATGAAGGGAGAAAAGCTCTGAAAGAATCGGCCTTTGTATCGGAAGCTGAATTTGTCCTACAACACATAGAGGTGTAATGAATGAATCACAAGTTTTTTCTTTTCAATATTATTCAAAATATTGTGCATAAATAAATACAATTAATTTGCATCACAGCCATAGAAACACAGCTAAATATTAATATCTCACTCTTTGTTTTCAGAAGGTTTTACACTGTCTTAATTTTTGCTAGGCTCTTTGGCTCCTTGTAGCCCTTCTCACCTTAACCTGGTTGGTTTCACTACATTTAACATATCTTGTTTTTTCTGGTGGCTTGTGCAGCCTGCCTTTCTCCTGCTTCCTACTGTGACTCTCAGGGATGCACTGCTTATAATGGGAAAGCTACAATACAATTGGCAACCATTGGTCAACCTTTTATATGTGGTAATACTCAAGATACTTGCATTTTGACTTTTCATTCTGCAGTTTTCCTAATGGAGAGACATTTAGATTCTTTGCATGTAGGGCCTGTCCATGGTTCCTGGGCACCAGTACTTACAACTCTTATTTACAACTTACCTCTATAGAGCTAGGTTAGTAAACCTTGACTGGATATTACCAGTGTATTTCACTCAACCTTTGGGATTTAATGTTGGGATATTTTAAACCATTTTAGACCAAGACCCTAATACAATGAGGTTAGACATACCCTTGTGATTCATGCCCTGTTTCACTAAAACCCATTACCCTTTCCAATAAGCAATTTTTAGGACCAGAAAATCACAATTTTCCGACCACAGCAGGGGCCTCTGGGAAGATCTAATTAGGTCAGTCTAAAAGCATGCTGTATTTCATACCTGCTGTGTGCCTTATATTGATCTGATCACTTATCCACTGTAAGAACTGAAACACACAGGTGGAAGCCTTATCAACAGTCTCATTTTTGTGGTTTTAGAGGTTTTTGAAACCACGACTAGACTCACTTTCTCTAAAACCACAAATGTCATGAAATTTATTAAAATATCCGAACTGAAAAAGCATGATCGAGAAAATTCGGTGATCTTTTTGACTTGTCTCACAATAACTATGACTTTTTTATATTGTTACACAAAAGCCAGTGTCAAAAACACCAAAATGACTCTAAAACCACAAATAAAAGAAAGATCTTCCAGTTGTTAAAGGGACTTCTGCCAGGGTCGGAATAAGGGGTAGGCAGAGTAGGCACGTGACTAGGGCGCAAAGCTAGGGGGGGTGCCAGGCACGTACCTGCTCTGTCGCCTACTCCATGTCCAGTCCCCTCACTACCCTTCTGCTTCTGTGCGCATGCCAATTAGTGCTTCTGCGCATGCGTGCCGGCGTCAACTTGCACATTATGCGCTGACGTCAACTCAGTGTGGCCTGACTCTGATTTCTGCACATGCGCAGTTCCGGAAGCGTGCACATGCGCAGTTGAGGCTGTGCCAGCAAGGGGGCGAAGCAGCCGGCTGGGTTGCCTTGGGCAAGAAACTGGACATGTATTATGTGCAAAGTCATTATTCCTTGCTTGTTTGTCCGGAGTTGCTGGGTGGTGACACTAGACTAACCATTTAAAGGACGAGTTATGCTAAAAATGAAAATGTCTTTCCACTTGATATACTACTTGTTTCTACCCTGTACATTTAAAAAAATGTTTTCTTTGAAGCAGAAATCCTGGTATTTTTAGAAGTAACTCTTCTGTGGTCAGCCATCTTTTGTCTGTAGTCTAAATAAAACGTTAGATAATACACATGAATAACACGCACCTAAAAGACCTTTCATGCAGGAAACTACATATATTTTTAAATAAAATAACCTGTCCCATTGGTCTAACTATATAGAAGAAATAGGGACTGGAGAGCCATTCAATGTAGTTGTTTTTCTTTATTGAAGCACTACATGTTTCGGACAACAAAGGTCCTGGCATGCACCCAAGGAAGGACCTTTGTTGTCCGAAACATGTAGTGCTTCAATAAAGAAAATCAAATACATTGAAAGGCTCTCCAGTCCCTATTTATTCTATGTTACTAAGTGGAGGTGGCTTCTCCAACAACTGTTGATGAGCCGAAAAAAGACTGGAATCTACAAAAAGAGTGGATGAGTAAGGAATTTAACTTCCATTGTCTAACTATAGAGGAAGCAACCCCCCCAAGTGACAAGGGAGCCTGTACCATGGAGTCTACTTTCTCTATAGTTGTCAATCCCTGCTTGCTTTCACTGGTATTGGTTCCTGTGCACACTAGGCCCCTCTGAAGAGATTCGGCATCACATGATTCACCACTGACCTGCACTCTGGAAAGTGTGCCGGCCTCTAGAAAGTGCAGACTAAGGCCAAAGGCACATCAGGCATTTTAAGACACAGGTGGAGAAAAGGCCAATCCATTGTGTTGTAGTGAGTGCATGTTGCGGATTTGGTGTGAGGTGCAAAAGTACACATTTCACATCTAAATATGTCCCTTGTCTGTGAGGTGACAGGCCAATGCTGTTCCTGTGCACACACACAACAAGGACTGGAAGACAGATCAGCCTAGTGTGCTACTAGTTTAAGTTAACTTTGTTTTTTAAAGGAGAAGGAAAGGTTAAAACCAAGTGAGCTGAATAAATATAGCATTCTAGCTTGCACTATTGTAGCTAATCTATTGGCAATAATCTGCCTCTGTAGCTTTCCTTCTTTAAATGCATTTAGGTCATTTTCATTTTATGGTGTTAACTGGCTCTTTAAGGGGCTGCAACTGCACTAATACAACTGAACTGCACCACAGTTTTGCCCACTATTTTATTAAGTATACCTTGACATTTTTGTTTGCTCTCCCCTGTCGAAAGTGTTTATTCAAAGGACAAACAGCCAAGCTGTTGTGCAAGTGCCCCGGTTGAATTTATCTCCCCTTGACTCCGAAAAGACTGGCAAAGGACTTAGAGAGGGCTGTAAAATATCACCATACTTATTAAACCTGTATATTTAACATATCACGAGAGAAAGATGATCAAGGATTATTAGCACCCTTTGGCTGATGCATAATATTCACAGCTGAAAAGGAAAAGACTTTAAAGGAATATTGAAGAACAGGACTGTAGGTAGGACTATATAGCTAAATATGAAGCAAACCAAGGTTACAGAAAAACAGGCAATCTTTTGCCTCCTAAGCCATTAACAACAAAGGATCAAAGACTCAAAGACTATATGATCTAGAAAAGATCTTCAAATACACAGTGTCCATGTTTTCCACCAACAAATTATTTTATTGCCAGTAGAAAAGCATTTTTGGGAAATCTGTAAAGATTTAACCACGGGCGACAAATCTCCTTGCCATCATCCTAAGAATGCCTGGAGTTGTACAAGTCTGGATTTCTCGAGCGGGCGTCCATAGGCTGTGCGGTCCACAAACTGCACTATTGAATGGGGACGCACTGGTCCCCATAATGTGGCTGGGCGGCATGCCTCCCCTAATTTTTTGCCGCCATGGGCCTGGGCCTATGTGGCCTCGCCACAAATCTGGGCCTGGAGTTGTAGAAAGGGCACATAGACCTAAAGGAGAACTAAACCTTAAAAATGAATAAGGCTAAAAATGGCATGTTTTATATACTGAACTTATTGCACCAACCTAAATGTTCAGCTTGTTAATAGCAGCAATGATCCAGGACTTCAAACTTTTTTTAAACTTTGTGGTATTGCACGAAACCCATCGCACATCAAAAAATCATTGAGACTTCTCCCATTGACTTAAATGCAACATTGACAGGTCTGCGATGCCAGATTTTCTGATTCTGATTTTTCCATCCTCGGGGTCTAAAAGTTCAATTTTATAAAAAAATCATGAATTTTTTCGTGATTTTTGCATTCAGAGTTTAGTAAATAACCCCCTTATAGTCTATGTGTAATGTTTACTGTATATTGTGAGTCAGTCCCTAAGCTCAGTAAGTGACAGCAGCACAGAGCATGTGCAGTGAATCTGCAGAAAAGAAGATGGGGAGCTACTGGGGCATCTTTGGAGACACAGATCTTCCCTGCTAAAGGGCTTTGGTTGCCTTGGGCTGGTACAGAAGCCTAAAACATGTACAACATTTCTACCTACTTCTAGTTTAACTCTCCTTGTCCTTAGAGCTGGCCATACACTGAAAGATCTGCTCGTTTGGTCAGGACTTCATCAACAAGCAGATGCATAAATTGCCCCGACAACATTTTTAAACCTGCACAATCTATATGTAGGTAATTTTCACCTAGATATCAATCTGGTAAACCTGTCAGGGTACCCAATATATAAGCAGATAAGCTGCCAACTGCTGAATTGGCAGCTAAAATCTACACTTGCATGGCCACCTTTAGGCTTAGTATGGCAGATTGTTAGGGCTGGCAGACTGGCTCTACTCTTGAAATACTTTTTATATACATATATGTCACAAGGCTTGTTGCACAACACACCAGAAACATGAAATAGTTCAGCTCTGTGCAATATGTTGGCACTCTATAAATACATGTTAATAATAATGATAGCACGACACAGTGGCCTAGAGTGGTAGAAATTTTCCTTTTTGCAATTGCACCTCAAACCACATATTTATGTAAATAATTTATTCTCCTAGTACAGAAAAGATGGGCAAATGGCTTGAGTCGGGTAATTAGCAGAGCAGCAAACACAAGATATTGACTGAGGACATTATTTGCCAAAAATAATCCTTATATTGATTACATTTGCACACACAGAAGAATTATCAGAGTATAGGTTATCAAGATGATCTTTATAGGTTAAAAAAAGAGATGCATAATAAATTTGAGTATATACAATAGTATTTGACCCCTGGTACCTCGCTGTAACCTGCAATGATCTGCAAAGCGTTAACAGCCCATTCTCCTCCCCACCTCCTTCTCCTAGAAATAAATCTAGGAAAATCTCTCCTTTAAAGCTGATGGACTTTGGCTATGCAGCACTACATGCCATCATTCCCCTGCTAGAGCTCATCACTGACAAAAAGAGGTAGATAAGGAAACAAACCGACACACCAAATCTGCTAACAGGGGAACTGGAGATCCTGCTCCACCGAGCAGCTTGTGTCCTGGGAGTAAAGGAATAGCTAAGGTAGGTGCTTGCACAGATTCAACTCGTGGCTTGGGTGCTGCAAAACAAGCACCTGTGAAAGAATTTCAGATCCAGTACATATTTAGTACAAGATCTACAACATATACAGTGCTCATGGGGAGTCATTCCTTTTATAGTTTGCAAGTTGTACAGTTACCAGTAGCTCCACTTGCAGTATAATAACGTTAAACTGTTAAACTACACAGAGGTAAGTGGGCAGGAAGCTTGTTTCTGTTTGGATCTTGGCTGTAGTGTGGGTAAATAGGTGATAGTTATTGCTGAGTTTCAAGCCACTGAGGGATATCAGTCAATGCTGAGTCAGTACAAGCTATTAATATTTAACTGGCACCTAGCTGGAGAAAGAAAGGGAACTAGAAAAGGCAATTATCAGTAGGGGACTTCTTGCATGTATGTGTTACTATGCTTGCACTTATTCCTCATGTACTGAAACTGCTTACTCCATGCACTGTATGTATTCCTGTAAGCAACACCTTCCAGCATGCAATAAGGTAACTAAGCAAACTGTACTTTAGTGCTGGTTCTCTGCTAATAAGCCACGGATTTGTCTCCTATTGTATAAAAGGATTGTCATGCCACACTATAAGGAATGATTGTACTTCAACAATTGCTTTGCCTCGTTGTCTTGTATAAATCCATCATGCAACTTGTAAGCCTTATTCCCATGAGCACCCAGCACATGCACAGGGATTCTAAAAAAAAGGTGCAAATAAAGTTGGGAAATGCCATAGTGCATTTGTGTTCCATATTCATTTTTAGTTGTTGTTGTAGGATTCTCCGTGTCTCCATTAAAGGTGAAGAAACACCTGTCAATATTGCTGTTAGCTGCAATTGATATTAATTGTTTCATGTTTGTTTTGTATTTGTAACTCTATTTTTTAGGATCCCAATTCACCTCTGTGATACCCTTTAAAGGTCCAGGATTCAGTGGGAACCTCAGGGTAACACCTCTAAGCTGTGATTCCTTCCCTAACAGGCAGTATCACCTGGGTGAGACACTCTTATGGTGGAGTTCAGTACCACTATTTCTAGCTCAATCTATCTTATGCTTCTACTATAATGTAACAGCTGCTACTTCTATCACCTTGTTCACTGCTTTTCTTGAACTTTACTAAGGGTTTGTCTCCCTTTTCCCTCCTACTATATATAACAAAGGTTGCAGGAACCAGTCATAACTTCCCTAACCCAATAGGGGCAAACTGTCCCACCCAGATAACTAGGTTACTGGGCCAGGTAGAGGGAAAATGTAGGGGATGCTCCAGAGCAAGTAAAGTATTTAACCCTATTGGCCCCTATATATGGTTCTTTTAATATATGTGTTTTAGAGACATGTATGTTAAAAAAATAGGGCCTTTACCCCAAACACAATTAGGGTTGGCAACCGGCCGGTATTTTACCTACAGTACATAGCCAATAAAACACCCACCAAGGCCTGAGCTGGTGTTATAAATTTACAGGCAATGTAGTTGCCAATAAAATTATAATTTCCTTAAATTAGTTACAAATCTATCTAAGTGCAGGTGCTGAGTATTCTCTCTGCCAAAAAGCCTCCTGTTTAATTAAGTTTCAGAAACGTTGCATCTTTTCTGGCATCAGTGCAGGAGATCAAAGAAAACCCAGGTCTTTTTAATAAAAAAATCTGGAACTGCTGGGTGAACTGTCAAAATCAGGACTGCCCTGAACAGGTATGCAGCAGTATTAGTCTCTACTTTGTATTACTTCTTCTATACACACTCTCTGTGAATTGGGTATTTTGGACACTAGCTGCAGAAATTCAAACTGGAATGCTGCTGACCAAAAGGCTAAACCATTAAAAAAACCCATAAAAAAGAAATGAAAAATGAAAAACAACTGCAGTATCACTGTATGCATCATGTTAATTTAAAGGTAAACTACCCCTCTAACCACTTCTCTGCTATAGGCTGTAAAATATGCTGTGCCAGCTGTCCATATCCCGACTACCACTGTTGTACATTTTATGGTTCTTGGATGTCCTCTGAGCTATGTTGCACTGCTAGTGTCCAGATTAGATGACACTAGGGGTGTAAAATAAAGAAATTCATCTTATTAGCATGCCATATTTGTATATAATCTCTCTGGGTAAATTCTGAACTATGTATCCCTATAATAAAACACTCTAAGAGCTAAACAGACGAGAGTACTTGGATGTTGGTAACTTTTAGTAACATTTAAACAAATTCAACAAGTCTGATTTGAATGATAAATCCAGTGCATGAATTAGGGACAATTACAGAGAATAGTGACACGTGTTTCTTGCGAGGCGCAGCACAGGAAGTGCACAGCAGGAAACAGCACAGGAAAAAAATGGTGGGCGGAGCTGTAAAATGGTTTGAGAAACAATTTTTATATTTCTTTTAAAAGTTACAGTTGTCATGTTATTTGTGTAATAAAAAGTAGGCAGCAGGGCAGCTCACATGTCAGTAAACACCAATATACAGCAAGATAATGTGTTTTGGTCAAAACCCATTTTAGTGAAATTGTAATAGAAACTGTATAACAAGAATTAAACTGCAAGGGATTCTGGATTGTTGGTAATGAGAGGTTGTCCAGTTTCTTATCAGATAAACAGCAAGTATTCCATCCATCACATATATCAACTGTGTACAGAATATATGTTTCAGGGAACACTTTCAAGCCACCTGCCTACCTTATGAAGTGTTGAGATAACAAAACATCTACAGGGGCTTTTGAGCTGATTCAAATTAATAATGTTATACCGTATTCTAGCGAGGTACAGCACATCTCTATTTTGGGTTGTTTCCTCTTTTTTATTTTTTTTCCTTTTCACCTTTTTTGTTTTATACCGTTAAAATACTATCTGGAAATACACTTGATATGTTATATCAAAGTGGAAAGTTGTCACATATTTTTGCTTGTCCACAATTACCTTTTAAGGCTCACTAGATATATGTTACTGGTGTGTTCACCAAAAATGTTTGAATCATGTTGCAAGAAAATATGTAAATGTGAAAAAATTGATTAAAACAAATATTGCAACCAAAACAGCAAAGGATTCACAGGGGTAGTTGCGTGAGTTGCAACAGTTGTGCCCAATGCCAAACTCTTGAACTTTCAGCTTGTGGCTAGGGATGCACCGAATCTAGGATTCCGTTCGGGATTCGGCCTTCTGCCCGGCCAAACTGAATCCGAATCCTAATTAGCATATGCAAATTAGGTGCGGGAGGGTAATTGCATGATTTTTTGTCACAAAATAAGGAAGGATAAATGTTTTCCCCTTTCCACCCCTAATTTGCATATGCAAATCAGGATTGGGATTCAGTTCGGTATTCGTCCCGAATACTTCAGGGGTTCAAAAATAGTGGATTCGGTGCTACTTGTGGCACACAGGATCATTTTTGGGGGGTTTATCTGCTGTGATGGAACTGTGCCACACTGTCGGTTCAGTTCGGTTAATGCCACTTTTTTACATACCAGGCAGAATGCCCAGTCATTTCAGTTGCCAGAGGCCCAACACAGGTCTTGAGAGACTTGGCAGCAAATAAAGCCACATGTCTAAGCTTGCTCAGGGACCATTGGCTCCTATAGACCAGCAGCCATATATTAGTTGTTTCTAAAGCATTGGTATGAAAATAGCCCACAAGATCCTCCCTATTTTATCCAAGTACAGGTATGGGATCTTTTACTCGGAAACCCATTATGCAGAAAGTTCTGAATTACGGGAAGGCTGTCTGTCTCCCATAGACTTCATTTTAGAATAATTCAAAATGTTAAAAACGATTTCCTTTTTTCTGTAAAAATAAAACAGTGCTGTGTACTTGATTCAAACTAAGATATAATTAATCCTTATTGTAGGCAAATCTATCTATCTATACATATGTGTATGTCCCTGATAAAATGCATGTGTATCTGAGCTTATGTTGTTGCTGCAGAAAATGTATGTTACACAAAATGCAATGTTAAAGGGGTTCACCTTTAATTTAACTTTTGATATGTTATAGAATGGCCAATTCTAGGCAACTTTTCAATTGGTCTTCATTATTTATTTTATGTAATTTTTTAATTATTTGCCTTTTTCTTCTGACTCTTTCCAGCTTTCAAATGGGGGGTCACTGACTCCTTCTAAACAACAAATTGTAAGGTTACAAATGTAATCTTATTGCTACTTTTGATACTCATCTTTCTATTCAAGCTCTATACAATTCATATTCCAGTCTCTTATTCAAATCAATGCATGGTTGCTAGGGTCATGTGGACCCTAGCAACCACATTATGGAAATTGCACACTGGAGAGCTGCTGAATAAAAAGCTGAATAACAAAAACACAAATAAAAAATTAAAAGTAATTGCAAATTGTCACTACATCATAATACAAGTTAACTCAAAGGTGAACAACCCCTTTCATATTGTACTTCAGTACTAACACAAGTCCACAAATCTGCTCTATATATGTTATCAGACTTTTTTGTTTTCAGTAAAATTTAAAACAATGTCTTTTTGGAAGTTTTCCTTTTTGTGGTTGCTGTTTCCATGAAAATGGTTAAATAACTAGAAAGCAGATTTGGTGTTTATACAGAAGGATATATAACATGCACTTCTGCTCTGTCACATCTAAACACCAAGGGCAAATCCATAAAGATCAAGAGTGATTTGTAGCTGTACACAGCTCAGACGAATGAGAGAAATGAAAATGCTATTTGCATAAGTGCTATTACTTATATAAAGGAATTTAGGCCGTGGAAATTACAATAATGTTGTTTTTTTTAACTTTACTGCAAAAGTAGTTGCATTAGCCACTAAGCATGATTGCTATCATTTAATGGCTTCTCAGGATTACTGGATCTATTCTGCTGTGAAGTGCTCAAGGCAGGATATATAGTTCAGACCTATACAGTATATGTATTTACAGTATGTGTGTATGTGTTGATACAGGCGCTGACCTATAATGTTGCTCTACAGTGTCGGACTGGGACATCAGGGGCCCACCCAGCAACTTTAGACCAGGGGCACACTGTTAGTACTAATATTCTTCATCTCCTCATTCAACCTCTATTCTCCATTCTGTTTTCTTTACATACTATAATGAATTATTCCATCTATTTTGCCTCTTTAATCTCATAGAAATAGGTAATGGCCATGAAATAGGCCAAATGTTTAGCAGCATGAGGGACCACTGACACCTGGGCCCACCGGGAGTTTTCCTGGTATCCCCGTGGGCCAGTCCGATACTGTTGCTCTATAATGTTAAATTAAATTGCCTTTATCTCCCTTGCAGTTTTGCACAGAAATTAGATGTGGTGCTACGTGCTTCTCTTTGCCATAGCATGGACCATTGGGTGGCTGCTAAGGGACAGGCAGAAGATTTCAAGATTCTCCAACAAATATGTCTTTATCTCTGGCTGTGACACTGGCTTTGGCAATTTGCTTGCAAAGAGACTGAGCCGAAAGGGATTCCAAGTCCTGGCAGGGTGCCTTACTCAAGCAGGAGCAGATGACCTACAGAAAGCTTGTCCTACTGGTCTCACGTGCACTTTACTGGATGTTACCAATCAGGACAGTATAAACAAGGCAGTTGAGTGGGTGAAGTCAGAGGTGGGAGACAGAGGTAAGAAATGGCAATAATTCAAGGAAATTGCATCTTTATTTTCATTCTTTATTTTTATTATTTTATCTATTTATTTTATTTTACTCTTTTTTTATTGTGGTTTGAGACAACATGGTCAGCAGCTACTGTTATTCAAGGTTCTACACCAAAAAGATCATTAAATGGCTTGTTTACAACCTGAAATGCAGTTGTGGTTACACATCTTTGTGCCTAGCGCCATTTTGTCCACCCTGCCTCCTGCAAATATAGAGCAAAAGCAGCTATTAACACTAGGGGACCCTGTAGGTACTGCCAGCTTGGCAGGTGACACTTGCTCCAGGATTCCAACGCAAGGCTTCATCAATAGGTACAGCTTGCCAAACAGAAATCTTGCAGAAGCAAATTAAAAGAGCTGCACAATTTGGAGATTTGTTGCTTAGAACTACATACTGGATATACAGTGTCTATGTGAAGACAGTGTGTTGTCGTATATTGGAGGTGAGGTAAGTTGACATCTGAATTACAGTTAGCTGAAAACATAGCCATCACAAGGCCTGTTTATTGGGCCTTTGCTAAATACAGGTACATAGTTCCACAAAAAACACTATACTCCGTTTATCATCAGATGATGCCTTCCCTCTGCAGTGGTGGATTAATGACTTGTGAGGCCCCTAGGCTATATACAGTGGTGTGCAAAACTATTTGCCCCCTTCCTGATTTCTTATTCTTTTGCATGTTTGTCACACTTAAATGTTTCTGCTCATCAAAAACCGTTAACTATTAGTCAAAGATAACATAATTGAATACAAAATGCAGTTTTTAAATGAAGGTTTACGTTATTAAGGGAGAAAAAAAACTCCAAATCTACATGGGCCTGTGTGAAAAAGTGATTGCCCACCTTGTTAAAAAATAACTTAACTGTGGTTTATCACACCTGAGTTCAATTTCAAAGGTTATAAAGCCATTTCTAAAGCTTTGGGACTCCAGCAAACCATAGTGAGAGCCATTATCCACAAATGGCAAAAACATGGACCTTCCCAGGAGTGGCCGGCCGACCAAAATTACCCCAAGAGCGCAGAGACAACTCATCCGAGAGGCCACAAAAGACCCCAGGACAACATCTAAAGAACTGCAGGCCTCACTTGCCTCAATTAAGGTCAGTGTTCACGACTCCACCATAAGAAAGAGACTGGGCAAAAACGTCCTGCATGGCAGATTTCCAAGGCGCAAACCACTTTTAAGCAAAAAGAACATTAAGGCTCGTCTCAATTTTGCTAAAAAACATCTCAATGATTGCCAAGACTTTTGGGAAAATACCTTGTGGACCGACGAGACAAAAGTTGAACTTTTTGGAAGGTGCGCGTCCCGTTACATCTGGCGTAAAAGTAACACAGCATTTCAGAAAAAGAACATCATACCAACAGTAAAATATGGTGGTGGTAGTGTGATGGTCTGGGGTTGTTTTGCTGCTTCAGGACCTGGAAGACTTGCTGTGATAGATGGAACCATGAATTCTACTGTCTACCAAAAAATCCTGAAGGAGAATGTCCGGCCATCTGTTCGTCAACTCAAGCTGAAGCGATCTTGGGTGCTGCAGCAGGACAATGACCCAAAACACACCAGCAAATCCACCTCTGAATGGCTGAAGAAAAACAAAATGAAGACTTTGGAGTGGCCTAGTCCTGACCTGAATCCTATTGAGATGTTGTGGCATGACCTTAAAAAGGCGGTTCATGCTAGAAAACCCTCAAATAAAGCTGAATTACAACAATTCTGCAAAGATGAGTGGGCCAAAATTCCTCCAGAGCGCTGTAAAAGACTCGTTGCAAGTTATCGCAAACGCTTGATTGCAGTTATTGCTGCTAAGGGTGGCCCAACCAGTTATTAGGTTCAGGGGGCAATTACTTTTTCACACATGAAAATGTAGATTTGGATTTCTTTACTCCCTAAATAATAAAAACCCTCATTTAAAAACTGCATTTTGTGTTTACTTGTGTTATCTTTGACTAATAGTTAAATGTGTTTGATGATCAGAATGCATGTAGACTATCTCAAGCTCTCTATGTCGGGTTTGGAGTGTGCCAGTGACGTAAATGGATCTGCATGCACCTTGCCTGCCTTCTTCTCCCAGCAGGTGCACCTGACAAGGTTCAGCAGTACAAATAAAAATAAATATTCTCATAAAAGGAAATGGTAATAATAACTTTAAAAAATCTATATGGGCCTCAGATCAAACTGGGCCCTTAGGCTATACCCTAAGGGACCTTGAGCATTAATCCACCCACCCCATCTCTCTGTACAACAATACCTGTGGCATCAAAAATATTTCATAGTTCTTCTAGGCATCTGCGAAGAATTCTTTGACTGAAAAAACTATATGGCAGCCTCATCCTTAACTGAAGAATATGAATATATTTTCCCTATGTGGCCATGTGGCCTTTTCTTTCCCCTTTTCTTATTGCACATAAATAATGCTATCATTATTATCTGCAATGATCTCTTGGCCATACGTTATCAACAGGTCTCTATGGGTTAGTTAACAATGCTGGGATCGCTAATCCTATCGGGCCCACTGAATGGATGACCATACAGGACTATAGGAAAGTTATGGAAGTCAATGCATTTGGAACCATTGCTGTCTCTTTGAGCTTTCTGTCACTGATAAAGAAGGCACGGGGGCGTATTATAAACATGGCCAGCATCCTTGGAAGGATTTCAGCTAATGGAGGAGGGTACTGCGTATCCAAGTATGCTGTCGAGGCCTTCTCTGACAGTTTAAGGTATAGTATGTTGGACATTTCTAATGAGATCCTTTTGCTAAAATATATCAAATTCATTAAATCTGTAATTTCATTTTATATATATATATATATATATATATATTGCCACCTAGTGGATAGATGAGAAGAATAGTTCTGCATCAGGAATATCAGACTCCCAGTGACTTTAGGAATTACAGATATCATACAGGATACATTTTGTATCCCAGCGTTCCTTACTCAGTAGGGCATGGAAATCTGTGCATCTATGCAGTGACCAGGCCATGCTGTTTATGCTTCTGAGATGGAACTGGATGGCCACCAGACAGCGTATGTCCTCCCAAATGGCAATTGTGCCATGATTTTGGTCTCAAGGCTGGGTTTAGTGCAAAGCACAAAGCGGGAATTTGCTCTCAGGGGCCACTGGGAGGAAGAATGTTTAAAAAGCTTGAAGGGTAGATCCTTATGAAGGGTTAAGGTTTTGTAAAGCTTTAATTCTTTAGTTTCCCACAGAGGCTTCTTGAGCACGAAAAAGTCTCTGGGCTGTGATTGGCTATTTGGTAGCCCCTATGTGGACTTACAGCCTATGGAAGGCTCTGTTTTGCAATACACCTGGTTTTTATGCATCCGAAAATTGCATCCAAGCCAGGAATTCAAAAATAATCACCTGCTTTCAGGCCACTGGGAGCAACATCCAGGGGGTTGGTGAGCAACATGTTGCTCATGGACTACTGGTTGGGGATCACTGCTCTACATTGACAGCAGGACAGTTCTGGTCATCCTGACTCTGGGGCAAATCATAGATAAGTGCAATTGATCCAGTAACTCCAGAAGAATGGGGGCGTTAGCATCACAGCCAGTTTGTATGTGGGAGGACTTATGTCATAAACCCATTTTAAAGTGTGTACACAAAATGTTACAAATATATACATGTTTGTTAAAACTTTTCCATTTTGTGTGAGATATGTTTGTAATTAACATTTTGACCCCTATTTTGCTTGTGCTATTGTGATGTACATACATGTGAAATACTCACTGAAAAAAACCCTGCTTTGTGCCTTAGACGGGACATGCAGCACTTTGGGGTAAGAGTGTGCATCATAGAGCCTGGATTCTTCAAGACGGCTGTGACCAACCTGGATTCTATTGAGCGCTCCTTGCAGCTACTCTGGGATCAGATGCCGCTTGAGACAAGGATGACCTATGGGGACAAGTATTTCCAACAATGTAGGTTTCTGCACAGAACCTCCTATTATACTATAATAGAGCTGCACCAAATTCTAGTTTTAGAATATGACTGAATACCCACCACAAATAATTGGCCCGAATCCCAAAACAAATTCAGACTTTAATCTGCATATGCAAATGAGTAAAATATTCAAAACAAATTTCAACAATTGAAAAAATAGTCATATAATACTAAGAGGTAGATTTATCAAGGATCGAATTGAAAAAAAAAATGTTTTTTTTGCTGGAAAAAAAAAAGTTTTTTTTTTGCTGGAAAAAAAAATCGAATTTGAATTCAATTCAAATTTGAATTTGCAGCTCAAACCCGTTTTTAAAAATTTGATTTTTTAAATAAATTTTGATTGGTTGTTTTTTTTCCGCTTTTCGAGTTATGGGAGTTGACAGGAGTTTTGAGAAACTCCCATAAACTCAAAATGCGACCCTTGATAAATATGCCCATAATGGTTTGTATTCTGTTCGCCACGTAATTCTGCAAAAAATGCTGGGATTATGAAATCCGGAAACAAATCTGGTGCTCATGTGACTTAACATGTATGGTTTGTTTGTGTGCATCGTAGGAACCCATGGGGTGGCCCATAATACTTAAAATGGCAGTTTTCTATTTAGAATTACCCAAAGGCACATACTACAAAAAAAGTATATTTTTATTAAAGAAAAAAAGTTCTTTTTTTTATATAGATCTCTGAGCTCCAAGGCATGACGTCAGTATATGGAAATGAAAGAACAGCATACTACTAGCCATTTTATTATAATTGCATTTTTAACATTGGGAAAGCATGACAGTTATTCCTAGCCAATGAGGCTTCTAGGTGGGATCTTATCAGGGGCCCATATGGACTCTGCTAGATAGATGGCTAGATAGATAGATAATATAGATATATATAATTCAGTCCATACACTAAAAGTGTTTTATTACCTGTATTTTATATGTGACTCTTTGCTTTGTGTTGTTTCTCTAGACCTGAAAGTGCAAAGACTCATCATGAACTTCATCTGTGATCCGGATATCTCCAAAGTACCAAAGTGTATAGAACATGCCTTGCAAGCCCGATACCCACGCACAAGATACAGTCCAGGCTGGGATGCCAAGCTGGTGTGGCTACCAGCCTCTTATATGCCAGCATTCATTACAGACACTGTACTGGCTTTTGTACTTCCCAAACCCAAGCACAGTGTCCATTAGCAATACTATTTATACACTATGTTTTAGGATTTTTAGAGAGTGTATATACTCTGCTTTAGTTATTATATTACAATCAAATGGCCATGGAAATGCGTATCCCATAATGCAAAGTGATACCCTGCTGTATGGCATGGCATTATGTCCTTGGCAAGGGCAGCTGTCTATTACATGTGGTGCCATAGTGGGACAAAATGCTCAGTGCAAAAAGACAGGTATAAAACACATTTTGGATCGAATACTTAGAATGAGGTTATGTGTAGGCTTGAGATATTTCTGTAGTGTAGAATGAATGATCTTTCCCTGGTTCACTGGCCAGGGTGCAGTTTAGTGGCATCAACAGAGACATTACTGAGGCAGATATGAGCACCCCATGCAGTGTAGTGTGGCCTGCCTATGAAATGACCCAGCAGAACCCTATTGGCCACAGGGCTAAGTACAGACATTTTCCATGTTAAAGAGCTTTAACTATTACTGTGACTTTATGTTAATGAAAACTACATGTTAAATCACCCAATCAGTGTATTTTTCTGTTCCGTACATCAGGAAAACACCAACCAGACTGGGGGGAAGGGAATGGTTCTGGCGCAAATCTAAGGTTGTCCTATGTAGGGATGCACCGAATCCACTTTTTTGGATTCGGCCGAACCCCCGAATCCTTCACGAAGGATTCGGCCGAATACCGAACCGAATCCGAACCCTAATTTGCATATGCAATTAGGGGTGGGAAGGGGAAAACATTTTTTACTTCCTTGATTTCTGACAAAAAGTCACGCAATTTCCCTCCCTGCCCCTAATTTGCATATGCAAATTAGTATTCGGATTCGGTTCGGCCGGGCAGAAGGATTCGGCCGAATCCGAATCCTGCTGAAAAAGGCCGAATCCTGGCCGAATCCTGGATTCGGTGCATCCCTAGTCCTATGTTAGTAAATCAGCCACTATGCAACTTGAGTTATAAAAGCACCCCTTGGTATTGGCTTGGGTGTATAAAGCATATTTGAAGTATTTACAACCTATGTTTCAAAGAGTATTAACTTATTTTTATTTTTTTTGCCACATCATTTATGGTATTCAAGGATACTTTTGTTTACATATATATTTTCAACCCAGCTAATAGGCCATAAATATCCATTTTTATATATTTTAATAGATTCTGCATTATCTGCAGTGCCCCGACACCCACACTTGAGAGTCCAGCAACACAGTAACAACCCCCCTCGTTAGATGTTAAAGTGGGAGAGGGTGGAACAGGGATAGCGGGATGTGAATATCTGAAACATAGACCTGTTCGAGACCATTGACCTGCACCTTGAATTGCAACCTACATTTTTACCCTCTTGGACCTGTGATATTATCAGAAGGTGGGTGAAAAAAGATCTTTTTAAAAATTAGCTTATATCAATACCTGTGACCCACAGCAACACAAACCCACACTTATACCCACATCCACGGGTCCTACCCACATACTGCATGTTCCTTATTCTGGCTCAAGGTTCTCATCCCTCTCCTGGGCTTCTGGATATATTTTAGACATTGCAGACAAAGGCAGTATTAAGTTACAATTTGTGTTTGGGTGTCACTTTATAGATCTAGATCTTATTAGAGACCTGGGCCAGCCAGTTGTTGGAAGAAAGGCAGCTTTCTTGTATGGCCTAAAGGTGGCCATAGATGCACCGATAATATCGTTCAAAACTAATTTTCGTATGACATTCGGTGCATGTATGGTGGGAAACGAGCCGACCGATATTTGGCAGAAAACTTGGATATCAGTTGGCTCATCGATCAGGCTGGCCAAAAAATGGGAGCCTTTGACGGCACCTGAACATCGGCCATTGTTAAAGCTGAATCGTCAGATACAAGTAGAATTCTATAGTTTCTACCACTATATCGGATGATTCAGCTCTACACGTGTGTTGAAACGATAGACTTATTTCTATGGTCACCTTAAGAGACTAGGAACTCAATACTCGGAGATTCTAGGCCTGATATGAGTGGCTCATTCTTGTGCCCAGGTGCCATACCATTTAGCCAAGGGAGTGTGCAATTCAGCAGTGAAATGGTTAAGCTGTAAAACCTGCCGAGCAAATTGCAGATAAATATGTTCAAGGAGGAAGTAGATAAAACAAGAAGTAGAAGATTATTGCATATAGTGACGGAGGAACCTCTCAGCAATAAAATGAATTGACAATTTAACATCTGTGCCTCGCCATCAAACATTCCTTAAGTAAATAATTGGATAGTTCAGCAACCACTTCCTTGCCACAGATTGTAGGATCTACATAGCTCTCTGGCTACACCTAACATGGCAAGATTAAAGGCACACTGCAGTGAAGTGGCTAGAGAGGAAATCCAGCCAAATAATAACACAATTCGCAGCTGTTTTTACAGTGATACAATACGTTAATTTTACAGAGAAGGGAACATACTTTGAATAGATAATCTTACACAGTTCTAATAGCTAAAGGATAAAGAATATACTAAGTTATAAATGCTTCACCTTATGTTTTGGGCTTCTTTGTCAACTCAAGTCTATAGCAGTAAAGATCTGCGCCTCCTAAGATGCCGCCAGCAGCCCCATCTTTTTCTTCTGCTGATTCACTGCACATACTCTGGGCAGATCACAATGCCCAGACCTTATGGACTGGCAATATACTGTTGTGCCTATGCAATAAACAATTCACACTATAAAGAGGATTATACATTCACATTGCATGGCAGCATAGTAACCAGTGTATTCTGCATCAGCTTTTATGACGGATATATTTTCCAATCATATGTGTGGTATGTGCAGTTAATGTCAGTTTCCATGGGGGGAAAAAAGAAAGGTGTTTTATGTTCTTATGGTTTAGTTTAAAGAAAAGCGGTGTCCCTTAAATTAATGGATGCAAGTAAGCCCCCCTCCCCATTCCAGCAGGCCACTCCAGGGTGAATGACTTACCAATTATAAGGCTGCAGCAGAGCACGGGTTAATTCCTTAGGTGACAGAATAAATGAGCAAGGCAACTTGGTGAAGCATGATATGCAAATCCTAGGTGTGTTCATCTTACAGTCCTACAAACTATAACTTTGTTTTTGCTTTTGTGGGGGCTTGGGGCAGCACACCCCAAGGGGACATTACCTGGGCATTATCCTCGGTTTTGAATTGTTTTCTTCTTTGGAAAAACCCTAAATAAGTTGGCTAATAACTAAGTATAGTGTATTAAATTCCCCCTCACTGGATTCCCCTATAGATTGGGCTGGCAACTCCATAACATCAATCTTGTTGGTCTGGAACCAAGATGCAAGTCATTTACTGGAGTGTTCAGTAATGTTGTCTTGTTGAAACCTCCATTTAAGAGCATTTCCTCTTTGGCATAAGGCAACATGACCTCTTCAAGTATTTTGATGTATTGAAACTGATCCATGATCCATGGAATGTGATAAATAAGCCCAACACCATAGTATGAGAAACATCCCCATATCATGATGCTTGTGCCACCATGTTTCACTGTCTTCACACTGTACTGTGGCTTGAATTCAGTGTTTGGGGCCGTCTGAGAAACTGTCTGCAGCCCATAGATGCAAAAAGAAAAATCTTGCTTTCATCAGTCCACAAAATGTTGCTCCAATGTGTTCTTTGGCAAATTTTAACCTCTTCATCCCGCCTTTTTTCCAACAATGTGACTTTGCAGGGGCTTCTTGCTGATAGCTTGGCTTCACATAGGAGTCTTCTAATTGTAACAGTATCACAGGTAACTTTAGACCTTCTTTGATCTTCCTGGAGCCGATCATTGCTTAAAGGAACAGTAACACCAAAAAATGTAAGTGTTTTAAAGTAATGAAAATATCATGTAGTGTTGCCCTGCACTGGTAAAACTGATCTGTTTGCTTCAGAAACACTACTATAGTTCATATAAACAAGCTGCTGTGGAGCAATGGCGGAAATTGAAAAACGGCTATATGGCACAGGTTAACAAATGGATAACAGATAACACCATTAGACAGACAGAGCTTATCTTCTATCTGCTGTGTAACTTGAGCTTTTTCTCCTTTGAATGGCTGCCCCCATTGCTACACAGCAGCTTATTTATATAAACAATAGTAGTGTTTCTTAAGCAAACACACCAGTTTTACCAGTGCAGGGCAACACTGCATTATATTTTCTTTACTTTAAAACACTTATTTTTTGTCGTTACTGTTCCTTTAATATTTGCCATTCTATTGGCTATTCTACCCATTTGAATGGTAGTTTTCCATTTTTTTTTACGTCTTTCAGGTTTTGGTTGCCATTTTTAAGCATTTGAGGTCATTTTAGCCGAGCAGCCTATCATTTTCTGCACTTTGAGCTCACACAAACAGAAGCCCTTCAAATCAACATAGATGGGAACAAGGAGTGGATACACAGCCTGCAAAAATATTCTGACATAGCAGCGGAAGACTAACTTTCCAACCACATTCTGTTCTATAACCAGTAGCAATCACACTGGTTACTGGTCACATACTTATGAATACGGTCAGGGACGAAATTTTGTCTGGTTCTGCAGTAAGTCACTTGTGTTGATGGGAAAAAATGGGGTACCCTTTCCTGAACTGCCAAATGTAGCAGGAGGGATGGTTGGGTGGTGTACACACACACACAAAAATGAATCATTGGCTGCATATGTTGTACTAAAATAATTCATCATTGTTAAGAAAAGGAGTGCCGTTGCTCTTTTGGATTTGTATATAACACTTTGCCTGAGTACCCTGTCTACAGTCCTAAAGTCTTGGACTGATGGGGGGGGGGGCATTAAACCCAACATTTCTTCAGGCAATCATAAGCTTATAATAAAGTTAAGTAAATATATATTTATATATTCTGCTTTGGGCTACCCCAGATGTACATACTCCAGATTTAGGGAGCAGTGAATATCAAGCTCTTCATCCTCCTAAATCTACAAGGATACCAAGATGGGTAGAACAAGAAAACAAAAAAAAAAAACAGAGTCCTTCAGCCGTTTCATCGCTTTATTTTGGCTTTTGAATTTTTGTGCTCTTACAAAAATGTCAACTTTTCCAAATTCCTGACTGTAAAGTCAAAATATAAGTCAAATATGAGGACGGAAGACACCAGAGAAAAATGGTTGCACAGAGAAGCATTGTACCGCTGGCATCACACATATGGCACACGTTACATAGAATCAAACATGGACCATTAACATGCTGCATATTTTTATAGAAATGGAACTGCACATCAATACAAAAAGCCAACATTGCATTAAGGCACTAAAGGATCATCATCTATTTTCAGCTCTCCCACCCCACATTTGTCTTGTACAGAGATCAAGTTAGGTCCCAGAGAAACACAGGCTGATTGGGTTAAAGCAGGTAGGCACATAAAAGTACTAATCATATCAGCAATCACTGCACGGGGTTTCTGACATAGCATGGGCTAAAATAAATATAGGTTTCCTTCAAGGTCAGAGTGTGAACCCAAAGCATTCCAGAAATCCACAGGTTTACATACGAACACATGCAAAATCTGCCCTTAGCAACCATGACAAACAATGATATTTTTGCCAGCATTATTTTCACTAACTAATGAAAATTAACTTATGATTGGTTGCTATGTGACCAAGGTAAACTAGCAAGTGTTCTGTATGACCCAACTATAGTCTAATAAACCAGGAGATTAAATCCTTAAGAGTAGTTTGTTTTTAATTCCTTTTGATTATTGTGTTTTCCTTTCACGGCAAAAATCACAGGTCTGTTAAATTTCCAATTATGTTAAAGGGGTATAAAATGCTAATTTAGACATTAAACGTGCGAACACAAGTGCAGAGTCAGAAAACCATAATGGAATCCAAAAATAAGAAATACTACAGATTCTGCTCAACACATTGAACAAGATATTTATAAAAAATAAAAACAATGAACTGGTGATATCAAAGTATTTATATTAAGTACAAAGAGGTTGTGACATGCCATTATTCCCCATGTTAAGGTAGGAAATGGTATATGCCATTTATGTCAAAACTGCCGTGATATGGTCCATACCACTTCCCACCTTACTAAGGCAACACAAGTAATATCACGGCAAAATCCACTCTGGACCGATCACATGACTTCATATCCACTTCTTATTCCCTTCATTAAACAGCAGGCAAAGATGATCCCCAATATCTATTCAATGAAACCAGAAAAAACAACATTTAAAATGGCAGAATGTATAAAAAAAAAAAAAAAATTTTATCAGCTCATCCTGCATCTACACAAACTACTTCTTGGAAACAAATGATTACAAGACAATTGTATTTTACAGAGCCTCGCTTGTTACCTGCTGTGCAATGTTGTCCCTTAAGCTGGCCATAGACGCAATGATCCACGATTCGTACGATTTTCGGAACGCGTGTGGAGAGTCCCGACATTTTTTGTCCGGCAGAGATCGGTCAGGTTAGAAAATTTCTGTCGCCTGCCGATAATATCTCTGCGTGTATTGCCGATCGTACGATTTTCAGTGGGAGACTGTCACTAGCTTTGTCAGACATAACTATCATATGATTGTTGTCGGAGGTAGTATATTGGCTGATCTGTTATTTTACTACTTTATTTGATTGGAATGGTAAGACTTTAATCTGAATAGTTAGTGGCGGGTCGGGAGATGGGAAAGTCCAATCAAACGTTGATTCATACGATCGGATCTTTGCGTCTATGGCCAGCTTTATTGCCTTTTTCAACTTGAATGGCTGCCCCATGGTTGCACCACAGCATCTTATTTATGTTATGAGAGTTAAACAGAAAATGGACTGACGCAAAGCATCACAAAGGTTATTTTGTAGTTGTTCAATAAGAAAATCTAACTTTCTGTGACTTCACAGGCCACTAAACCTTTATTTTCCCTTAGTGCTTGTCTCATGGAAATACTAGCAGCTGAATACTAAAATATTCCCTCTTGCTCAGTTATTTTTTTAACAGAATGAAACTTATTAATATCAGTCAAAAATATTATGCCTCTACTTCAACAGCTGTCTCCCCCTAATGGGATTATCACACAGCAAGAAGTGAGTGGGGTCTTGGCCTTGTAATTTCTCAGTTACACCTCAATTAAAGGACCAGTAACATCAAAAACATTTTTACAAAAATACGCCAAGTCAAATTATACTTTAAACTCAAAAAGTCTTTATTAAGAAATAACTTACAGAAACTCTGCTTCCTGTCCTCTACAGAAAAGGCGTCACGGCGACCATCCATGGAGGGGCGCTCGATTTCTCCTCCCTGGCTCTCTGCTGCTGGATCCTTTAAACTCCCACAGCGTGGCTGAATTGTGCGCATGGTTTCTTCAACTGGAGGCCTGCTGTTCCTTATGCCTCCCGCTCATCCCGGAAACAGCAGGCAAGAAGCAGCGGCGAGAAGAAGACTGCTCCGGGAACGTCAGGGTCTCCCGCACCCTCATCATTTACAAATAAAGTGTTATTGGCTGCTGACTAGTCCGGCCTCCAGCTGACACTCCCGCTATGAGCTGTAAGTAAACAGTGCGCACGATTCAGCCGCGCTAACCTGTCAGGAAGGCAGAGTAACTCCATGAGGGCACAGCTTTCCTCACTATTGTGCTTTTAGGGGTGCCTGCGTCTTCTTCTAATCTAACTGGTTCCGGTTCTATACACTGCCTGGAGCCAGTGAAAATGCGGCCTATATTAATGCACGCCTTGATACACTTTTTACATGCAGTAAGACTGACTTGTCGCCACTGAAGCACGGAATGTGGGAGCTAAAGGATCCAGCAGCAGAGAGCCAGGGAGGAGAAATCGAGCCTCCATGGATGGTCGCTGTGTCGCCTTTTCTGTAGAGGACAGGAAGCAGAGTTTCTGTAAGTTATTTCTTAATAAAGACTTTTTGATTTTAAAGTATAATTTGACTTGGTGTATTTTTTTTCAATGTGTACTAACGAATGTTTGTAAAAAAAAAATTTGATGTTACTGGTCCTTTAAGCTTTTGCATAGCCTGAATTTAGAATTTCCCTTTGATTTAACAAGCACAAAATATGGTTGAAACAAACATTCTGTTTATTGTTGTACCTAAACATCTGCTGTATAAAAACCACATCCGCATAACTGGATGGTGCAGGGGTCACAACGTTTACTCTGCTATGAGCAACATTAGCCACAGTGATTTTATCTAATGTTCTGTATGCTGCAGGCATCTCGGAAACCATTTCAAAAGCCCCTGACACACAGGAAGTTAAAAGGGCAGTTATCCTTTTGATTTCCTTTGACAGTGGAAATATGAACAGGTAACCATTTTCCTTCAGCCTGGTTTCCATGTAGGTGGCTTGCCATAAACTGTCCTTATCGCCTACCACTGAACTATAATCCACTTACAAGAATCTAAAAGGACTGCGATCTCATTCAAATGGTGCAAACATTGTTATTTGTCTGTACAATGTGCAAGTACCTCACATAAAGACATTAGTAATCACTTTGGAATTCTGTGTAAAAGCACTCAGGCCTGCATCCTTATTCTTCATATGGTCACAGAACGCCTCATTGACTTCTAAAATCTTTAGACTAAGGAGTACATTATTCTCTATATGACAGTAATGTTTTGCTGACTCACGTGCTGTACACATACAAGTGTTTTATCAAATGGGTGAGGCCTGGGAGTTTGATAAGAGAACATGTGAGGGGTGGATGAATATAGGCTGAAAAATCCGGTGTTCAATTAAGCCATTGCAATCTGAAGAAAACTGCCTTACCTCAAACAAAGCAATTCCCAGGGCCACGCCAGCCACAATTCCTATGTTTTTCTTTATCCATTGGTCTATTCCGGTTGCACAGCCCTGGTGGAGAGAGATCAGTGTCACAATCATATCACCATACTTACCCTGACTTACACACTTGCTATTGAAGTGACAAAGCAGTTATAAACATGAGTGCGGAGAGCAAAACAAAACTAATTTTACAAACAGCACCCCAACATATCTGGGTAAGATCATGGGGGTGGAACTTGGAGCCTTCCAGGAGTTATGGAAACACAATCCAGTTCCACTGCAGCTGAAAGTTCTCTGCACACTGTTTGCTACTCTAGCAATTCACTACTTACATCAGTATTTATATTTGCATCAGGACCCTTTCCACAGCCTGCAGTGATGGTTTTACAGCAGGAATCCGGCACCGCATCTGTACCGTTGAAGGGAGGATATTGCTTCCAATCAGTTGCGTTGAAGGCACCACAGCACTTAAACTGTAAGGGTAAACAGATATGTTATGTACAGTCATGAAAAGACAATGTGGTTCCCAACTCTTTATATGAGCAGAATACTTACTTCTTTCTGCAAGAGGTCAATGCTCTCAGTTATGTCCTTGGTGGTATTGTATTTGGACATGCCATTTTTAAAGGAGTCTTCAAATGCAGTGCGCAGCTAAAGCAGAGAAGGAAAATACAGGGAAAGTTTGTTGAATTTCTTTTTGGGCATATGCACAAAAGTGATCTTAGACAGGTTCCAAAGGAAAGTCAGGCCAGTGATGTAGACTCATTTGGCAGTGGGAGAAGAAAAAAGGAACAAGACCTACCTTATCCTTGTAAACATAGGCAGCAATAGCAGCAGCAATCTCAACCAGGAAGATCAGCACCAGCACAACAGCAAACTGGAATGGGAAAGAACAGCATTTAGAAAGGGGATTTTTTTTTCATACATATTAAAGCAGGATTTCTATTCCTTTTTACAAGTACAGGTATGGGACCGGTTATCAAAAATGCTTGGGATCTGGGGTTTTCCAGTAAACAGATCTTTCCGTAATTTGGATCTCCATGCCTTATGTCTACTAGAGAATCATGTAAACATAAAAATAATCTGTTTTTTTGAGATGTTCCTTTTTTGTGTGATAAAACTATTTTTTATTTGCATCACTTTTGGAGTGAAGTCCAGTTTTTGTGCCAGCCTGCAAGTGATTAGAATATGAGGGACTTTTTTTGTCACATATGGCCCTTCTCATTCAGTAACATTAGCAACGGCAGTCAAAATGTCTGTATGCCCTTAGCTCCAATGCTATTCATGCCTCTTTACAGAACTATATAGAGTGAAAACCTCGGATAATAGATAATCTGTTGCCAGGAAATAATGGAATGTCTTACCGTTGTCACCATGCAGTAGTTCTCCTTTAGTGCTCCACAGCATCCAAAGAACGCAATTAAGAATATGACAACACCCACTACAATGACGACTATAGGAGCTCCAGAGGATGCGGCATTTTTCATGATGAGAGTGTGGTTAAGCTGGATTTGCACATAGATCCCAATTGCTATCAGAGCAATACCGCACACCTGAAAAACAAAAACAATCCTTAGGTGAGTATCTTTGCAGGAGACATAAAAGTACACTGTGCTAATGTGGCCCCCCCTGGATGCGTATATCATCTAAGCAGAACAATCTAATAACAGTCATTTGTAATAATGACACAAAAGCGTAAAAGTTGTTGTGATGTCATTACGCAGGGAAGAAGACAAAGCTGCTTTTGTAGTGCTCTCCTCAAACTGACAGAGCAAGGAGAACAAGTAATATCAGTGTTGCCAAGGCCTTCACACTAACTCTTCTATTCCCTGTTTCACATTTTACCATGTAAACAGTATTCTGATGTTTGAATTAGAGGTACACGGGATGTTGGCTTGCCTTTTAGTGTTCCGCTTTTACTATAGAGACTGAACACATACAATAAAATCAGTGCGGGGAATGGCAGTGACATCATTGATATAGATCATGAAAACATCCCTTTACTCAGAGACTTGCACTGTGTGTGTATAAAACAACTCAAGCCCTAAGGCAGCCAGTCGCTCTAATGCTGAATAATTGGGCATTCATTACTGGGTAAAGAAAGTGGGTCAGAACACTGAATTGCCCATCCCGTTGAGTGTCTCAGACAAGAACACAAAGTAATGAAGAACATTATCGATTTCCTGGCAAACTGACAAGTGAACTATTGCAACTTACATCACTGTTGCTGTGGCAAGTTTCTCATGCAACGTTCACTTCTGCATTTTCGAAAGAGAATTACATGCAACCCAACCCCAAAATTACCCGAAAAGCTGGTGTCGTCATATTATTCCCACTGTAAGGAGTAACCTGCATGTGCTTTTGTGGCCTTAATGGATTATTGCTGAAAGTTGGCCTGTACTTCTGTCATAAGTTGTCTTTAGTTGTGCATTTACAATTTGTGGCTGCAACTATAGAGCAATATTTTGTATGATTATTGTCTGACATTTTTCATACCATGGCAATCAGTCAGGTTAGAACGTTTAACTTTTAGTATGTTATAGAATGGCCAATTCTAGCAACTTTTCAATTGCTCATCATTTTTTATATTCATTTTTAATGGGACCTTTAGATAAATATAAATTTCCCAACGTATGATTTTTCTTCCTCCAATATTCTCTGAATATATTACTGGTTTAGTCTGAGGTAATAACCTTGGCCGCACTGCCACTGTTTGACTGTGGTCCAAATGCAACATCCTTATCAGCACCCACAAGCAGAGGAAGGATTATATCAAGCCAGAAATGGAGCAATGAGGTGGTGTCACAGAGGACATGGCAAGCCAACAGGGGTATTAAACAGCACTCTTCCTTTCAGGGGCAACCTAGGTTTTCTTATAGTATTTAGACAGAGATACAGTATCACAGCTTGCTATAGGGACTACTAGCTGCAAAATGTAAGGCTATACTGGCCTTTGCCCATGCTTTAAAATTAACCTTCATTTTGCCACTATTAGAATCACTACAATGCAATAATCATCCTTGCCTGAAAATGCAAGTTGCTGGTGTTGGCCCCTATAGAAGTTGATTTCAGCCATCCCCAATGCATTGGATTACTAAAAAATTCACCAGAAAACCCCAAAATATCAACTATTTCTATTAAACACTAATCTAAAAAAGTGTCTTGTAGGGAGATGCAGCGTGAATGCAACTGTAAAAGCATGAATGAGCTATTCAAATGCACACAAGCAGGTAGTAGGTGGCTGCAAAGTTCAATGGAAAATGGAGATGAATGGATGTCAGATACTTGGTCTGAGTGGGTAACATTTTGTGTTAGCAAGTGCCTTATTGAGATATTAACGGTGAGTGTAATAAGAGTGTGAATGAGAAAAAAAAAACAATTAACAGTGCAAAGGAATTGGCAGGGGGTGTGCCACATAAGAGACTCACAAGTGGGTAGGGAATTATAAGCAATAAAACATGTCAACATTATTTTTTTTTTTTATTTTACTAGCTTTGCTGTCAATACTTAAAAAATGAATGCTCTAAAGGTGGCCATACACTTAGAGATCCGCTCGTTTGCCGATGGTGCCAAACGAGCGGATCTCTCCCTGATATGCCCACATTGAGGTGGACGTTAATGGGCTGATCCGATAGTGGGCCCTAAGGTCCAACGATCGGATCACAATGCAGGTAATATGGGCTGTCGGATCATGGGACCGCATCAACGAACAGATGCGGCCGTGATCAGACGGGATTTTTAACCCTGCCCATTCGATCTGGTTGACTTTTGGCAAGATATCGATTGTGGAAGCCCGTTGGAGGGTCCTACACATGGAACAAAAAGCTGTCAACTCGGTCTGTTGGGCGCTTTTATCGGCCGTGTATGGGGGCTTAAAACATGATGCAGTTTGTCAGCCCGAGTCGTTTTTTTTTGCAGGCTGAGAGAAGCGGATCTGCTTCGTGACCCTGCTCTGTTGGTTTTAATCTGATCAGCCGGAGCTTGCATCACACACAGCATTGATTGCTCAGCCTAAAGTAGACATCTCCAGGCTGACCTCCGTTCCGCTGTGTATTTGTATGCATGCCAGCTGATCGGATTCAAATCAATGGAGCAGGGGCAAGGAGCAGGGCGCTTCTCAAAAATGCAGAGGCTGAGAGCAGCTGAGCCTTCAGCCTGTGTACCCACAACCTAAATATAAGCCAATGCTAACATTCTCTGTACCGAGACGTCATATTCTCCAAACATAAAGCTTGTGCACACACATACGCTATTTACCTGTAGCATTATCTACAAATGTTTCTTGATAAATGGAGAGGAAACGCCTTCATGTCACCAGCAATCCAATCCACCAAGGGCACACAGAGGTGCCTTCTACCCACAAGATGAAAGCAACAGGACTTTTTGGACTATGAAGATTTTCATTCATCCAGGCCATGGTATATCTAGTAAATTTTTTTTTTTTTAATGATTACTCAGCAAGTCCAGTTGTTTTAGAATTACTTATACTAGATACAAAAAGACTTTTCTTTAGAAAGTCTCATGCATTACTGAAACAGCCGGGAATAAAAGGTTACACTGAATTGCAACAGTTTTATTATCCTTCCAACTGCATTAATTTAAAACATTAAAAACCTTTTGCTTTGTTGTGTGCACAGGGGCCTCCCAACATACATCTTCCATGAAGAGACGTCTGGGTTAGTAATTACAGTAGTCTCCTGCTGAGATGATTTGTATGATCCAAACAAACATTTGGTAACGCAGAGGTCTTAAAGCCTCAGCCATTTTGGTATGGGATATATACTCAAAGTTGCAATTGTAAAGTAACAACCAATTTGTAAGTAGAGTTTTAACTATTTTTGTTCCCCCTAAAGCAGACAGTGAAGCATGAGAATGTAGCCACAATGCACAAACATATTCCTTCCCAGTTCTGTTTGTCTTGGAGCTTTACTACTGCAGGCAATAGCAGAGGCCTACATAAACCAGCACCATCTTAATTGTAATCTGCACACTAACAGAATAAGGTAATGTTGAAGTGGAGTTTTCCATTTAAGCTTCAATGCAAAGCCAACACTGGAAATCAAGAGATCAGAACAGTGTACATCCAACACCATCAGCTATTTTTAAATTAACTTTCACTTTCCCTTCCTAGAAATATTCCATTACACACAGGCACCACTTAGTTGTCTACACATTTTGATTATTTGTAGCTGAGAGCTAACATACCAGCTTGGCCAAGTCAAATAAATAGATACCAATACCCCACTTGTTAGGTAGCATCAAATTGACAACTATTCTTTTTATATTTTGGTCCCTCTGAATTAGAGCTTGAGCACCCTAACAACCAGGAAGTTGCTGGGAATGGAAGATAAATAGTAGTGAGCCTAAACAGACAGATAATTAAAGGGGAACTATTTCAAAAATGAAAATTCAATATAAGCTTCTTCATACTGAAATAAGAAGCTTTCGAAATGCAGTCAATTAAAAACGCTGTACAGTTTCTGAAATAATCAAGTTTATCTTCACTATCCCTCTCTCAGCATCTGTTTCTCTTCATTAAGGAGTTGGGTGTCAGATATTCATTGACAGTTATAGCTAATATATCTTATGGGGGGGGGGTTCCTTTTGTCTAGCAGATGTATTAGAGCTCACTCATTAAAATCACCAGACATCATGTCTCTCTACATGCAGAATTTGTATACAAGGCAGTTCATTTGTTAGATTTTGTTTTTACTGGAATCTGTTATTTGAGCGAGTGAGCTCTAATACATCTGCTAGGAAAGGAAGTCCCCCTATAAGATATATTGGATCTGTCAAAGCATATCTGACACCAAACTACTGCATGAAGACAATAAAGAGAAACAGATGCTGAGGGAGGGATAGTGAACAGAAACTTGATTATTTCAGAAATGCTACAGAATTTTTAATCAATTGTATTTTGAAAGTTTCTTCATATTAAATTGTAATTTTCGTGATAGTTCCCCTTTAATGAAAAACTAAGTATAATATTAGCCCTCACAGTCAATCTATGCCAATAACAGAATAGGAAGGCTGAAAATTCCAAATTGTATTCCTTGGAAACCACAAGTGATTTCACACATATTATGTTGCTCACCTACCAAAAACTTTTTTTAGTGGAGTTCTTTAGAGATTGTTCACCATGAATAAAGAAGTTTTTCAATTGCTTTCCATTGCTAATTTTTTTTTAACATTTTCCAAAGTTGAAGTTTAAAGATCGTGTCTCCAGGTGCATATTCTGTTACAATTTGCTACTTCAGATCAGGGGTCCCCAAGCACCGGGACCACTTGGCTGCGGACAGTCCTGAACTGGGCCGCCGATCAATGAACGCGGTGCGACGAATTTGACGCCGGCACGACCAAAATTGGACGCCGGCCCCTGACCCCCTCCGACAAGCTCCCCGACTGCTCCAGAACCCTTCTGCCCTTCACTGGTAGCAAACATTCCCTTATTTCCCCCTGATTGCCAATTGAACCCAAGCCACATGCACAAGCTTTCCAGGTTTGTCTCTTTTCTGCTGCAGGACATGGTGGGCTCAGGTTCATAAGCTAAAAAGTTCCAACTACAAAAGTAAACTAAAATGTTATATATGTGGCGCATCCTGTGCAGAGGCCAGAAATGATCTAAATGTTTTTCAAACTAAAAATATAATGTTGTAAAGTAAAGTATCACTCAGGCTTTTGGGTGCCCTCCATTAAGAGATCTAGGACTGCTCTTCAGTTCCCCCATAATGAGGAAGGAACCTAAAAACAGCAGAACTGGTAAATTCCATGTGGTGTCACTTTACTCGTTGAATAGAGAGCATATACTAAACGCTAGTATGAGTTACTGCGGCTCCTTTTACCATCTACTTATGAAAGAAAACTGAATTACGCAAGAAAGGTTACCAGACCAGTTTAAAGCTAGGAATGTCACATTTCAGCTCCAAGAGGCATGTGAAAACAAGAAAACAAGGAAAAGTTATGGTTTGGGCAAAGTTCATAAATATGGTTTGAAAGAAATATCATTAAAATTGACAGCCGGTTCTATGGACTGTGAAAGCAGTTTAGTGGTATTGCCAGTACCATTTCAACTAATGGCCCAGCACAATGCAGGTACAGCAAATACACCTTGATATATAATGGCACCCAACCACAGGCCAATAAATCACTACAAATACATTAGGGAAATACTTTTAAATATCTATCTATTTTTCAAATGACTTAATCACCTGAAAACAGCAGTGTATTAAAATAAGGCTAGATGGAACAATCATAAAAACAAAAAAACGTAATATGTCTCTTGAAAATTAAAAAAAACAAAAACCTTTTAAATATAATCTGCATGCAGAAACGTACAGACAGCTCTAGCAAACCACACTGATCTGTGCTCCCTTTCACTAGGTTATGTATAAGAGCTAAATGTCTCTGACAACACACATGTACTGACAGACTGCTCAGAAGAGTTCATAGTGTAACTTTAAACAGAACAGATTATATCATTCCATAAGGTTTATATCTGGTTTTGTGCTCACGAGAGTTCCCGTTTAAAAATCTGCTGATTAACGCACAATAATTGCATGCTCTCTTATGGGACTCTCCGTAACAACAAAACAGAGAGACAGTGACAACTGTTGTGTGCTGCCAAACACAAATGTCACAAATCCTAATTCGTAGACGGTCACACCTGTCCCCAGCTAACCCAGCCCTGCCTGCAGGCCCAGGTGTATAGAAATCATGGACTGCTGCAGCACTTGGATACCAGTGTTCTAAAGCTCATAGTTTATGTATGCCGGCTATATCCCAGCGAAATCTTTACTGCAGCCATAATTCTGCTCAAACTGTGTTGTTATTGTTCAGCACATGGAGCAGGGCGCATTAGCAGCAATGGAGTTATGTTGAGGGAACATGCTGGAGTCCTCATTACCAGGATGTGATCTTGTTTCTAGGACAAGATAAACTTGGCTTTATCCTTGTCAACTAAATCAGCTATTATTAAGCTTCCACCACAATGGCCTTCAATGTGGTCTGGCTCAAAGCCACCTTTCCATCTGGCAGTACATTATGAATGATACAAAAGCCTTCATTCAGTCAATGGCCCTGTTCCCCTTTCCTGGACCTCTAAAGACAGAGCTGAGCAGTGGGGCCATGTTTGGCTGATTCACTACCAGCCCCCTAATGTCCCAAACAGGGGAATACTCACAGGAAGATAATTTAGACCAGGTATTCAGCACACATGTTCCTGGTTTACGGTAGATAGCCTTTTCAAAATATTAATCTACATAAAAAGTTACCTATAGGTCATGTTGATAGTTTTTCGCTGATCGTTCTGCTTTTGTAAGCTATGGTCACTTGAAGTTCCTAAACCTGACTGGTTTGCCAACCTGACTGTCCCTTCTTAACCTGTCAGAGCTTCTAATGCTAACAATAATACTGCTGCACAAATATGGCAGCCCCCTCATTTCTTTTTAATATCAAGAAAATGCTTCTTTCACACTAATGAAATTGTTCCATTGCCAATCACTGCTGAACTGGTTAAACGAATGTCAAAGTCAGTGATAACGCTATCAATGCTCTACGCTGCAGCGGTCCCTGCAAGAGCACTGTGTGTTCTAATGAATATGCATGACCTGGACCTGCATGAAGAAACTTGCAGCCGAGCACACAGAAAAGGAGCCGTGCCGTAACAGCTGGCCCATGGGTTTGTGGTCTTTGAATTGAGGTGCTTCCAACTCCGAATGTGCCATGTAGAAGAACCATGGCTGCTCAGTATCAGAAAAGAAACAAACCATATGCCTAACAACATTGGTCTTCAGCATTACAAGTGAGACGGAAGTGACAGGAGCCTAGTCATGTAAACATATGGTACAAGTTACAATTCCAGAGACGGGTTTCTCTTCACGACCCCTGAAAAGTTGCCAACATGGATTGGGACAAAATCAAAAGGAACTAAAATGACATGCGGAAGAGTGAATGAAAACAAATTATATTTAATGCGATACATTGGAGAAATGGGCTTAACATTTGTGAAACGTCTACTGTTAGCATTTGGGGGGGGCACAGCAAGTTCTAAGGCTCAAAGGTTTACATCTGAAAATTAAACCCCTGCAATATGCAACTTTAAACACTGATGTATTCCTGTACATATTGCGGCCGACATGATGTTATGGCCACGTTTGCAGTGAAAACGAATGTCTTCCAGATGAGCGAGGCATTGGCAGCACTCCATCTGTACTGTTTTGGGAGCCTTACAAATCTGACATTTTATTTTAAGGGATTAGACATAGTTACAGTTTCATTTATATGCTGAGATTAAAGCAATAAGAGTAATAAGAATAAAATTAGATGGATCCTCTTAGTTTGTCTCGGATGAGTATGACTGTAGGGACACAGCCCATCCTCTATTAAAGGAGAACTAAAGCAGTAGGCTAGAAATATTGTACATTATGTTTTGGGCTTCTGTCCCAGCCCAAGGCAACCACAGCCCTTTAGCAGTAAAGATCGGTGTCTCCAAAGATGCCCCAGTAGTTCCCCATCTTCTTTTCTGCTGATTCACTGCAATGCTCTGTGCTGCTTAAACTTACTGAGTTTAAGGATTGACTCCCAATATAGTACACATAGAATAGAAATGTCACAATATAAGACTGATTAGTAATTAATACCGACAGTAACTACATGGCAGCTAAGAAACCAGTGTGATTAGCATCAGCATTTTAAAACCAGTCCTGTTGCATCAGCTTATATTACAGACAAACCTAATTTTCTGCTTGATAATTTGTGACACCCCCTAAGCTTAGCTTCTCAACAGCTGCTCAGAGAGCATGTGAGTGTCGCAGACACTTTCCAAGATGGTGACCCCCTGTGACAAGTTTGAAGTACTGGATCATTGCTGCTATTAACAAGCTGAAACTTTACGCTAATGCAAGAAGTTCAGTATATAAAGTATTGCATTTTTAGCCACATTAATTTTTAGGGTTTAGTTCTCCTTTAAAGAGGCACAGGGATAACCCTTATTGTAACATACTTCAGGATAACAAGTAAATAACTATGAAATGGTCCTTGAGTTAAAAGGGACAATTTTAAAACTCCCCCTCCAGGCAATATTTAATATTAATTATGGACGTCTAGTTTCACTCTGGGCTAAAAAGTACAAATGAGACCTTTATTGGATCCCCATAGATCTACTTTAGATTTACTACTTTGGATCTGAAGCTTGGGAAGGCATATTGTTCCTACAATAGCACACCATTTCCCATGTACGAAAAGGAATTTAATTTTCAGAGGTGTATAAAGAAAAAATACCTGTCCCCTTTAGGCAGGTTCAGCTATACCTTTTAGAGGCCTGTTAGATGCAACATAAATGTCTGACAGGTAGTGTGCCCATACTAATTGGGTTTTCCAAGGTGGTTTCCAAAGTATTTGCAGTTTTATACTGCTAAGCAGGCTCAGTTCATCTGCTCCCAGGGTCTCAGAGTCCTTTACCGTCTATGCACTTTCTGGATTCAGTCGCTGCTTCCCATTTGAGCCAAAACCCTGGTGTTAGTCTATACAGTGGTGTGCAAAACTATTTGCCCCCTTCCTGATTTCTTATTCTTTTACATATTTGTCACACTTAAATGTTTCTGCTCATCAAAAACCGTTAGTCAAAGATAACATAATTGAACACAAAATGCAGTTTTTAAATGAAGGTTTACGTTATTAAGGGAGAAAAAAAACTCCAAATCTACATGGGCCTGTGTGAAAAAGTGATTGCCCCCCTTGTTAAAAAAATAACTTAACTGTGGTTTATCACACCTGAGTTCAATTTCAAAGGTTATAAAGCCATTTCTAAAGCTTTGGGACTCCAGCGAACCACAGTGAGAGCCATTAGCCACAAATGGCAAAAACATGGAACAGTGGTGAACCTTCCCAGGAGTGGCCGGCCGGCCGACCAAAATTACCCCAAGAGCGCAGAGACAACTCATCCGAGAGGCCACAAAAGACCCCAGGACAACATCTAAAGAACTGCAGGCCTCACTTGCCTCAATTAAGGTCAGTGTTCACGACTCCACCATAAGAAAGAGACTGGGCAAAAACGGCCTGCACGGCAGATTTCCAAGGCGCAAACCACTTTTAAGCAAAAAGAACATTAAGGCTCGTCTCAATTTTGCTAAAAAAAACATCTCAATGATTGCCAAGACTTTTGGGAAAATACCTTGTGGACCGACGAGACAAAAGTTGAACTTTTTGGAAGGTGCGCGTCCCGTTACATCTGGCGTAAAAGTAACAGAGCATTTCAGAAAAAGAACATCATACCAACAGTAAAATATGGTGGTGGTAGTGTAATGGTCTGGGGTGGTTTTGCTGCTTCAGGACCTGGAAGACTTGCTGTGATAGATGGAACCATGAATTCTACTGTCTACCAAAAAATCCTGAAGGAGAATGTCCGGCCATCTGTTCGTCAACTCAAGCTGAAGCGATCTTGGGTGCTGCAGCAGGACAATGACCCAAAACACACCAGCAAATCCACCTCTGAATGGCTGAAGAAAAACAAAATGAAGACTTTGGAGTGGCCTAGTCAAAGTCCTGACCTGAATCCTATTGAGATGTTGTGGCGTGACCTTAAAAAGGCGGTTCATGCTAGAAAACCCTCAAATAAAGCTGAATTACAACAATTCTGCAAAGATGAGTGGGCCAAAATTCTTCCAGAGCGCTGTAAAAGACTCGTTGCAAGTTATCGCAAACGCTTGATTGCAGTTATTGCTGCTAAGGGTGGCCCAACCAGTTATTAGGTTCAGGGGGCAATTACTTTTTCACACATGAAAATGTAGATTTGGATTTCTTTTCTCCCTAAATAATAAAAACCCTCTTTAAAAACTGCATTTTGTGTTTACTTGTGTTATCTTTGACTAATAGTTAAATGTGTTTGTCACACAAAATGTTTCTGATCATCAAACATGCAAAAGAATAAGAAATCAGGAAGGGGGCAAATAGTTTTGCACACCACTGTAAATGCTCAGAGACACTAAAATAGAAAATGAATGTAAAAAACAGGTTTGTGCAGTCACACCATATTGTTAGCAACACCTACAAAGTGACCACAATCACAGTTTAGTTGGAAACATATGACCCACATAAAACATATCTATTATTTACTGATCATCCGTACACACTTTAGTCATAATTTGCTTATTTCCAAAGCCTATTTGTTTTAACTGAGGTCTAAAAGGAAATAGCTTTCTCTCTACCAACTAAGGGAAGAAAAAAATGAAACGCACTGAAATGTAAGGTCACCATTTTAGAAGTTGCTTGTAAAATTTCCCTTGCATACCTGCATATTATTACCTTACCAAGGAACTAAACAATATGTCAGTTTCCACCCAAACCAAATATTTAAAAAACACATACAGGACAAAGGTCTATGAGTCCAAGGCAACCTTTCCCACTCACACCTGAAAATCCTGTATTCCTAAACAGATATCCCTTTAAGGAAAAAAGGCAGCTCATTTTAGTATACAGTTGGATTATAGCTAGCATGTAAATATTGGTTTAAGCAGCCACCCTGATTAAGAGCCAAGGCAGACACTGGAAGTTGAATGACAGCCAATCACAGAAAGGCGACTAACCGCACAGAATTCTGTGAATGCAGCCATTGCACAATGAACTATAACAAAAAGACTTAATACTTATACTGCTCCAATCTGCTCATTTCTTACACGATTAAGGGGATACCACCAATGAGGGAAAAGGTGTATTTTTTTAAAGTGCTCATCTGCTTGAAGAGTTAAAGTTGATTTGGTTGGTTATAACAGTACAAGCCTTGTGGTTTAGTATAGAAAAGCAAAATGTCTTGTTAACCCCAAAAAGTGTCAGGCTTAAAGTTATAAGGCTTCATTTACTGTTATGTATGTGACAGTGGTTGGCAAAACGTGTGAAAACTAAAAGTACCAAATCACCTATAGCAACTATGCAGCAACCCATGTTTGCTAATCACCTGTCCAAAGGCAATCATCTTATTGGTTGCGGTGTGATGCTGCACTTGAGCATTTGTGCCTTTTATTACCGGTACATATGGGGTCATTTGTCTAAATAGTGCATTCTTCAATGGCTCAGTTTCTACGGAGCCAAACTTTTTTTACATTACTTTCGAATACACTCATGCCAGGGTGACATTTTTGGTTTTTAGAAGGACAAAGAAAGATGCTAATTAGTTTGATACCCCACCTAGTGATCTAATGGCTTACTTATTACCCTGGGCCAGTACTCCTGTTCTAGGTTTGAAGATGTTTGCTGTAGCAAAAGGAATAAAGCACAGCAAAGATGAAGTTCTGTCACATAAGATTTACTCGCCCACAGTTACTGAAGCAGACAGAAATGAGACAAAATGATCCGTAATCTCAAAATAATAATGACTGAAGTCTTGCATATAGGGATCTAACTGCCATGCAGATAATGCCATGCATCACTAGCAGCACCAGGGGTCTTTTTAAAACCTGCTGCTGGGTAATCCCTTCCCATCCCTTCCGAAAGGACCTTTCTGCTACTAGGCAACATGATTTGGATACTAGAGGTTCTAAACTCAAGAACTTGCTCTAATATAACCTACAGGTATGGTTGCCACGTGGCTGGTAAAAATGATGCTTGATGCCAATGCTGCCAACGAGGGATAAAGATAAAAATATAGGAAGGCTGGAATTTTTTCTTCTCCAATAAAAATATGGCAACCCTACCTACAGGTCTCCTATTGTTGCTATGTACCAACCCGTTCTGTAAACAAGAACTAGTGTTTCAAGGTCCACATGGTACCTAAAGTAGGAGTACAAACCTTCATTAAATATTGACAAGACATCACAATGTTATATTTGAGTCATACGTGGGAAAATCTTTTCTGGGGAACCAACTAGCAAAACCTTTAGCTTATCTAATTTATGTAAACAGATATGATTGGAGATTAATTACAGTTAAAATGTAATGCACTCTTGTATGGTTCACTCTGTCCTAACTGGACCAGATAACGGAGGCTGGGGAAACAACTTTCCATACAATATTGTATTTTTTAAAAATACACACTGCTGTACTGTGAATCTATTTTTCCACCTATTTAGCCTCTGTTTCCCATACAGAAATAGGGAATGACTATGAAATTGGCCAAATGGCTGGAAGTAGAAAAACCCACAGGGACACCCTCGTCCACTGGGAGTTTTCCTGGTATTCCATTGGGTTGGTCTGACACTGTATCAATGCAAGACAGAGAACTGAAATTAAAGGAACAGTAAAGCCAAAGTGTTTTAATAGAATGAAAATATAATGTAGTGTTGCCTGCAAACTGGTGTGTTTGATTCAGATACACTTATATAAACAAGCTGCTGTGTAGCCATGGGGGCAGCCATTCAAGCACAGGATACACAGTAGATTACAGATGATTTCTGAAGAATCCCATTGTATACTACAGAGCTTATATGTGATTTGCGGTGTATCCTGTGCCTTTTCTCCTTTTTCAGCTTTGAATGGCAGCCCCCATGGCTACACATCAGCATTTTATATAAACTACAGTAGAGTATCTGAAGCAAACACACCAGCTGTCCCAATGCAGACCTATGGGATCATGCCAGCTCAAGGAGGATCAGGGAAGAGGAAAAGGGTTGGTTTTTACTACATTCGGAATTCAGACTCAAGCGGGTGCTTGAGTACATTACATTGCTGGTTAATTTGTAATACCGGCCCCAGGCTTCAATCACACCTGTCGTATAAAAACAAAAAAAAATAATAATATTCTGGTTCTGCCGACAGTCTTGGCATCTTAAAGGCAAGCAGGTCATTCACAAAGAAAATGAGTCCAATAAACCAATCATTTTCCATGTTTCACAAATAACTGCATTTTGACATCCCACCTAGATATCCCATATGAAACAGGCCCTGCGTTGTTAGGAAGTACTCCAGAGGGGCTGAGTCACTCACAGGGAGTGATTTTGGGATCATACAATTTTAGAGCAGTTTCCAAAGCAATTCCCTTGGGCAGAAGATTCCCACACTGTATTCCAGGGAACACACACCTGTAAGACTCTTTACACACCCTAGTTACAACTGCAGTGAATTCCCAAAACCCCTATCCGCTTGACCTGCACCAAGGTATGTATGTAGTCGTATATTTATTTAGAAAGCCTTTCGCAGATTCCAAATTTCTCAGTTGTACATACACAGCTATAGTTACACAGATCTTTTCACTCTATGCTTTTGTTTTATTTAGATGGGGCACCTTCCAGATGGTGCTGAACTTCAACTTCCAGACCCCACAGACTCAAAGCCAATGGTTAGCCCTTGTGTGTGTCTGATCAGCAGAAGGACTGGTAGAACAATAGGAATAAATGAAACTGAAGGACTGGTAGAGCAGTGGAAATCAGGGCCGGAACTAGGGGTAGGCAGAGTAGGCGCCCACCTAGGGCGCAATCATGGGGGGGGCGCACTTTTAAGTGGATTTTTTTTCTTTTGTTTTTTAAACCCTGGTTTGCTTGGCCTTTAATAGTTTTCTATTTTATAAACTGCTTGCTTTAACCACCTTTTACACTCCCCACCTCCCTCTTGGCAGCTGCTAGCACAGTTAAACATATGATTAAGGGCAATATGATGGATTTTCGGTTGCTGCTGGCAGAGGTAAATATTTCGGGGCAATATGACAGATTTTTGGCTCCTGCTGGCACAAGTACATATTTGGGGGCAATATTGTGGATTCTTTGGAGGCTGCTGGCACAGGTACAGATTGGGGGCAATATGAGGAATTGGTACTGCTGGCTCAGGTACATAGGGCAATATGGTGACTGCTGGCACAAGTTCACAGATGTTTTTGGCTCCTGCACAGGTACAAATTAGGGACACTATGATGGATTTTTTTGGCTGCTGCTGGTATAGATACAGATGGGGGGTAGCAATATGCTGGTATAGATACAGATGGGGGGTAGCAATATGCTGGTATAGATACAGATGGGGGGTAGCAATATGCTGGTATAGATACAGATTGGGGGTAGCAATATGCTGGTATAGATACAGATTGGGGGTAGTAATATACTGGTATAGATACAGATGGGGGTAGCAATATGCTGGTATAGATACAGATTGGGGGTAGCAATATGCTGGTATAGGTACAGATTGGGGGTAGTAATATACTGGTATAGATACAGATGGGGGGTAGCAATATGCTGGTATAGATACAGATTGGGGGTAGCAATATGCTGGTATAGATACAGATTGGGGGTAGCTGGCACAGGTTCAGGGGACAATATGAATGGTAAGGTGAGAAATGCAGAACCTGGTGGGAATAAATGAAGCTGGAGAGAGAGAACACACGACCCCCCCCTGCGGCGCAACAGGCGGTGCAGGTCACATGACTGTCAGCAGCCAAGGCCAGGCAGTTGTATCCCTTGATAAGATTAAATTAAAGAGACAACGACCTATTTCCCGTATCAGTCTCGGAGATGCTGCCTATTAGGAGATACCGTGGCTAGAAAACTACCGAACAGTCTCTATAAAGCGAAAGGAACACGATCAGACTTTGCGCCGCTAAACCGAGCGCTCGGTGCCAGTGTCAATGTAACAAGCCCAGAGACCCTGTAGCCTCCCAGGCGGCGGCTTCCCATTGGCTCAGCCCTATGAGCGATGAATAGAAACGGCCTTACCCAGAACACGAAGTTGAAGAAGAACATAAGGAACTTGACACATTTCATTCCCCCTTCCACCGCCATCCTGCAGCTGAGCCTGTAACGGGATAAAGAAGGCTTTAGTCCTTACTATGTGGAACTCCTCGCTGGGCAGCGCCCGACAAACAGCTGCTCCCTCGGGATTCTACACAGAACTCACTCTCTCTGTCCCGCTCCCTGTAGCTCAGCCACCACCCCTTACCTTTCTCTTTCTCCTCTCCAGTAACTTGTAACGTCTGACTCCGCTTTGCTGTTTCTCTCGACTGTGAACTCTCTGCCAGGCACTCACCTCCCCCTCCCTAAAGCGAGACTTACTCCCCTTGTGATTAGACTCTGTGCTGCGCCACGTGACTCTGACATCATTATGACTCTGTGTCAGTCAGTGAGTGTTTACTGAGGGTGGGCTGCTCCGGGGAACTCCCCAATATGATTCCTGAAAGTGGGAAGTTTGTTCATTATACCCAGGCCGCCATTAGAAATCACGGGGTCCGACTCCGTACAACAACATTTTCTGGGCCCCACCCTAGATTCTGTCCACCCCACACTACAGTTAAAATCACACAGACATCAGCTCTAAGAACAATAAACTCCCCCACACACAAGTTATAAAAAGCCATTGATGGTCCTGGCCCCTTTATAAGTTAAAAAAACGGTGGCACCATGGCCCCCCAAAAAAGTTTTTTAAAAATCATTGCTGTTCAGGTCCCCCCCATAAGTTAAAAAAAAATGTTTTTATTAAAAAAAATTGGCACCAGGCCCCCTCCCTTAATATTTAAAAGAGACATTGGGGCCCCAGTGAATATTTTTTTTAAAAAACATTGGTGGCACGGGCCTATAGAATATTAAAATAATACCTTGGTGGCCAGGGGTTTCATAAAATAAAAAAAAACATTGGTGTTCAGTAGAACTGAACTCGTGGCTTCAGGATTTCAAATTTGGCTTCTTTTGTGGCTTCAGGACTTCAATTTCGGCTCCTATCGTGGCTTCGGGTCTTTTCGTGGCTTCAGGACTTCAACTTCGGCTTCTTTTGAGAGTTCAGGTCTTTTTGCGGCTTCGGGAGTTCAACTTTGCCTCATTTTGTGGCTTCAGGACTTCAACTTTGGCTCCTTTTGTGGCTTTGGGATCTTTTTGCGGCTTTTTTCGGGACTTCGGTTCTTCGGAGGGTTTGACACCATTTCTGCGCTGTCAAGAGGGGTCCGGCTATTTCAAAAAGTGCAGCACTGCCGGGCCCCCCTTTAGGCCCGGTACAACAGTACTTGCTGTGATCCTCTGATGGTGGCTCTGATGGTGGCCCTGATTGTACCAATGCCTTTCTTCCCAGTCACTCTGTATCCCCTCTGTATATGTATAACTCTGTATCCCCTGGCCAATTCTGCTAAAAGTATGAATAGTATTCACAACATAGACTTTTGACCAGACAGAGGGTTACAAACATCAGCCAAAAAACACTGTGTATCATTCCCAACTCTATAGTTCCCTGTGAAAACCTGTAAGTAAACCTGTGAAAACCTGTAACGGTTGGTACCCCGAATCTAGAACCAATGCCAAGCACCCTGGTCTCAGCTCGTGCTTCTGCCTGTAGCAGCTGCCTTTGGCCTCTGGAGAAGCCCTCAACTAATCAGATGCCGCCAGGTCTTAAAACGTGAGGTGCAAGGCAAAAGGTTCTAAACAAGCGAAGGGGCACAACTGTAAGCAAAGACTTTGGGCAGAAGGTCGTGGTACAAGGCATAAGGCAAAATCGTAGTCAGATCCAGGGGCGATCCTGGCCCCTCCGCAGTTGCTGCTGCCCCCCCCACCCCAGAAATTCACTCAAAGTACCAGAGCAGCATTTTTGCTGTCCCTCGTACCTAGTGGGGTGCTGCTACCTGAGGCGAAAGCCTCGACTCATTGGCGAAGCATCCCTGGTCAGATCAGGCTGGGTGGAGGCAGGCAGAGAATAAGCGTAGTCAGACAGGCAAGGGTCAAACCGGGAGATCAATCAGAAAGGATTTAGCAGAAGAGGTAGTCGGTATTCAGGCAAGGATCAGGACCCAGAGGTCAAAATAGTCAAAAGCCAGGCAGGGGTCATAACAGGTTCAGACAGATTAGCTTAAAGCTCAGAAGCACCAGGAACAAACTCCTATAATGGGCAGTGTGAAAATGAAATACATGTTCCTTTAAGTACATTTGAATTATCGCACCAATGCGCGTGCCTGCGCCTTTAAACCAGGAAGAGACGCTGCAGGTGTCCCCGCCGAGGGGGCGGCAGGCGTCCCTGCCATCCCCCCACTAGAGTAAGATGTTATTACTCAACCAAAATAAATACATTATTGACTTTCCCAGTACCCGAGAGACAAATAAAGACTGCAGTAGAGAAAGTAGAAGTTTATGAGCCCACAGCAAATTCATTTTAAAGGAAAACTATACCCCCAAAATGAATACTTAAGCAACAGATAGTTTATATCAAATTGAATGACATATTAAAGAATCTTACCAAACTGGAATACATATTTACATAAATATTGCCCTTTTACATCTCTTGCCTTGAACCACCATTTCGTGACTCTATCTGTGCTGCCTCAGAGATCACCTGACCAGAAATACTACAACACTAATTGTAACAGGAAGAAGTGAGGAAGCAAAAGGCAGAACTCTTGTCTGTTAATTGGCTCATGTGACCTTACATGTGGTTTGTATGTGTGCACAGTGAATCGTACGATCTCAGGGGGCGGCCCTTATTTTTTAAAATGACAATTTTCTATTTATGATTACCTGACTGAGGGTTTTAAAATATCAGCTGAAAAACAGTATTTATCATTCACAACACATTAACCTGTGAGAAAATAAATACATTATTGACTTTCCCGATACCAAAGGGACAAGTAAAGATTGCATCTGAGTAACTAGAAGTTTATGAATCCCACAGCAAAATGATTTTAAGTCCCCTAAGCCTTAGGAAGAAGATGTTTTCAGAGCTGCCTGCATCCCTTGTTTTCCCAGGAGTTACCTGTTTTAGACACCCCCTCCTGCCACTATATGACTATCCCTCGTTTTTTTCAAATTTCCCTGTCTAAGTTAAGATCACACATGCACAGTGAGCAGTCTACTTCAAGGAAGGGCCTATGCTTAATGACTAGGGATGTAGCGAACCGCCGACAATGTGTTCGCGAACGCCGTTCGCGAACACCGATAAAAAATGCGAACAGTTCGCGAACTTTGAACACCCGAAAATCGTTCGATTCGAACGATCGAAGGATTTTAATCGTTCGATCGAACGATTTCCGTTCGAATCGAACGATCGAAGCCATTGGATCGAATGATTCAATCCAATGGCTTCGATCGTTCGATTCGAACGAAAATCGTTCGATTTTAGCGATCGAATGGTCGAATGGTTGAACGATTTTGACGCGAACGCCTATTGGCGAACGTTGCGCGACGTTTGCGAACTTGCGGCGGACGCGAACAGTCGAAGTTCGCGCGAACTAGTTCGCCGGCGAACAGTTCGCTACATCCCTATTAATGACATAATTGTTTTCTAAGCTATTTTGAAACCCATAGTCAGGTCCCATAATAGTCACGTCCAGGCCCAGACTGCCAACTCACTCACTGGGGGAGGGACTTATCACTTATGTGAATGCTGAACATTATCTGTAAAGCACTGTGTGAACAGAACATATAAACATATAAAAAAACATAATAATCAATCAAGTGTTCTGCTGAAACATGAACTTTTACCTTGACTTCAGGAAACGATCTTCTTGGCAGCTGCATGGACGTGAGAACTGCACCCTAAGGGGGTGCGGGCCCTGGTGCAATCGTACCCCATGCTCCCGAGGTAGTTCAGCCACTCCGGCAATATACTTACTAGTTGTTCTGCCTCTGGTCTGTTATTCTCTATTTCTAATGGGAAATCCATATAGCTGATTCCTGTGAATCCAAGCCGAGCCCGAGGGACTTGTCCCGGTTCAAAAGCAGCCAAAATGTAGAAAAATATATATCAAAGATATATATCCCAAGGCTCAATTAGTAGTTAAAATTCAAAAAGTTTTTTTATTATGTGTCACATAAAAAATAGTACATGGCCCACCTTACGCGATTCATACCCTCTGGTACTTAGTCATAGGAGACACCTATGACTGCCTCTGGTCTGCCCCAAAGTCTTCAGTACTGTTGTACGACTTGTTTTTAAATTAATAATGTTTGAAGAACTACTCAGTTTTGTTATAAAGCAAATATTTATTTACTTAATTTGGTTTGAAGAATTTCCAGCATTGCTGTCCTCTGATGTCTAATGATATAAACACAACCTAATCTTATTTTTCTTTTACAAGTTGGCTTCTGTGTTCTACATCAACTGTATGTTTGTAGTAAATTATCTTCAGATCATTTTCAGGTCATCTTTGGGGGCAATTAAATTAAATCATGCATGTTATGAATGGTCATTTTTTATTGCCATGATTCCAGACAATAGACAATAGACCCTTGACTGTTATTGCAAAGAAACTGCAGAGCGAAGAATTACGGTATTCTAAACAGAAGGCAAACTCTTTGTGGGATAAAATCCAATATGACAAATTTTGTGATAAAAGAATGTCAGCAATAGTATAACACCAACTTGATCCATTTTTTTTTTATTTTACACTATGAAGCTTTGCTTGATGGGACTCTGCAATTGTCATCTTTATATATATTTATAATCCCAATTATATACCAGTTGTTAAAAATTATCCAAGCCACTCTTAAAGGAATTAACAGATTGTGCCATCACAGCATCACCTTGCTGCGCAACCTCACTGCACTTACGTTGTATAAATATACAAATATACTGGCACAGGGGATTGCTGCAAAACAAGGACAAACCGTCAATCCCATTTGACTGTTTGCTGCCCAATTCTCCAGTTTACTCAAATCACTTTGAAAATAATTATTTATAGAAAATATTTATTTAGTCATTACCATCACGTTGTTGGTTAAGCTTAATGATTCAAATTCATGGATATTTAGCACATTAGTAGTAATGCATTACTACAAAATACATTTTTTTATAATTAACATTATTGTAATAAGGTGTCTGAGACTTATTTTTACCAGTACTTACAACTTTAAAGTCATAAACAAATGAAAAACAAATGAAAAAGCAAAGTACCAGGGATAGACCTCTGTACTCCAATAGCAACACTGTCTCAATTAGAAAATGTAGCATTTACCGCCACCTTTTGTAATGTATCCTTCAGCCAGTTCTCTACCCAAGTACAAATATTATGTTCTGGGCCAATATTGATTCATTTAATCAATAATCTTCTGTGTGGAGCTGTATCAAATGCTTTAGCACAATCTAAGTAAATAATGTCCACTGCAGAGTATAGGCTTCTGCTCACCGCCATATAGAAGGTCATTAAATTTATCTAGCATGATTTATTTTATGTAAAACTATGCTGGCATATTCCTTATTACCCCTCCAAAAGCTTTCTTGCCACTGATGTCAAACTAACAGGCCTATAGTTTTTTGGGGGATACCTTTTTCAATAATGGCACCACATTAGCAATCTGCCAATATTTTGGCACCAAAGGAAGCTCATGTAGTACCCTGGTATGAATACCATCTGGTCCCGGACCATTGTTTACTTTTACATATTTAGATGCTTCCACTGTTGCAGCATGTTTGGTGCCTTATTGCACTAGGGAGCTGATCACAGTGGGGCTATTACTTAATAAAAAATACAGAAGATTATTAATGTGAAATATGTATTTTATGAATTCTTGAGTGACTTTTATGCAAGAAACCTTTAATTGTAGTTGTCATTTTATATACAGGAGACTGACATCTGACTATGTTCCACTGCTACAGCTATAAGTACAAAGGGAATGAATATACATTCTGCATATGGTTTCTTCATTGGTGAACCTTCAATATCTAAATTTGAACAAAATCTAAAAGAATGGTTACTACAAAAATATAACCATCTTCTAGACATACGATGCTTCTTGTAGTGCTTCCTTACAGCAAACATACACACCAATTACTGGGCTAATAAGCATGATGATGAGTACATTTTTCATGTACTCAACTATGCACCAAAATGATATTACTTTACCAAAATCTTATGATACAGGAGCATAAAATATATCCTATATAACTAGAAAATCCATTTGACAAATAATTAAAGTTGACCTTTCCTGTTCTTTACATTTCATTGACTAGTAACTTTTTACCCTAATTAGTGAACTGCACTCAGATTTCCCCACCTCAGCATCTAAGGGTTTTGCTTATTCAGCCTAATTAATTTACTGTCTTATAGTATAGTCAGTTATGCCTATCAGAACACAGCATAGCTGCTCATGCAAAGCCCAAGAGTATAAAACAGAAAATGCAGATCCAGTCGTTACTCAAGTTCCATGGATTATAGAGTCTGGAGAGAAAAATTGCTCCCCTTAGCACTCATGCACTGAGCACTAGCATCCTGGGCAATGGCTGCACCTTGTGGAAAATTAAAAATCAGGTATGAGGTGCAGAGAACATAGCTTGGCCACAAAGAAGTCCTTTACATAATGCTTGTCACCCATGACCCTAACAGCTAATCCTTGTGCTAAAGCTACTTCCAATGACAGTTTGGAACCCAGCAGTAAGTGTTCTTACTGAGGCCAGGCATGTGATTTTAGAAGGTTTCTGGATTCTTTTGACTATATTGTTTATTTTGGAGAACGCCAAGCATGTCTTATACAGTTCACTATGATTCTTGTCACTTGGCCATTGCCCTTTTCCCTAGAAAATTAGGTTAAAAACCCCCAAGTCTGCTGTTGCTGTTACTGTCCTGAAAGCTTGAAGCAAATGTTCAATTAGCCAATAATAGTTCTTTTTCTGAAACTATATAGTTATTTGACAGGAGTTTTCATTATTTTTCATACTGTGGCTTACACATTACTACTTTCTACTATTGCTGTATATGTATTAAATTCATGCAGTGCTACAACATCAGTATAAATGGTTTTGTTGAATCCTCCCCATTTTCTAAATGATTCATAGTTCTTAGTTCCTCCTTCTTTTCCAAAATAGATTGTTCTATATTTGTTTGTCTATTTTTATGTTTAATTTATAATGTAAAAATGGAAGCATTTATTTAGCAAAGACAATATTTCATAGAGTTCTTACCCGCTGGCAAATAATTGGAGACACTGGAGTATATGTTCCAAGGGATACACTTCAGGGGTTTCCAGCAAGAAATGAAAGTATGAGCACACAGTTATAACATGCAAGAATTAATTTTAGAAAAATAATACAGGGGCCTCTAATACAGTGATTTAACTTGCACAGGATCACAAGGGGCGTCTGTAAATGACAACAGCTTCACAATGGCTTCACAACTAGGTCAAGTTATTAGGCTAGTAGTTTTGTAAATATGCTGAAATGAAAACTTTTTTTCCAGCTCGTTCAAGAACCTGCTAGGAATAACTCTTTTTTGGATCTTGTAATAACGAATTATACTGAACTCATCTCTAACATTTGTGTGGGTGAGCATTTAGGGAATAGTGATCATAACATGGTCTCCTTTGAGATTCTGTTTAAGAAGCAATCCTATAAGGGAGTAGCTAAAACACTAAATTTCAGATGTGCAAACTTTGACATATAAGAGCATTTCTGCAACATATTAAGTGGGAAATGCTTTTCACAGGGTTAAAAACAGAACAAAAATAGGAAGTCTTTAAAATGCTGCTTAATAAATATACACGTCAGTATATTCCCCTTGTAAGCAAGGAACGTCATTGCAAAGCAAAACCTTTTGGTTCAATAGAAGTGTTGGTGTTGAGGAGGGTAAGAAAAGACATGCTTTTAAGGCTTTCATGTTAGCTGGGACAGCCAAATCTTTTATAAGGTACAAGGAGGCCAATAATCATGCAAAAAGGCAAGCTAAAGTCGATATGGAAAAGGATATTGCAGCAAGCAGTAAAAAGAATCCAAAATTATGTTTTAAATATGTAAATATTAAAAAAATGAAGCAGGAAGGGGTAGGATCTTTAATATCAGTTTTTGTCTGTCTTCACAAATGAGGAACCAGCTAATGAAGGTTTCCTTATTAATAGTCCCAATTCTAGTAATACAACTAATGATGCATGGTTCACACATGAGGTAATTCGAAAGATACTAGAACATGTTAAGAACAAAGGTCCGGTGCCAGATGGTATTCATCCCAGGGTACTTAGTGAGCTTAGCTCTGTGATTGCCAAACCTCTTTACTTAATTTTTCATGATTCATTGAGGTCTGGCATAGTGCAGAGAGACTAGAATTTCTAATGTGGCGCCACTATTCAAAAAGGGATCCCGTTCTCAGCCTCAAAACTATATGCCAGTTAGTCTGACGTCAGTGGTAGGAATACTGGACTTCATAGCAAATCATAATACTATAAGTTTGTGCCAGCATGGTTTTATGTGTAACAGATCTTGCCAGACAAACTTAAATTGTTTTTGTTTGTTTTTTTAAGATATTTATTGGTTAACTTTTATGTACACTAGACATGGACATAAAGACAATATATTATAATGACAGAAAATAAAGACGTAAAGACATTGCAGTCCATTAAATCCTTTTCAGGAGATTATCATGCATATATAACCACCAACTATAATAATTATGCTATATTGCATGTCTGTTAAAGCTACATCTTTATTGTCGTGGCCCCTTATAGCATAGCATACCATTTACCTTTGTTAATGTTGACTGCATAAAAAGAAAACATGAAACATAGAAAAATGTTCCCCTCACTGCCATGGTCGTAGTATCTTTGTCAATGCTTGTTAGATGATGACCCATGGCAATTTGCCCACACCACCCTGCCCACCCCCCAAACTTGGGTGAGCCTATACCCCGAATCTTGAACTTACTGATATGAATAACCAATTGTCGACCTTGTTGCACTTCAACCTGTGCAGTTTCTAGTAGGACTATTACATTTTGGGGGGTCCCTTTGTTACCTCTTTCCCCTCAGATCCTTAGCTTACAACTTTCACTTGCTTCTTAAACATAGAACTAAATCAACTGTAATGTTAGGTGCAATAAACAGTTTGTTTCTTGAAGGGGCCCAATAGGCCGATTGGCACCTGCTATTCTTGACTCACTCCATGGGGCCAACAAAGTTTATTGTAATCGTGCTGAAGAGAGGGTGAAGTCCAGCACCATATTCATAGTTAATGTCAACATATGACAAGAAGTATATTCCCCTTTACCTCTGCGCATTAAAATGCTGTATATCTCCATGTAGTGTCTCGTGCGGAGGGTGGGTGTAGGGCCTTCTCATCGAAGTGTCTTAGTGCGCAGTATTTACTTCATCATTATTGACATGTGGGCCTCAAATTCCGTTCACACAGCCCCCTCTCCTTTCACTGCGCCATTTGCCATGGTAGTCTCGTACAAGTTTATTTTTCCCATGCTGGTGTCTTTACATATAGGTACATACCGCCATGTTAGTTGTACACCTTGATCCAGTGATCTAGGCAGGATTCCCTCGGTCTGATCCGCTGCCATTGCGTTGTGGACTGTTCCGACGTGGTGGTTGTAAGGTGTTGAGCCACTTGTCAGTGTCATCCGCTGTTAGAAAAAAATGAGTACCGTCTCGAAGTTTGGCTGGGTATAGCATAGAGTGGATGATACCCGTGCTGCGTAGCCTTCGCTTAACCCTTGGTAGGAAGCTCTCTGCTTTTGAACCACTTGAGAGTAGTCCGGATAGATTGAGATATGTGTTCCGTTGTGTGTTTGTTGGACCTTTTCTCTGGCTGCAATCATCACCACATCGCGGTCCCTATAATTTAGGAACCACATGATAAGCGGTCTCGGTGGGGCCCCTGGGGGTACGGGATGAGTGGGGACACGGTGGACTCTTTCAGTAATAAAGATGTTGGAAAATACCTTGTCTCCTAATGTCTGCTTCAGCCATGTTTCCGCAAAGGCCTCGGGAGCTTTTCCCTCACACACCCACTATTCGCAGGTTATTCCTACGGTTGCGGTTTTCCAAATCCTCCACTTGGGCTGATAGTATAGCTACTTTCTGTTGTAGGGTTGTGATGATACCATGGCTATGGTGTCCTCGATGATCGATATGCGGGCCTCTGCCTCCATGGTTCGCTCCCACAATGTCTGCAGATCTTGTCGCAGGAGGGAGGTATCGACCTTTATGGATTACAGTTGTGCTGTTGTACTTGTGTGCGAGCTGGTTATTGCTGCTAGTATTTCAGCATTCGAAGGCTCCAATACTGCTGAGTCTTGGCTTGTTGTTGGCGGATCGGGTGTTGCAGGCCCCGGATCCTGATTTTCCATGCGGTCTGGATCGGAGTGTGGAGTTTGCCGATATTTATCCAATTTCTAAACTTGTTCTGACTTCCCCCGTGGATTTAGTTTCCCCATCTTAAAGTCGCTTGTGAGGGGGGTTATATTTGCTTTCCCCACTATCTTAGTATCTTTCAGGATATTTAGGTTGTTGCGAGCTCTTGTCAACACGTCTGCTCACGACGGCATCTTGGCCACACCTCAACTTAAATTGTTTTTATGAGAAGGTAAGCAGGGACCTCAATTCTGGGATGGCAGTGGATGTGATTTACTTAGACTTGTCTAAAGCATTTGATACAGTGCCACACAGAAGTTTACAGTTAAATTAAGGAATGTTGGACTGGAACATAGTATTTGTACATGAATAGAGAACTGGTTAAAAGATAGACTACAAAGAGTGGTGGTAAATGGAACATTTTCTAATTGGACCAGCGTTGTTAGTGGAGTACCACAGGGCTATGTACTAGGTCCCTAGACCCCTACTAGAGTATTCAGTGCAGTTTTGGACTCCAGTCCTTAAAAGGAATATAAATCAGCTGGAGAGAGTGCAGAGACATGCAACTAAACTGGTTAGAGGAATGGAACACTTAAATTATGAGGGGAGACTGTCAAGGTTGGGGTTGTTTTCTCTGGAAAAAAACATTAAAACATTAGAGGACATTATAGACAAATAGCAGGGGACCTTTTTACCCATAAAGTTGATCACCGTAGCAGAGTCCACCCCTTAAGACTAGAAGATAAGAAATTTCATTTGAAGCAACGTAGGTGGTTCTTCACAGTAAGGACAGTGAGGTTGTGGAATGCACTGCCGGGTGATGTTGTGATGGCTGATTCTGTTAATGCCTTTAAGAGGGGCTTGGATGATTTCTTGGACAAGAATAATAAGGCTATTGTGTAGATATTGGTATATATAATTTATGTGAAAATATGGAGGGGTGTGTGTATGGATGCTGGGTTTTCATTTGGAGGGGTTGAACTATTTAACTATGTAACTATGTAAAATCAGCAGAAAGATGGGGAGCTACTAAGGGCATTGTCTGAGGCACAGCTATTTACTGCTAAAGGGCTGTGGTTACCTTTGGCTGGAACCGTACTCCAAATCATACTTCTTTACTTAAGCTTTAGGTCCCAGGTTTGTAATATATTAAACAAGCATAGCCTAAAGTTATTGTATGCATCCTCTAAACAATTGCAGACGCATGGTTTAGTATGAATATGTATATTAGCTTTTGGGCTTATTTCACATTTTTGACCTGTGTACAGCTGCAGAGGCACAGCACATGAGACTGTGTCAGCTGATTTGTCTGTTGGAACAGAGGATTGGTCAGCTGAAGATGGAAAGATATAGCTAGCTCTATCAAGGACGGATAATAAACTTTGGGTATAAGATGCACTAGCACTGCTGTATGTGAAGACATTGATTATGTGTATATTTCACCAGTATAAGACTGGTGAATAGTAAATTCCACAGAAAATGCCTGCAGCAAGTAACGCTGTATGTTTGCCAGCTCAGAAAAAGCTGGATAATGGGTCCCTGGAATGAATGGAGAAGAGCAGGGTGGGTCTTCCAATATTTGCTCTAGCTGGAGACATTACCATCTTTCCTTCTGTCCTTTTTACTAAACCCCCCATGTGCCTTTTTAGGGTAAGGACACACTGGACGATTTGTCGCCAACATTTTTAAAAAGCAAATCGCGGCGACATATCGCTCGTTTTGTCTCTGAACAAAACCAAATGAAAGACACCAGCTCCTGTGCCCACAGCGCGTTTGTGAATCGCCTGTAGCTCCAAAACGCACTGAGACCCTTTTCCAAGCGATTTATCAGAAATAGCATGTACTTAGAAGAGCACTGAAATCTCCTAGACACGCACACACATACAGATAAGTATCAGCAATTGTATTCAAAATACAATGCGAACGCAATGACGCAAGAACGCAAAGACGCCAGGTTACAGTGGAAAGCACAAACCGTTTCCGGTTTGGGTGGAGCACGTACCGCACAGAGTAATGGGATACAAATCGCTCTGTGCCAATAGTCGCTGTGAATCGTCTGTTCAAAAAAGACGATCGTGTTGTCGCCGCGATTTACTTTTTTAAAACGTTGGCGACAAATCGTCCAGTGTGTCCTTACCCTTAAAGGTCCATTTTATGTAATACAGATGATTAGACTTCCCACACGTCTTATCAATGATCATCTGCTCAGCTGAGTCATGTCTACATTCCATTGCTAATTCCTTCTGCAGATAAGTCATCTTGTGCTGTGATTGGCTTTCTTAGGACAATGGCACGCCTGCAATTCCTGAATTACTCATTCGGGTATCATGGTTTTCTTCTGTCGAATCTGGTATGTTTGGCAGAATAAAAATACGTCTATGTCTAGATTTTCAGATAGTGTTAATTCCGTTTCCTATATAAACCCAATAGAATGAGCTCATGAAGGGTATATTTTCCCTTTAATATTATGTTCTCTGATACTAGGGTTCAGGTGAGCTGACTGGGTTGTCTGTCATATGACCAGTTTAGTGCACTTTCACCATAATAAAATACAATATCCAACTTTTCAGATCCTGAAAACCTAATATTGTCCCATGTCACAAAGATCAAGGACACAATGTTGATATTTGTACCTTTCTTTGGATAGTACTTAGATGGGTCTAAATTTAGTACAAATGTATAAATATTAATAAAGTGCATTGAGCATGCTAATAATAAAATAAAATCTATATAATATTTTTCTATCTAAAGCACTGGGTAAATCTGGCCATATGTACTTAGATCTGCATGCTTGGTGAATGAATGGATCTCTCATGATTCGGCCACCCACACAATCACATCAGGCTGACTGACAGGCAGTAGAGGTCCATTATAAGAAATGGTATAGTCCAAAAATCATGCAGTGGGCCAACAGACACCCATAGGCTAAGGGCTGCATCAACTGGGATTTGCAAACCTGACTGGGACTAAGTAGGCAGTTTTTATAAGCCTTTGTGTTGCCAACTCAATTCATTGTTGTGGCAGACTTTGAAGCATGTTCCAAAAGTCACATAAAATTGGGGATGATATTTGCATGCTATCATCTCTTAGAATTCACCCCTACTGTAAATCAATGTTTAGGTTTTTTTTCATAAGAATTGGCACCTAAGGATAGACATTGCATACTGTAAAAACTGTCTGGGCTGGTATATGAGCACATGCATAAATATGGTTGCTGGTAAAACTGGACAGTCTGGTTTAGTAAGAGATACCTGGAATTACCTGTATAATCCTATAAACTATAAGATCTTCTTGTTCAAATAAGCCCCCCCCCCCTTTGACCTAGTGTCTCCTCTTTGCATGCTATTAACTTTTTTTTATTTTACAGTTCTCTACCTCAACCCTTAAATTATTCACAAAATGAATGGGCAACTCTACTTCAGCCTCCATGGAAGGTGAGAGTTATACTTTCTTTTAGTTGTAGGGCTGGGAGACATTTAAAAAAAAAAAGCCTGAAAATCAGCATTCCTCTGAAAAAAATTCTTATGTTTTTGTACAAATAGGAAAAGCTCTTCAATATGATATGATTAAGTTCAAATTGCAAAATACAGAATAGAAATAAACAGTACATATATATATATACAGTCATGAAAAAGTTTGGGAACCCCTCTCAGCCTGCATAATAATTTACACCACTATCAACAAAAAAGAGTGGTATGTTTTTCATTTCCCAGGAATATCTGAGTACTGGGGTGTTTTCTAAACAAAGATTTTTAGTGAAGCTGTATTCAGTCGTATGAAATTAAATCAAATGTGAATAACTGTCTGTGCAAAAATGTAGGTAACCTTTGTAGTTTTGCTGATTTGAATACATGTAACTGATCAATACTGATTACTGGCAACACCAAATTGGTTGGATTAGCTTGTTTAGCCTTGAACTTCATAGGAAGGTGTGTCCAATCAGGAGAAAAGGTATTTAAGGTGGCCAATTGCAAGTTGTGCTTCTGTTTGACTCTCCTCTGAAGAGTGACAGCATGGGATCCTCAAACACTCAAAAGATCTGAAAACAAAGATTGTTCAGTATCATGGTTTGGGGAAAGGGTACAAAAAGCTCAGGAGTTTAAACCATCAGTTTCAACTGTAAGGAATGGAATCAGGAAATGGAAGGCCACAGGCACAGTTGCTGTAAAATCCAGGTCTGGCAGGCCAAGAAAAATACAGGAGTGGCATATGTGGAGGATTGTGAGAATGTTTACAGACAACGCAAAGATCACCTCCAAAGACCTGCAAGAACATTTTGCTTCAGATGGTGTATCTGTACATCATTCTACAATTCAGCGCAATTTGCACAAAGAACATCTATATGGCAGGGTGATGAGAAAGAAGCCCTTTCTGCACTCACGCAACAAACAGAGTCACTTGTTGCATGCAAAAGCTCATTTAGACAAGCCACAGTCATTTTGGAACAAAGTGCTTTGGACTGATGAGACAAAAATTGAGGTAACAAAGTGCTTTGCATGGTGGAAGAAGAACACCGCGTTCCAAGAAAAACACCTGCTACCTACTGTTGCATTTGGTGGGGCTAGTTCAGTGACTGGGGCCCTTGTTAAAGTCGAGTGGCAGATGAATTCAACCCAATATCAACAAATTCTTCAGGATAATGTTTAAGCATCAGTCACAAAGTTGAAGTTATGCAGGGGTTGGATATTCCAACAAGACAATGACCCTAAACATACTTCAAAATCTACAAAGGCATTTATGCAGAGGGAGAAGTACAATATTCTGGAATGGCCGTCACAGTCTCCCGACTTGAATATCATTGAAAATCTATGGGATGATTTGAAGCAAGCTGCCCATGCTCGGCAGCCATCAAATTGAACTGAACTGGAGAGATTTTGTATGGACGAATGATCAGAAAAACCGCCATCCAGAATCCAGACACTCCTCAAAGGCTATAGGAGGCGTCTAGAGGCTGCAAAAGGAGGCTCAGCTAAATATTGATGTAATATCTCTTGGGGTGCCCAAAGTTATTCACCTGTCTAATTTTGTTATGATGCAAATTGTATCATTTCTGTTAATCCAATACACTTTGTCACTGCTGAATACTACTGTTTCCATAAGGCATGTTATATATTAAAAGGAAGTTGCTACTTTGAAAGCTCAGCCAATGATAAACAAAACTCCAAAGAATTAAGAGGGGTTCCCAAACTTTTTCATATGACTGTAAATCAGGGTTAAATAGGAAGACCTGAAAGCTCACTTGCAGATATAAGTGTACAGCACAAAAATGGATGCAAATATTCTATTAACAAAGATATTTGCTCCTGCATACACATGCACGGTAACAGTGGCATAACTAGATGTTACTGGGCCCCACAGCAAATTAATTTTAGGGCCCAAAACATATTCAAAGGTTGCCCTGTTTTACCAATATATTTTGAAAATGCTCAGTAATTAGGGCCTCGTGGGCTCCCAATACCTCTGCCCCCCCCCCAGCTGCAGGATTTATTTCCTTTGTAGTACTGCCCCTGTACCAGAAATTGAGGTGAGCACAGGTTGTTTTAGACATGCAACTGACATGCCACAGGCTAATGCCTGTTATTTGCACTGTGCGTTGAAACTGACACTATTCACACACAAATACAGTAAGAAAGAGTTCCACAACTTGTGCAGTCTATACCACAAATTGGAAACATTTGGAGGTCTCTGCTCATTTGGCCACATCATTATACATGCTGACTTTTCCCTGATTAGATTTCTGGGGCCACATAAAAGCCTAAAAAAAACCAGTCGGGGACATTAACTACTAATATTGTCCTTAGCCAACAATATTTTTTACCAGGCATAGCCAGTTTAAAGAGAAAAGAGGAAGAAAGCTCTGGTTAGTAAATAACTGTAATACACCTTCTATTTAGTAAAAACATATTTCATGCCAATGCCCTTGATCAAGTGTACAAAATACACTTATTGCCTTATTTTAAAGTCACAGTTCACCTTTAACTCCACATTACAATGCATTGTGGGTAACCTACTTTTAAAAAATGATGGTCATTGCATCTGTGAAAGGTGATAATAGGAGCCCCCTCTCCCTTGTATATACACTACATACAGTATACTAGAATGGGCCAATGCAAAATGCCTAGTGCTATCTAAATAACTGGATACTGATAACAGTCCTATGCAGGCTAATGTCTTAAAGTGGGCACATTGGGGAGAGATCCACTCGTTTGGCAATGTAGCCAAACAAGCGGATCTCTCCCCGATATGCCCACCTTGAGTTGGCAATATCGGGCTGATCCGATCGCGGGCCTTAGGGCCCAATGATCGGATCCTAACAATGGGTAACGGGCGGTTGGATTGCGGGGCCGCATCAACGAACAGATTGACATCTGCCCGACTTTCGGCCAGATATCGATCGGGGAAGCCCGTCGGAGGGCCCCATACACGGTCTGTCAGCAGCTTTTATCGGCCCGTATATAGCCACCTTACGACAAGTTGAAAAACCAGACAACAGCCTTAGATTGTGCTATTTAATATACAGAAAGGCAACATTCCTAAACTTTAGTCTCCTGTATCCGTGTGTATAATGATTTACCACTGAAGCACACCTAACAGGAAATCTGTGTTTTCAAATACAATCTGGCATCTAAAAATTACCTGAAAACAAAGAAACAAATGTTAGTGAAGTACAAACTTCACGCAATATTCTGAATATGTTTTACAGTGAACTACAGATGGTTTGTTTTCATCCAGCACAACAGATATCTGTACAATCCTCAGCCACATATTCATTGGAGTGGAGATTGATTTGGCCTCACAAAGAGGCTGCCAGTTCATTCTAGAAAGGCTGAACTGACAGCCAGTATCTCCCCATGTAAGGTAAAGTAATGGTAGGTTCTGTTCAAATCGATGGGGATTAATGTTTGTCTCCCAAACAAATAAGAAGGGGTAAAGGAGTAAATTGTAAACTCCACACAAATTTAAGGGATTATGTCATGATTTTTACGGTTTACTTTTTATTTCTAAATTACAATGTTTACATTGCAAAAGATTCAATCTACAATAAAAAATGTTATTCCTGAACCAACAAAATGTAATTTTATTTTATTTTTTACAATAAAATGTAATTTTATTGTATTTTTTGAGCTTTGAGAAGGAGCCAGCACTACAGAAAAGAACTGCTCTAAAGCAGCTATTGTTTCTCCCCTTCTCATTGTACTTAAGGGGGTCTGTGGTGTCAGAAATCATTGCCTGTCTTGTATTTAATGAATTTTTTGTGTTACATCGCCTCCCCCTCATTGTATAATGTATTTATGATCTGGTGTTCATAGAAGCCAGTGTACCATAATTTACAAGTGCATACTGTGTATGTATATATCAACAACTCCTTTACTGTACAAGCTAATTCAGGCTAATGGTACATGGGACACATTTTCCATAGTGTATTTTTAGCAGGCAGAGAAATGCCTGAAGCCACTCTAAATTATTCGAAGGCAGTTTTGCTTGTTCACCCAATTGCTAAAAGCAGTATTAGCCGATTAGCTCAGTTCAGTCATCTGAATTTTTCAGCAGAGGTGTCAGGTAGCTACTATCTTGTTCCCTTCCCATTGTTCTTTTGATGGGCTGCTGGGGGGGGGAGAGAGAGGGGGGGGGTGATATCATACCAACTTGCAGTGCAGCAGTAAAGAGTGACTGAAGTTTATCAGAGTAGTCGCATGTCAAAGTTACATGACTGGGATCACCTGGTAAATGGACATCATGTCTAGCGTTACGCCAAATTTCACAATATAAAAAAAATCTGTTTGCTCTTTTAAAAAGCAGATTAACTGATGCTTTTGTTTTCTTGCAACGGTATCCCTTTAAGGTTATACAGTAAGGTTGATGACACATGAACTGTAGGTTTGTGCTCCCCAAACCTCCAGTATCACTTCCCACTGAAAAATACACAACAGCTCTTCATTTAGCACATTTCAAATACTGTATATATAGTATTCTTATAAACATTGAGAAAGGATTTCTACATCTTCCTGTCATGCACTAGTATCCACTAATCTACTGTGATCTCCTCAGAGATAAACACAAAGGAAGAAGATTCAGAAAATTCAGTTGCTGCCTAGAATTGTGTATGGGCAGGGGACCCAAACTGTGTCTGAAAGCACTTTACTAATCTCTCACAACTGGATAGTATTTCTGTACATGTTATACTGTACCATTTTTAAAAACCTACAAAATTCCAATTCAAAAAGACCAACCGAAATTAAGTAGAAGTTTGTTTGTTTGTCTTTTTGGTCGAATATGTCAGTTTTCAATCTAATAGGTCTGTATTCGGCCGAATTCGAATCGTACGAATCGAAGGAATAGCGCATCCGATTGAATTTGATTCAAAGTTTTTCCCAAAAAAAGTTGATTTTTCAAAGTCCACCAATTGACTCCAAGTAGGTTCTAGGAGGTAGCCCAAAGGCTAAAACAGTAATTTGGCAGGTTTTAAATGGCGAATTGTCGAAGTCTAATTTTTAAAGAGACAGTACAAGATAAATTTTGATTTTTTTTTTCAAATTCAAATTGAATTTGGACTATTCCCTAGTCAAAGTACACAAAAAATATCTTGAAATTCGAAATTTTTTTCATTCGAAAAGTCACCTGGACCTTTGATAAATCTGCCCCTTAGTGTATGCGGGTAGTTTGACTGTCAGATACTGCTTCAGGAGTGGATAAAATAATAGACCATTTAAAACAGTGGTGTAACTAGATATTACTGGGCTCCACAGCAAATAATTTTTCAGGCCCCCAAAATGTCTAGAGGTTGACATTGTTTTACAAATATTTATTGAAAATGTATATGAATTAGGGCCTCCTCGGCCCCCTTCCAGCCGCAAGTTCTGCTTCCTCTGTAGTAACGCCCCTGGTTTAAAAGAGCAGACATTGCCAGGGTTCAGAAGAATGAAGAAAGCAGATTAAGTAGGAGGTAACAGGAAAGCAAGAAACTATCACAACTCATGTATGTGGCAGACTGCCAACCAACAGAAAAAGTTCAATCAGTGACTGTCAGGATTATGGCTACCATATATACCCGAGTATACTTGGGTCAGCGGTACCCCACCCGAGTTGCTGAGATTGCAGTCACTTTTAATCATTCCTATACCAACAGTACACTTGGGGAGAGACTGCAATATCCCACATCGCCCTCTGTTGGTTATATGAAAGAATAACAGTGACTGCAATATCACACAGCGCCATCTGTTGGTTATATGAAAGAATGACAGTGACTGCAATATCACACAGCACCCTCTGTTGGTTATATGAAAGAATAACAGTGCGCCCTCTGTTGGTTATATGAAAGAATAACAGTGACTGCAAAATCACACAGCGCCATCTGTTGGTTGTATGAAAGAATAACAGTGCGCCCTCTGTTGGTTATATTAAAGATTAACAGTGACTGCAACATCACACAGCGCCATCTGTTGGTTATATGAAAGAATAACAGTGACTGCAATATCACACAGCACTCTCTGTTGGTTATATTAAAGAATAACAGTGACTGCAATATCACACAGCACCCTCTGTTGGTTATATGAAAGAATAACAGTGACTGCAATATCACACAGCGCCCTCTGCACATGGTAGTGGGACAGTGGGACAATGCACACAGTAATCCGTTAGGCAATTCTCTGTCACCATCAACTTTGCAAAGAAGTCCGGTTGATCGATGGGGTAAAATTAGGTACCTCGGCTTATACTCGGGTCGGCTTATACTCGAGTATATGCGGTAATTCTTTTTGCACATGACTAATGCTAGTCATTCCTTGGCCCTTGGTCTATGAACCGTTCACATATGTGCGTTTTTATTTCTTTACTTAATGAGCACAAATGACTTGGATCTGCGTAAGGGGCCTGAGGTCGCAATTAGAATCACAACCAAAATCTCGCCATCAGTCATTGCGCTATAAGTGTGAAAATAAAATGTATCTGCACAGTCACTTTGTAAGCATTGGGTGAAAAGAGCACTTAAAACATTCAAAGGAAGTCTTTTCAGATGAAAAATAAATTTTCATAGGAACATTTTCTGGCTTAGTTTGAATTGCTGCAGTTACACTAAGCACAACTTCTTGATGAAATCGCTGTGGTCACAAAAGACCTACATCTTAGAGTTAGAGTTTGTATGCTAGGGTTGCAGCAGACTATTTGTTGAGCATAATTTGCATATCCAAAAAAGTTATAAAGGGATGCTATGAAACAGAAAAACAAATAGACATGTTTTGTTAATTAGATTACTGGTACAGGTATGGCATCTGTTATTTGGAAACCCATGATCCGGAAAGATCCGAATTACAGAAAAGCCGTCTTCCAAAGACTCCATTTTATCCAAATAACCCGAATTTTTAAAAATTATTTACTTTTTCTCTGTAGTAATAAAACAGTACCTTGTACTTAACCCCAAATAAGATAGAATTAATCATTGTTGGAAGCAAAACCAGATTATTGGGTATATTTAATATTTACATAATTTCTAGTATGCTTAAGGTATGAAGTTACAAGTTACAGATATATTGATTATCCGGTAAACACCAGGGGGTAAATTTATCAAAGAGTGAAGTTCCGCCACCAGAGTGAAATTCCGCAGCTCTCAATTAATTTCTATGGGATTTTGAAAGGCGTATTTATCAATGGGTGAAAGTGAAAGTTCACCCTTTGATAAATACGCCTATAAAAATCCCATAGAAATGAATGGATAGTGGCGGAATTTCACTCTATTGGTGGAACTTCACTATTAACTTCACTCTTTGATAAATATACCCCCAGGTCTCAAGCATTCTGGATAACAGGTCCCATACCTGTAATGATTTATATTACTTTTCAAACAATATATAGGCTGCTTTTGTAGTTGCACAGGTCACTGCACCCATAGGTACGTGAACACATTTGCTGCACTGTGCAGTTTTACTCATAGGGCAAAGCATGTGTTAAATGGTTGAGAATTATTTTCTGCATTCAGCACTGGTCTCTGTTTTTTTGTGTACTGACTCATTGGGTACAAAATGAGACCTGTGTGCAATATAAGGCTAATGTCACACTGAATGGATCCACTGTTGAACAAAGGGGCGTAATTGCCCAATATTGTCTTTGATACCTTTACTTTAAAGGGGAAGTCATATTGTAGCAGGTGCATGATGATGCCATAAACAAAGTATTGACGAGAGGCTGAATTCTTAGATTCAACGCATAGGGGGGAATGTAATATGTGTCGTTAGCGCAAAAAACGTTCGCAAAGACCATTGCAAACATTAGCGACCATGTTTGTGTTTTTGAACGATTACAGACCTCAATGATTTCCTCCCAAAATTTGCAACCGAATGCCTGTTGTGAAGATTCACAAATATGTATTAAAATTCAGCAAAGGTGTTTTTCGTGACAAAATATTTAACAAAACTCCAGAGGTATTAACGCTAACCTTTGCCAGCGAATGTTTTTATATTGTGAGCAGCGCTAAACATTCCAAAAAATGCCTTTTTAAAGGTGTAAAAATAAAAACTGTGTAAATAGATGGGCTGTGCAAAATAAAAAATGTTTCTAATATAGTTAGTTAGCCAAAAATGTAATATATAAAGGCTGGAGTGACTGGATCACTAACATAATAGCCAGAACACTACTTCCTGTTTTTAAGCTCTCTAACGCTGAGTCTGTCATCGACTTAAAGGGGGGCCACATGGGACAGTGAGTTTGCAATTGATCCTCAATATGCAGCTCAGATTCAAAAGCAACAGTTATGTCCCATATGACCACCCTTAAGTCACTGATTAGTTACTGCCTGGTAATCAGTGTAGACAAAGAGAGTTGAAAAACAGGTGTTCTGGCTATTATGTTAGAAATCCAGTCACTCCAGCCTTTATACATTACATTTTTGACTAACTAACTATATAGGAAACTTTTTTACTTTGCACAGCCAATCTATTTACCCAGTTTTTATTTTTAATCTGAAAAATTCCTTTAAGTTACACTTGCGTTTTTAATTACATTCTCCCCAAAGTGGTCATCTAGCTAGGCAATTTGACACTGAGCACTCTCCTGTTGACTTTGTGGATTCTAATCCTGGTTCCTGATTTCAGCTTTCTGGTTCAGCTTCTTGGCTTGTTGCCCAGTACTGAATGTTCTCTGATCCTGACCTTGCTTATCGTTTATGAACTTCTGCCTGCTTCTGACCCTGTCCTATTTGACCTATGGTTCCTGATTCTGCCCGCCTGCTGTTTCCTCAACTTAACAGTCCTGCTTTTGCCACCCATGTTGAGTGGGTGTCTGTCCTCCCTCCCCCCACACACACACCCTCCGGTTACTCTCTTCTACTTGCAACTGAGCTTGCTACACTTAGGGGCACATTTACTAAGGGTCAAATTTCGAAGTTAAATTAAATTTAGGCATTTTCCATCAAATCCAAATCGTTTCCAAAAAAAACTTCTAAAACTTAGCCAAATACTGGCTATAGGTTCTAGGAGGTCCCCATAGGCTAACATAGCAATTTGGCAGGTTTAAGGTGGCGAAGTGTCGAAGTCAAAGTACTTCGATTTTCGAGTGGTCGAATATTTAAAATTTTTCAATTCGAATTGAATTTTGGCCTATTCGATGGTCGAAGTACCCAAAAATGTCTTCAAAATTCGAAGTTTTTGAATTCGAAAATTCACTTTGAATTCACTTCGACCCAAAGTAAATGGGCCCCTTAAAGAGTTAAATCAGAAAATGGGTCTTCAAGGGAAAATATAACCTTCTTTTTGACATAAGGTCAAAATGTTTTTTTGTTTTTTTTTGGTTACACAGATACAGACACAGAAGTGTATTATACTGTAGGTGTGTGTCTGTATGTCATTGTCATGAAAACAGTAGTCTCAACCATATATAACACTTGGCTTTGGATATTAGGGGTTTCATTCAGTCTCTCAATCACCTTACACACAGGTTAGACTAACATCAGTCACCCCAAAACATACCAACACCCAGGACATGAATTTGCTGCCACCATCTATCATTAAAAGGCGATAGAAACCTAATGTGACTATTCCCCTGCCCTCTATCACAGTAATAACTCGCACTACAACAATGCATCAAACACTCTCTCCTAAGAGGTTATGGGTTCATTTACATTCAACCACAATTTCCTGCTACCCATACTAGTTATTCAACATATAAATAGGCAACTTTCCCTTTCCACACATACAAAGAGTTAATACAATTAGGCACAAGCATTCATATGGGCGATGAGTTTGTTAGAGCACAAGTACAAAACGTATTAAAATGTTATGTTTAATATTACCGCAGTAACAGTGCATGTATATAAAAAATATGTTATAAAGAAGACATACATTAAACATAGAATTGCAAAACAGTAAATTAAATAAAAGGAAATAAAAACACTAAGAAAATCCTAGGTACTTAGTCAACTTTAGGAATTTCCTCTGAGGCAAGAGTTGGGAAACACTAGGGGTATGGAGCCTCCTTGCACAACATGGGGTATTGGTATCTGTCACCTTTTTATGTGGGTGATCAGAATGATACCAAACGTGAGGGGTGTCTCATGTTCCAGTCCCCCGGGAACCATCCCTCCTACCCTGTTTGATATCATTAGGAAGCCTGTGGCCTCCTCATAACCAATATGTAAGTTATGAGGATGTGAATCCTATGACACAGGAGCGTTGGATCCATATTTTTCTACTAACTTTCCTCCCTGCAGCTTAGGCTCCCATCTACTTTATTTTTGATCAACTGATCAAAGAGCTCACCGGCCCAGCTTCCATGCCCATATTGTATGACTCAGCATTGTCTCAGAAGACAGTCTGTGTGTCTGTTTGTGTTTCATATATGTGTGAGCGTGTGTGTCCATCTCTCAGGAAGAGAGAGCTCTGTCTGCCCACCTAAGAAAGAGAGAGAGAGAGTTAGAGGTACCTTGTGTTCCTGCCTTCATGCACCACCTCAGGTATCTGTAAATGACAAGAGCATAGGTTCTAAGACAGTGATCCCCAACCAGTGGCAGTGATCCTCCAAAACCTTGGATGTTACGTCTAGTGTCCTCAAAGCAGGTTCTTATTTTTGAATTCCTGGCTTGGAGGCAAGTTTTGGTTGCATAAAACCAGGTGTACTGCCAAACAGAGCCTCCTGTGGGTTGACAGTCTACATAGGGGCTACCAAATGGACAATCACAGCACTTATTTGGCACCCAAAAACATTTTTTATGCTTGGGTTGCTCCCCAGCTCTTTTACATCTGAATATTGCTCACAGGCTTAAAAATTTGGGGACTCCTGTTCTAAGGTGTCCACAGTACTTTTCAATATTGCTTAAAAGTATGTGTGAATGAGTAGGACAGGTGTGCATACAAAATGCGGTGGTCAACTCCTTCCATATGAACAAATTCTACATACTTCCTGTTGCCTTTAACTAACTAAAGTTTTGAAAATTTAGGTTCCTTTTAGTCCAGTCACTTTTTGGGAGCAATGCTATCTGCAAGACTGCTGTCCTCTCGGGGAGAAATGCAGAGATCACAATTCTACAATTGGAGCTACTTTACATTCAATAAAACTAGAAAGCACTAGCTATGGTAAATTTAGTTGCTTCCAAATTCTTAAGAGCCGTCGCCTAAGGACTTCTCTGCGCTTTAGTCAATAACTGTGCTCCATACACCAAATATTTGTGCAAGATTTGATTGGATAAGTATTTAATCAAGTAACAATGCTGTTATTTGAATAAGATTGAGCATAACACATTTGAAACACTGGAAGAAAAATGAATGAACTAGAATTTATGAAGCAGATAATGGATGTGCTTAGTTTTGTTATAAGCTCAGGTTTGGGTAGGGAAGCTCTGTTACAGCTATCAGTATAATCAGGGTACAAAATAAACTTTTTAGAGAACCTGCTCATAATACCTTTCAGATCTGAGAGCATGAAAACCAGTGGATTAGGCAATAGGATATGGATTATTAAAGACATCCTTTAAAGACAATTTTCCATTATCTCACTAAAATCCACCACTGCCACTCCCACCCTCTGTCACATGTTTTGTATAAGATGATGCTATGTTAAAGCCCTGTTATCTCTTCATGCTGTAAAGTGTAGTAATTCTAAAGATGTCAGGTGATGCTCTCCATTTAGAAATTAACTTCATTGTCCATGCTACTGTAGGGGACTGTAAAACCCCCATACTTGGCTGCCCTTTTATTAAGACACCAGTGGGATCACCTGACTATAGCTGGGAAGGGTGGGATCTACAACATGGAGCTTGTCACTGCTTGTAACTCCCACCCTTCCCAGCTATAGTCAGGTGATCCCACTGGTGTCTTAATAAAAGGGCAGCCAAGTATGGGGGTTTTACTTTGAAAGCAGCAAGTAAGTTGCAGGTAAAACCTAGTCCCTTTGTAAAATGTATAATGAAGCAATAGAATTCTTCATGAATTAGATAAAATTGAGCATAGGACTGGTCAGATTTGGGATGACTTTGACGTAGTTGGACAGTTTAAATATATTGCAATATATGGACAAACAATCCCTGTTTTGTTTAAAGGGTAAGGCATTTTTTAGTAGCAGTATGCACAAAATGTTTCTGTCTTAAATATATCGATAATGGGTTGAGTGCAGAGGACTCTTGTATTTGACTATATGTATTTTGTGGTCACAGCCTCATTGCACCCCCGCCTAATGGTTTTAAAAAATAGTGGTGAGCACAACTTTCCCTTGTTTGCCCTAATAAGTTTAGCCACTAGTTGGCACTGTGATATTATATACAGTATCAGTGGTTCATTTCGTCTGTCCCCTGAGCAGTCAGGAAGGGAGAGGGGAACATAGACCGGTCAGGTCTAGCCAGTGATAGGCTACTCACTTTCATAGAGGAGTGGTAGATAGTTAGGCTATTTAGGCGAGCAGCTGAGGCTCCACTGAGAAGTGTTGAGTGGGATTAGGATCCCAGGTACTAATTGCTCAGAAGTAGGGACTAAAGCTGTCCATAGACGCAAAGTTCCAATCGTACGAATCCTGGAACGATCGGACTTCCCCATCTCCCGACCTGCCATTAACCATTCAGATCAAATAAAGTAGAAAAGAACCGATCAGCCGACGTTCTGCCCCTGACAGCAGTCGTACAAAAGTTATATCCGACAAAAGCTAGTGACAGTCTCTTTCTGAAAATCATACGATCGGCAATACACGCAGAGATAATATCGGCAGCCGACAGAAATTTTCTAACCTGTCCGATCGACCGATCTCCGCCAGACGAAAAATGTCGGGACTCTCCACACACAGTCCGGCCAGCTTTAGTGTCAAGTAGCTCCACTAAGGGAAGAGGCTGAAAGCTGGGTGTACCTCCATACAACCTGTATTCTCTTTTTTACCCTGCGGGCTCTACCCTGACCAATGGTATTTGTGAGTATATGCCAATCTACTGCTGCTACATTTTCCTGATAATCTCTTACTTAACTCCTACATTGGATTATCTTGTTCTTTAATGAATCAGTTCTATGGCTAATTGCAAGAACCACTGGCGCCCAATTATTGTGCATTATATAAAGTTATAGTTGCACAGCACTCTGCCTCCACACTGATGCGATGGCTCACCCCTGAGGAAAATAGGTCTCATCCCGAGCATTAAATATCATAAAGCTAGTCTGCCGCTCCGATCATTTAATCATTTAAAAGATTAACAAACTTTTCTTAAGCTTTTGATTAAAGTCTGAAAGGCAAGATTATCTAATGGCTGTTTGTGGACAGTGTGTTATGATCACAAACAATCATGTTGGCACCCCTGGTTATAAAGTTTAGGGCTAGTAAATATGTGGCTTCTGGCCATTAAACAGGCTCCTGCCTGTGCAGATAACAGACATACTGTACAAAGTAAGAGAGGGAGAATGAGACCAGCACATGAATCTTATTTAGTAGGTTCTCCTGGCTCCTTCTATAGTACCATATTCTGCCCAGAGGGCTTTGGTGTTAAAGGTAATCCTACAGTAGCAGCAGAAAGTTGGCAAATCAGGCAGGGAAGGCTGCAAACTGAAACTGAATGAACAACAATCCAGAGAAATATGAACAGAACAAGCAAGCAAATTATTGCATATTTTAGGCATATATACTTTAGTAAAAATGATTTACCATGTGACTTATCATGAAAAAGAACATTTTTATTCTCTGTTAGTTGTTTAGTCTAGAAGGTATTGACTGGCAAAATAAAAGAAGCATCGGCGTGAGTGATATTTAATGTTATCTCAGAGATGAGAATGAGGTGGCAATATGCCTGCTCCCACTTTTATAAATATTTACAAATATGCTATATATATATATATGTGTATACACAAATTGTGTTATGTGTGAATTTTTAACACACTTTATGTTGAGCACATTATGCTCAGTTGTGGCTTTATGCTTGGAGACAAGGAATCACGTAAACCAGATTATATGGAACATTATGAAACATTATGTGCCAGAACTGCAAAAGCAAACTCCTTTTTAAACTTAACAAATATACCAGAATAGCCTGTCAACTAGAAGGATGATTTTATTTTATTGACATGTATTATTTTGCACCAACCATCAAACATGAATGAAATTAAATTTTCTGATTAGTCAGAGTAGTGTAGTTGTACTGTATGTTCTACTGAGCATTCATTCTATAGCCCTTACTGCCTAAGGGTGTGTCACTCAGGGGTTAATGAGCAGTGCTTAACTCACCATGCTAATGTCACATGATTGAGAGATTGATCATGGGATAAGGGTGAGAGAAAGCTCACATGAGCCTCTTGGTCAGCCGATGCTGCTTAGAATGAATGTCTGTGGGATAATTAGACAAAGCTTAAACACTTTCAGCAACTTTATCACTTGTACATTGCATAACTTAGTAGATAGAATCAATATGTAGCTTGCTTTCTGTACTTCATTTCCCTCATTATTTTTTTTAAAGGTTTTTATTTCGCATTTTAAACAATACAACAATAAACACCATAATAAGACATTTATCGTTCCTTCGTCAATCATTTCAGTTTCAGTATTGTGTATACTGTATATATTTGACTACCCATACATTCAGTATTGACCTCTTTATCAAAGACTCCCAGACCATTGCTTAGTTCCCCTTTATTATAGACTTAGGTATGATCATGTATTAATGTCCTGGCATATCTGGAGGTAAACCACGCTGTAGCGCCCAGTACTCTGGAAGTATTGGAAGTATTGTCTCGTCCTTACCGGTCACAATTCCTACTTGTAGTTTATTTGTTACAATCTGATATGGATGGGTGAAGTGGATAAGTTCTGGTTTCATATGTTATCCAACTCAGTGGAACCCTTACCTGTATCTTTACTTTTTTCTTGTCCAATTCCTAGTTTGCACTGTTGTGTTACCCTATTGTGTCTTGTCTAGTTCAAACTATGTGACCTGACTGAATCCAGACCCCTGGACTATTTACAATCCACCCCAATTACTTTTATTATCTCTACAAGTTATCTCTGTCCTGACCCGGACTGGCAATTTGTGGGTTCTGGCAAATGCCAGAGGGGCTGCTATAAGGTGCCATAGAAAGTCAGTATTTAGTGGGCTGGTGGGGGCTATTTGAGCCTCTGTGTGGGCTGATTGGGCCTCTGTGTACCTGAAATGCCAGGGCCTATTTTAATTCTCAGTCCGGACCTGTCTCTGTCTATCTGTAACTTTCTGATTTATTGCCCATAAACCCTTTTTCAATGTGTAATGGAAATGGAGGAACTTACCCCACGGGACATCCAAGATGGCGACCTCCTGCTCCACCATGCGGTTCTTTCTGGTCGCAGTGGGACTGCGTCTGAAACGTGTCGCCCCAGGATTGGTCGCCGGCGACGGAATGGACGCCAGCGTCAGAATGTGCGTCAGCGTCAGGACGCCAACGTGAGGACGCCGGCGCCGGCATCATGACGTCATCGCGTCAAGTTTTGGCGCCAAAGTATGGACTATTTAAATCTATTTGCCCATCCTGTCATCGCCCAATTATAGGTCTATCTTGTATAGTTCCTGGGTGTAATTTCTTGCTATTTGGATTCTCGGTGTATTGACTTATTGCCTGTTTAACGATTCTGATTCGTTGCTGCCTGTACCGACCAATTTGCCTGCTTTTGATCATTCTTCTGATAAACCCTCTTGTACTGCGAACTTGGTGTTGTTTGTCTCCTCCTTGGTCCACACTACAACAGAGCCTTCGGACCCTGACACAATGATCTAACAGTATATATGATGTGCCTTTCATTTGTATTTTGCCTGACGAAGGGGCCTGTGTGTTCCAAAAGCTTGCAATTGTTACTTATTCAGTTAGCCAATTAAAGGTATCAGGGCTGGACTGAGAGTCAAAATAGGCCCTGGCATTTCAGGTACAAAGAGGGCCCAATCAGCCTACACAGAGGCCCAAACAGACCCCACCAGCCCACTAAATACTGACTTTCTATGGCACTTTATAGCAGCCCCTCTGGCATTTGCCAGAACCCACAGATTGCCAGTCCGGGCCTGAAAGGTATCACCAAACTTTACATTTTCTGCAAAGGTAGCATAGCAGAGTTTCCAGGGATAGCAAGAGATATTTTTTTTTTAGCATAAAGGCACTCGAGGGTCTCCCCTCTAAAGCTGCCCATAGATGTAAAGATTTTTAAAAGATCCGATCGTCATTGTGATTATCTCGAAACGATCGTACAATTGTCCATCAACTAAAAATACCATTTCAGGCGATATTGCCAGGAAAACAAAGGGTAGCTGCCTACTTGTCCCTGCAAACATAGATAGATTGCACTGGGGCCGATAATGATTTTTTAACCTGGCCGATCAATTTTCTGACAGATGTCGGCCGAAAAATCGTAAGATGTTTGATCGTTCGAATCCCACTAACCGCACGATAATTTCAAAGGATTCGTCTGACTTCGCTAAAACCGGTCCTTCGACAAGAGAAATCTTTGCGTCTATGGGGACCTTTAAGCTGCCACCCTAGGCATGGGTTCTCTTTTAACTCACACAATTCTATACAAAGTCGGTGTAACAAACTTACCTTTTGTTACCTTTTGTTATGCGCCGGTCTTAAAGGCGCAGGCGCGTTCACGCAGGCGCGCTGACGTCACGGCTCAGACGCGCTCGCGTCATTGCGACGGACGCAATGGCGCCAAAATTTAAAAATAAAAAGGCAATGCACAGTGTGTGCATTGCCCAACGTAGGTTCTAGTTTTTCTGTTCCTGGGTGCGATTCTGCTTGATTATTCCTGACCTTCCGGCTAGTCCTGACTCCTGTAATTGATCTCTGTCTGCCCTGACCCTTTGGCTTATCCTCTGACTACGCTTTCTGGATCCCGATTTTGTACTTCGACCTAGATTCTTACTGACCCGGCCTGTGACCTCGACTACTCTGCTTCTCACCGATTCTGTACCTTGTTTCCGATTGGTTTTGACTTGGCCTGTTTCTGGACTTTGATATACGTTTACGTAAGGTTCCCTTGCTCGCTCAGAGTTGTAGTCCTCTTAGTCCCCTCACTTTAAGACCTGGCGGCATCCGAGTAGCGGAGGGCTCATCCCGAAGTGAAAGGCGGCGGTTTGAGGCTGAAGCGTGAGCCGAGCCCGGGATATAGGGGTTAACTCTGGGTTGTGGGATACCGAACGTGACATTACGTTGGGCCGTTAAAAAACTAAGAAGATGGAGCCAGCTGACGTTACTGCTTCCACCACTCCTTCGGACGCAATCCTGGCAAATCTTCTGCAGAGGCTTGGAGAACAAGAAGACAAGCAAGATTATATTGTCCAATGTCTTCACGGTCTTTCTTCCAGGCTTGATATGATGCAGCAACAGCCTGTTCCTGGTCCGAGTACTGCAACTCCTCAGGCAAGCTCTTCTCTACCTCCACCTACAGGTAGTTCCTTCCATGAGCCCAAGGTTCCGTTTCCTGAGAAGTTTTCTGGGGATCGTAGTAAGTTTTTTACGTTTCAAGAAGCCTGTAAGCTACATTTCAGTTTTTTACCTTATTCTTTCCCCACCGAGGAATCTAGGGTAAATTTTGTAGTTACCTTGTTACAGGGCGATGCTCAGCTTTGGGCATTTAGTCTGTCCCAGAGGGATCCAGCCCGTCACTCTCTTGAAGCTTTCTTTAAAGCCATGGCCGTAATTTACGATGATCCTGATCGTGCCGCCTCTGCCGACGCAGCCATACGTGCTCTTAAACAAGGCAAGAGGCGGGCAGAGGATTATTGTACCGAGTTTCGGCGGTGGGCTGTAGAGACGGGCTGGAATGATACTGCTCTCATGAGCCAATTTAGGGTTGGTCTGGCCGCAGCTATCAAAGATAGTCTTGTCAATTTTCCTACACAGTCCTCCCTGGATTCTCTTATGCATTTGGCTGTTCAGATTGATCGTAGGCATAGAGAGAGACTTCAGGAGGAACAGGTTGCCAATATCTCACCTCTTTCTGTAAATGTTTCCAATATCCCGCAAGTTTTTCCTCAACCCTTTGAAGAACCTATGCAGATTGGTTCTACTCGTCTTTCTTCTGCTGAGAGGGCCCGTAGGAGGAGTAATGGGTTATGTCTGTATTGTGGGGATAAAGGGCATTTTCGCAACACCTGTCCCAAAAGGCCGGGAAACGACAGAGCCTAAGCAGGTCTGGGGAGTCTTGCTTGGGTGATGTCGTTTCTACTCCCCAATCTTCTCAAATTTTAATTCCGGTCCGTTTGAATTGGGACAGTGGTTGTGTGCAGAGCTCTGCTTTTTTGGATTCGGGGGCTGCGGGTAATTTTTTGGATCTTGGGTTTATTAAAGAGCATGGTGTCCCTTGCGAACCACAGGTTCCATCATTCAGGTTGTCTGCCATTGATGGTAGATCTTTGGGTTCTGGGTTAGTTTCTACCAAATCTAAAGTCATCCGTATGTCCATGTCTGATCATTTCGAATCCCTTTCTTTTTTCGTTACCGAGTGCCCTCTGACTCCAATCATTTTAGGCCTTCCCTGGTTACAAAGTCACAATCCCCAGGTTGATTGGCCCTCTGGTAAAATTTTGAATTGGAGCCCTGCTTGTGAACATTCTTGTATTAAGGTTGGTCAAACTCTGGCTGCAACTTCTTTAAAAGGTCTCCCCCCCTGTTATGCTGCCTTTTCTGATGTTTTTTGTAAAAAAGCAGCTGAATCTCTACCCCCCCATAGACCTTACGACTGTGCCATTGAATTATTGTCTGGGTCTTCTCCCCCCAAGGGTAGGACATATCCACTTTCTCTTCCCGAGTCCTTGGCCATGGAAGAATATATTAAAGAGAATTTGGAGCGGGGGTTCATTAGACCTTCTTCCTCTCCTGCGGGGGCGGGTTTTTTCTTGGTCAAAAAGAAGGATGGGAGCCTTAGACCCTGTATCGATTATAGAGGGTTAAACAAGATCACGGTCAAGAATCGTTACCCCCTCCCTTTAATCTCCGAACTGTTTGATCGAGTAAAGGGAGCTGTTATTTTTTCCAAGTTAGATTTAAGGGGCGCCTATAATCTAATCAGGATAAGGGAGGGGGATGAGTGGAAGACAGCTTTTAATACCCGGGATGGGCATTATGAATACCTGGTTATGCCCTTTGGCTTATGCAATGCCCCCGCTGTCTTTCAAGAACTAGTCAATGATATCTTCCGTGATCTTTTGGGCCGTTTTGTCGTGGTATATCTAGACGACATTCTCATTTTTTCTTCAAATTTATTTTCTCATCGGGCCCATGTTCGTGAGGTTTTATCTAGGTTAAGGCAAAATCATTTGTATGCAAAACTTGAAAAATGTTTATTTGAGGTTTCTGCTGTACCTTTCCTTGGATACATTATTTCTCAAACAGGTCTTGAGATGGAGCCCGCTAAGGTCCAAGCAATTCAGCAGTGGGCACAACCTCTTTCATTGAAAGCAGTCCAGAGGTTTTTAGGATTCGCTAATTACTACAGACAATTTATTTTAAATTTTTCTAAGTTGGTGGCTCCGATTACTGCCTTAACTAAGAAAGGGGTTGACCCAAGTATTTGGCCTGCTGAAGCGGTTGAGGCTTTTCGTCTTTTGAAAGAAGCCTTTATTTCTGCCCCAGTTCTCCGGCACCCTGACTCTTCCTTACCTTTTATTGTTGAGGTAGATGCATCCGAGATTGGTGCTGGTGCTGTGTTGTCTCAGCGACATCCTGTCTCCGGTAAGATGCATCCTTGTGCTTTTTTTTCAAAGAAATTCTCTTCAGCAGAGGTCAATTATGATATTGGCAACAGGGAATTATTGGCCATTAAATTAGCATTCGAGGAATGGAGACATCTCCTTGAGGGTGCCAAACATACTGTTTCTGTGTTCACTGACCATAAAATCCTATTATACATTGAGTCTGCTAGACGGTTAAATCCTCGGCAAGCCAGGTGGTCATTATTTTTCTCACGGTTTAATTTTCTCATCTCCTACAGGCCAGCAGATAAGAATGTAAAAGCAGATGCCCTTTCTAGAAGTTTTGTCTCCAAACCTAGGGAGGATTTGGGGCCAGTCCCTATTGTTCCGAAGGAGGTGATTGTGGCAGCCCTGAGTCCGGATCTCTTTACTTCTTTGTCAAATGCTCAGGTAGATTCTCCTCCTAATATTCCTGTGGGCAAGTTATTTGTTCCGAGTAATTTACGTGAAGCTGTCTTTCACGAGTCCCATGATTCCAAAGTGGCTGGTCATCTGGGTTGTGCGAAGACTTGTGAATTATTGTCTCGTACTCTCTGGTGGCCGACTCTAAGACAAGACGTTGCCAAATATATTGATTCATGTCCAATTTGCCAACGTTCTAAGCCTTCTAGATCTTTACCTCAGGGTTTGCTGCAGTCACTTCCTATTCCCGAGAAACCTTGGACTCATATATCCATGGATTTCATTGTGGAATTACCTCCATCTAAGGGTCATACGGTCATCTGGGTAGTAGTGGATCGTTTTAGTAAAATGTCCCATTTTATCCCTCTCCCCACCCTTCCATCTGCCAAGACCCTTGCTGAACTTTTCATTGTCCATATTTTCAAGTTTCACGGGGCTCCTCTTAATATTGTGTCTGATAGGGGGGTTCAATTTGTGTCCAAATTCTGGCGGGCCTTTTGTTCATTAATGGGTACTGATTTGTCTTTCTCTTCCGCATACCATCCACAGACTAACGGTCAGACTGAGAGGACAAATCAGACCCTGGAACAGTATCTGAGATGTTACGTCTCCTGCAATCAGTCACTTTGGGTTAATTTTCTTCCGTGGGCCGAATTTGCCTATAATAATGCCATTCACTCCTCCACTGGCAGGTCTCCTTTTTTCACTGTTTTTGGTCTCCATCCCAGGGTTTTTTCGTTTTCTGATTCTTGTGACCTTCCTGCCGTCAATTCTATTACTGAGGACTTTTCTAAGGTTTGGCAGGAGGTTCAGAAGTCTTTATCTTCTGCAGTAGCTGCTCAGAAGAGGGCTTCTGATAAACAGCGAAGAGAGTCTCCCGAATATCAGGTTGGTGATCAAGTTTGGCTGTCCTCTAAGAATATTTCTTTGAAAGTCCCTTCGGCCAAACTGGGTCCCAAATTTATTGGTCCATTTTCTGTATCTAAGATTATTAATCCTTGTACTTTCAGGTTAAATCTTCCTCCCGAACTCAAGATTTTTAATTCCTTTCATGTCTCCCTTTTAAAACCTGCTAGAGTGGTACGTCAGACTTCTCCTCCTCCTCCTGTTTCTGTTGACGGGCAATCTGAATATTTAGTTCACAAGTTGGTTGATTCTCGTGTCTCTAGAGGTAAACTACAATATCTGGTTCACTGGAAGGGTTATGGTCCCGAGGAAAGGTCTTGGGTCCCTGCCTCGGATGTTAGGGCTGATCGCTTGGTGAGGCAGTTCCACTCTAGGTTTCCCAACAAGCCTAGGGGTCCAGTGGCCCCCTCTGGAGGGGGGGGTAATGTAACAAACTTACCTTTTGTTCGTAGGGGACGCCCGCCGCGCCGAGCGGCAGCCGCCGCTTCTAGGCCTCAGGCGCCGGCTCCTTAGGGAGCGCGCGGCGCGCATGCGCCGGTCTTAAAGGCGCAGGCGCGTTCACGCAGGCGCGCTGACGTCACGGCTCAGACACGCTCGCGTCATTGCGACGGACGCAATGGCGCCAAAATTTAAAAATAAAAAGGCAATGCACAGTGTGTGCATTGCCCAACGTAGGTTCTAGTTTTTCTGTTCCTGGGTGCGATTCTGCTTGATTATTCCTGACCTTCCGGCTAGTCCTGACTCCTGTAATTGATCTCTGTCTGCCCTGACCCTTTGGCTTATCCTCTGACTACGCTTTCTGGATCCCGATTTTGTACTTCGACCTAGATTGTTACTGACCCGGCCTGTGACCTCGACTACTCTGCTTCTCACCGATTCTGTACCTTGTTTCCGATTGGTTTTGACTTGGCCTGTTTCTGGACTTTGATATACGTTTACGTAAGGTTCCCTTGCTCGCTCAGAGTTGTAGTCCTCTTAGTCCCCTCACTTTAAGACCTGGCGGCATCCGAGTAGCGGAGGGCTCATCCCGAAGTGAAAGGCGGCGGTTTGAGGCTGAAGCGTGAGCCGAGCCCGGGATATAGGGGTTAACTCTGGGTTGTGGGATACCGAACGTGACAGTCGGGAGTCCATATTATTGTCAAACCAAGCCCACGGGACTCGCCCCAGTTCAAAAGGGCCATCAACTATAGAAAAATTTTATATCAAAAAATGATATAAGTCCCAAAGCTTTCTTCAAGTAAAAAATATTAATTTATTGAAGTACATTTAAAAGAATTATAGCTGGTACATACTACCTCCCATAATGGATAATTCTTTTAAATGTACTTCCATAAATTAATATTTTTTACTTGAAGAAAGCTTTGGGACTTATATTATTTTTTGATATAAAATTTTTCTATGGGTTCTCTTTTGCCTATATCAGGGGTGTAGATGTATGGATGTAGATCATAATGGGCCAACGTTACTAAAAATAGCATTAGTATGGGCACTCCTGGACTATATGGTAAATACATCACTGGGCGCAGTTGCTCTGTGCATGGGACTTTGGTAGAATTTTGTGCTCCTTATCACTTTGATCTAGGGCTATATTAAATAAAATCTAAAAACAGATACAACAGATAAGCTGAAGGGAGGGGCAGAAACTTTCCCAGAACTAAAAACTGCAAATCTGCAGTGCAGAATGTTATTTGCTATATGTGGAAATAATCCTACTTTAGGCCCAGAAATAAGAGCAAAACTGAACTGTCTCTGCTATGAAGCAGAAGCAATTATTTTCTGAATGGCAGTCACTCTTGTACTGTCTGTTGCTTTTGTACTGCTGCAAGGATCCCAGCAAGTGGGGAAAGGAAATAAATGCAAATTAACAGGATTTGACTTGCACTGTTTTAGAAATAAATGAATCCCCACCCTATTTATTACAAAAACCCATGGTAATTTTATGGCTCTAGTTGAATTCTTTACAATCTGATTGAAAATCAGTCATTAATATAGAGAGACTGGCCCTGAACTCATTTAGTACTATGCACAGCGAGTGAGAGAGAAGTGGAAAGAGCTGTGTTAGACATAACCACTAGGGAGAGCAAAATCCACAATTTTGTCTCTAAATTGAAATCCTATACATGAGCATTTAACCCTATGTACATTTTACTGTCTATCTAAGTATCTTACATTTGTTCATTTAATGTAACAGGCCTAAGTAATTCTGCACAGACAATCTGTATATCTATATGTAGGGCTGGATGCATAATCAGACTAATAGGGCTGTAGCTTCAGGCCTCCGAAACTATTATAAAAACAAACAAAATAAACTTCTTTCATGAAAATAAGAAAAATTATAAACCCATTTCTTTACCGCTTTAGAAATAATTTACTCTCTCCCTCTCCACAATCTGTGTCTCTGCATAAAGGTTTTGCTCAAGAATTGGTTTTTTTTCTGATCTCCCAATGAATAATTAGCTCTATTACTACATTGGTCTGTGCTCCCATTGCCTGTATTTAAGCTAATTACCTTTTCTTACAAAACACTTAACTCTAGCAAAAAGCAGGATGGAGAGAGACAGATTGCTGAGAGGAGGATAGTTTAGAGTAAAACCTGATTATTACAGAAATCATTGATTATTTCCTAACTGTATGGACTAAAGCTCATATTAAATGCAATAACAGTTCCCCAATGAAAATCCCAGTTTGCAACAGTGCACCTCTCCCAGTGCAAAATTTAAACAGCCTCTAATGTTTTAATTTTGCACAACACTCTTTCTTGTAGGCTTGCAACCTGCCCGGTATTTTACCGACCTGGCCGGTAAAAATGATGGTTGATTCCAATATTATTAATAGGGAAAAAAGATAAATATAAAGGAAGGCCGTTATTTTTTTCTAGAAAAGGTGGCAACCCTACTGTCTTGCCACTAGGAGAGGTGCGAAACTTGTCATTAAAATGTCATGGCATTGGGTGTAGGGTTGCCACCTGTCTGGATTTTACCCGGACAGCCCGGTATTTGGAAGGGCTGTCCAAATTAGGAAATCAGGACAGGATGTGGAAAATAATGACATGGCGATCAGCTGATCGCTATGTCCCCTTCTCCAACATCAACGTCACCACCCCACCCCCCGACATCACTGGTCCGGCACGCCCCACCTCCAACATCATCCACCCCACCCCCTGCCTGTTTTCCGCCCCCAGAAAAGGGGTAAACCCTAGAAGGGGGTTTAACAAGTTGACATCCCAGTTGACAGCGATTTACAATTTCCTTTTCTGGACAACTGAATGCAATCACTGCCAAATGTAACATTTTTCTCAAATCTGAATATGCAGATTGGGGTTCAGATATGGTACAGAATTTGGCTGAATCTTTGGTTGAGGGTTCAGTATTCAGCTAAAGCAAAAAAATACAGTGGTTTGATGCATCCCTAATTGAAACATACAGGAACGGTGTGGGATTGGCCCACTGTAATACCAAGAAAACTGTTGCCCAGGTGTGAGTTGGTCCATCAGCTTTGAACCATTTCCTGGTCATGACCTATTTATATATAAAAACAAATAAGCACATTTGATAAACGATACATACAGACTCGGTGGATTTCTGTGAAGAACTGTGAGTTTCTGTATTTTGAGCCAAAATCCCCCAAAGTCTGTTTGCACCGCTTCTGATTTAACACTTCTGAATGAGGAAGAGAGGGGCGGTTACTGCCCGCGGTAGGGCTGAAATCAGTCAGTGTATTTCACTAGTTTATTTTGGCCCTGTGTGGCCCTAACCTTATAGTATGGAAAGAAAAGAGACTAGAGAATAAAGATGTTGAGTGGGGAGGAAAGTAAAATAACTTGCAGGGTGCCTATAATGTAATGTTTTCTGGTAGGCTCAGGTACACCGCTCTGACACTTTATAGGAAAACATTCCACTATTTCCCACATGGCTTAGCTTTCATATTCAAACAATACAATTTTACAATTATTAGTGTTTGTTGGTGCAACAGAGTAATTAGAGTAGCAATCTTCTCATTACAGATAAAGTGGCACAATATCAAAGAGTTTCAACATAATGTGGAGTAATCACCCATTACAGAATCCGCAGCAGCCAACTCTAAATTGCTTTATAAGGCAACAACACTATCTTGTCTGCTGTAGTTGTAAAGAACAGTGCCACTGAATCTGTTAGTTCAGTCAATGTATAAGGATTAACTCATACAGATTGCTTGAACATTTTTAGCAATGACATAAGTGGCAAGGTCGCAAGAGGGCCTCATTTAAACCCACAAACCCAGCACATGTCCAGTGATCCTTTATTTTCGTGCATTATTTTTCCTTCAGTGAAATTTTAGTACCGGTTTTTATGTCAAGTTGTGCAACTGACATTGTGGAGACTTTTCCTTCTTCTAAACCAGCACTGACCAAATGCTGAAAGTCTCATTGCCTTTGAGACAGGCTTATTTATGACTTAATGTCATCAGTACAAGCAGACCTCTTTAAAAGTCTTAAAAGTTCTAATTGCATGTGATAAAAACTTTCCATGTATGCCTGGGAAAATGTGTTTCTTGACAGTTCTCCTTTAAGGCGTTCACTTACATGCTGCGCTATTATTTTTTGTGGTCACTGATAATGGAAGCTACTCTGCCATTTAACGCTGGATGTCATATTGCCATTTAAAATTGGATGGCCAGTGCTATTTGATGCTTGTATGGAAGTTATTTGATGCTTGTGTGAAAGTTATCCAACCTGACTATGAAATAATTCTGCCTATTGTGTGAATTGTAAAATAATGTCTATTGCTGGGACCAAGGGCCAGAATTTTTCTGACCTACAGTATGTGGTGGAGGGACAATAATGGAAGTCTATGTCTTGTTTTTAAACCATAGCTATACCCACACTCACCTTTAAGGCCAAACTGCAAGAGACTGCTCAGTATTAAGTGGCATAGTGACGTAAAACATCAAATGGCGCTGACCGCCCAATGGTTGCATCCATAACTATTGTGCTAATTTGGGCGAGAATATACTTGGGGGAAATCCTCTGAGTAAGTTCACCCTGGACCCAACACTGTGGCTCCAGATGCGAACAGAAGAGGTAGGCTGCTGCCCACAGTAGGGGCTGAAATCAGCTTCTGTGTTTGATTAGGCAGATTTCGGCCCCATGTGGCCCTAGCCTTAAAGTGGGAAAAAAATAGTTTAGGGGGACAAACAAGCAGTTGCGGAGGAGTCAACCAGGAACATATGGAGATCCAAGAGAGATGTAGTTAGGGGCAGAGGAATGAAGGACTTTGAAGGTTATGAGAAAGAGTTTATAAGATATTTTTTCTTTTATAGGAAGCCATGATAAAGACTTCAGCAGTGGAGTTTCTTGTACTCTCTTGTAGAGAGATGGAGAATCTGGTAGCAGCATACCGACTGTAGAGTTAGGGGCATAGTAAGCAGAAGTTGCAGTAGTCGAGAAGGGATAGGATGAGAGCATTCATGAGTATCTTATTTGTGCTTGTGAAAGAAAGAAAAGGATGATGGCAAAATTGTGTAAGAAAAAATATCAGGTTTTGACTGTGGTGTTAATATGGTCAGAGAAGGAGAGGAAGAAGTCAAACAGGATTAGAGAGCATGCCACCGACAGCAATAGTAAAGGAAGGGGGTAGGACTAGGTTTAGATGAGGTAGAGTTAAATCATTAAGTTGGAGATTGCTGGAGGCTCAGTTTTCAGCTGTTAATGAAGGGGTTGATATATATGTACACAGTATGTGGATATCAACATGCAGATGATATTTATTGCCAAATGAGTGGATGAGATCTCCCAAAGACTGGCTATAAAGCTTGCATACAGCTCTTAAATTGCTAATGAATGCTTTGAAAAATCTGGGGCATCTATCAAGAATGCCTTTATTTCAGCATTGTCTTTCTATTGTCTTCCTTCACTGTTGATAGGACCAGTATAGTGACTTTGTCTTCATCTGGAGCTGTGGTACATGGTGCTATAATTCTTTTCCTACAACCCCCCCATTTACATTCTCACCGTAAAAGTCCTTACCTTTCTTCCATTTTCTTGTAAACCTTATAGGGGACAGGTACGGTCTGGTTTATTTCTACTGCAGTTTAGGAACCTACTATAATGAGCAGCCCTTACACACCACTATGCACAGATTTTTCTCCATAAGCAAGATATGAACCCCTAATCCTGGACTGGCCTATCTTCAACATGTAAAGAGATAATTGTTTTCTGCTGTAGTCTTATATACATATAAATTCCATTTTGATATCATAAGAGTTCCCAAAGGCACATTTAGAAGATTATTAATGCCACTTTAAAAAGGAAGCCACTGTTCTTCAGCATGTTCATTTTTCAAACCTTTGCCCTATAATGCTTTCCAGCCATTTGGCTGTGTACTACCAATATATTTTTTATTAAAAAAAGAAAAACCTATTACTCTGCCCACTATTTGTCTGTGGGGCATTCCCAGTAGTAGAAATCCTTCTGCAATAAGGCACTCCTGAGAGCTTCCCCTGACCCCCTCCCATCACTCCTTAGTATGGCAGTGCATCTCTCCACCTCCTCCTCCTCACTGTGGGTAATTTCGCTGAGAGTCAGGGTTTTGTGTTCTGTCTTTCTGATTAATTCCCTCGGTCAATATAAGAGTGTCCTTCGCTGGTAGCGTGAGAGAGATACACAGAGAGCCGTGAGGAGACACCCGCTGCCTGCACTACCGAGGGAGTAGAGACCAAATCCAACTGCACTGCCTTCTGCCAGGATGATCTTCAGCACTCAGCAGAACCTGGGCACAGACCTGGTCAGTAGCCTTTAGCATTTTCTCACTTCCACGACTGTGTAGACTAGTATCTTCTTGGACTAACTGCATTCATAAGAGGGCAAATATAAAGTCTTTAAAGGGAAGCTATATTAGTTTATATGTTTTATGGATTTGAGTGCCATTTCCCACCAACTTGTGTTTTTTTTGTGTTTTGTAATGCACAGTAATGACAAATGGATTTCTTGCTTGTTTGTTGCGCTGTTAGCCTGCTGGTATCTCTTTATTTCACTTAAAGCTTGCAAGAAGTGCAGGTTATTGATTATGGATCTTCCTTGTCACTCGGTGCCCTGTACATATTTGACTCTATGGCTGCTATTAGTATGCTGGGACACCGGCAGCCTGTGCTTGGGAACATTTCAGCAATGAATTGAAGTTCAGTGCTCTAGCGCAGGTTGACTTGAACCTATTATGTTGGAAGATGTATAGCCACCACTTGTTCCACAGCAGCTTCTCAATATAAATTATATAGCTTTCAAGATGCATTTGCATTTCTCTTTATTTTTCTCTCACTGCAAGGCAGAATACATAACCACCTGCCTCTCCAGTCTCTTTCCTTTTTGTGCAAACAACCTGGCTGAGGCTCCCCAGAGAAAAGAACCGAGGAATGCGAGAGAATGCATTACTAGTCCTCCCAGTCACATACATTACATTTGGAATGCTAGAAGTTATTTATTTTGCTGTAGCTGCATGCATTTTGGATAGGATAGCCAACAGAAGGCCCTCCAGTTTATGATCACAACCCACATATCCATCTGACAGCCAATATCAGTTCAGAATTGTAGTTCAACAACATCTGGAGGGCCACCATTTGCCCATTCTGTTATTCCTTTTAGCGTATTTGTGTATACCTACTGATATCTTGCTTTGTGAAGCACAGATTGGACATCAATGCATTTTGTATTAATTGACAGGTAGTATTTACTTTAGCAATGTTCAGCCTTCAGCTCTTGTGCCACTAAAATTGGCAGTTATGACACTTTTAGGGGCATTTTTATAATGATGTGTAAAAAAAATGGCAGGATAATACACCACACATCGACAGGCTTCGCTGTGTAAAAAATGGCGTAAAATTTTATGCGCTCTTTCTTAGAGTCACTTCTGCTGGAAGCAATGTAAAATAACAGTGTTACATTTTGCGTTCACATGGCATAAAATTACACACACAATGAAATTTTTTACACTGTATTTTTCTGCAAATTTTGTTTAACACAGCATAATAAATATGCCCCTAATAGTGATGTGCAGAACCCTAACCCGCCCTCAATCCCGTCCTCGACTTCCAGGTTCCTTTTTATAGACCAGCGCAGCACCTCCCTGCCGATTATGTCACAAAAAGGGGCGGGGTGATAAGGCGCAGGTTTATTAAAAAAAGGAAGCCGGCAGACCAGAGGTGCGAGGTCGGCCTGAACCCGCCCGACCTGTGGGTAAACTATCGAGCATCGGGCCAACCTGCACAACACTACCCCCTAAGTGTCTTTTGTAACTGCTTTGAGTTTTCCAACTTTGAGGGGGCCAAAACAAGAACCAACTGTTTACAACACATTAAGTGCACTACAACAACCTGGCAGAGTTATTGTCCTCCCAGTAATCACATCCTCAGACCCCTCTGGTAGTTCCGCCATTGATATGATACTTGTATGCATGCCACTTCTAGTGTGCATCACTTCCAAACTATTACAGTCTATCCATTCTTGCCCAAGTTTACAATCATTACATTTTTACACTCACGCCACCATAATACTGGAAGACTTTTTTATACCTATCACTCTTACTGTGAAGTTATTTCCATTTTCTTTCCTCCAGTATAAGATGGCTTTTTATGCTAGTGGTTATTATGTAAATGTTATTATTATGTATATTTATATAGCACCAAAATAATACATAGCACGCCACAGACATTTTTCCTTATTCAGTCCTTGCCCCAATGGCTTTTCCTACCACCCCCACTATGGTATGACTGATCAGTAGCTAATTCATCTGCTTTTATGTTTTTAGTGTGTGAGTAGAAACTGAAGACCAGGCCAACATGGGGCACAGCCTAGTTAGAATTGAATCTAGGGTGCCAGCGCAGTCTGGCAACCATACCACCAGTGTGCCATGTTATCCCCCAGTTTCCTACTCTTCCATCTATTTTTTCCGCAGCTGAGGAGTAGATGTTCTTTTTCTGTAATTGCTATATTTATGTCTTACAATGTGCTTTTCTGTATACAGCAGGTCATAAATACACATGTACAATGTTGCTTATTGTGCGTTTTCTATAGATTCCTCTCAGTTCATTTGTTGAATTTTAATTGATATCATGTAGTTCGGATGTTCTTCAATAAGAGATAGATAAAAAAAATGTAGTGATTACTGTGCTGAATTATTGTTTTAGATCTGTAATCCCCAACCAATAGTTCATGAGCAACATGTTGCTCACCAACCCCTTGGATGTTGCTCCCAGTGGCCTCAAAGCAGGTGTTTATTTTTAAATTCCAGGCTTGGAGGCAAGTATTGGTTACATAAAACCATATGTACTGCCAAACAGATCCTCTTGTAGGCTACCAATCCACATAGGGGCTACCAATAGTCAATCACAGCCCTTATTTGGCACCCCCAGGAACTTTTTGCATGCTTGTGTTACTCCCAAACTTTAATGTACATTTGTATGTGGTTCACAGGTAAAGAAAGATCGGGGATCTCTGTTTTAGAAAAAACTCTTTCATGAATTATTGCGATGTTTGGAGTAGAATATTGAAAATGCATTGAACCTATGATTGTACCATAACATAACATAACAGCGTACGGATGAGAATCCCTCCATTCTTCAGCCCTTCTCCTCCATCCTTCTTGTTTAATGTTTGAGTTTGGCCTCCCTTTCCTTTCTATTTGATACCTTCTCTTTGTCTCCAATCCACTACCCTTTCAAACTTCCAGCAGGGATCTGTTTTCTCTTAACCATTTTCCCTGTGTTTCTGGTGTTGTCTTACTTGCCCTATCCCTTCCTCTGTATTCCCATACTTGTTTGCTGCTGGCTGGGGTTGACATGAATTCTACTGGACCTTTAAGGACTAGGCTGAAATATAGACTTTACATAAAAAAGGCTGAACCTCAATTGTTTTCATTGAGAGTACAGTAGCCTTATGTTTTGTTCAGAAAATTTGCTATGTTTGGGCAGAACAAGGAAAGCTGCGTAAGGTAAGGATGATTTAATAATTATCAGTAACTCCTACGCTCTCTGGCAGTCTATCAGTAAACAGCAAATTCAGTTGAACAGCAATGCAGAATCCCTGCGTGCGTATAATGACCGGTACACTCTTGCGCAACAATATATGCCACTCCTACATTTAACCATTCAATTATGTGTGTGGATGATTTCTCATTACAGTCTCAGCATGCGAAATCTCTAAGGTATAAGGAAGGTATGGGTGTTGGACCTCTTATCCAGAATACTCGGGACATTGGGTTTTCTGGATAACAAATCTTTCAGTAATGTTTCGAGCATATTTTTGGTGCAATTATGAGCTTTTTTTTTTTTTTGCTTTGGTCTTTAGACAGGATATATTTAGCATATACTTTGCTTTGCAGAAATAGATTTTTGAACTTACAAAAGGTGTGCCCAAGATTAATTTATGTTGGTCTTCCATTCATTTTAGTTTTAACTCCACACACTAACAATTAATCTTTAATAAAATCAAGATGTAGGACAGTTCTGGCAAAGATGGAAGGAACAGAGTCTGCATTTCTTCAAATAAGAATTGGCATATTGATATTGCTTATTATGACAGGATCAATCTTTAAAACTGTCTAAGCAACCCCCCCCCCCCAACAAGACACCAGTTCCTGCTCAAGACAGGCGACAAGAATTTCCTAGTGGAAAGTTGCCAATTAATACTTTGTCAAACACTGTTGTGGTGCAATGTTTATATTTTATATGCCTGCATGTTGGTTGTAACATAAACAGCGGAGTGCTGATACTGGAGCAGGAACAGTATTGCAGGTTGTGTTCCCATTTTTCTTTATCAAGTCATGTAATTCAAAGTATTAATCGTGCCTGACACTAAACCATTATTTAATGATTGGTACTTTCATTATTTATAATCACACAATAGCGCAGGGAATGTAAAACTATATTAAATTGCTTTTTATGTGCAGTTATTTATCTTGTAGGCTCAATTCATTTTAATGGTATCTGTCAATTCTGGTAGCTATAATTTTACGTTTTCTCTAATGTCTTAGAAATGTTAATTAAATTACATTTGGGGAAAAAATGCAAGTTGATACTTTGAATTTACTTTTCACCTAAATTGAGAGTTACAGGTGGGTAGTGAGGAAAATGTGGCCATACAGTTTCAGGGCTTGATCATGTTGCATGTTCCATGGAGAGCTTGGGTTACTACATAATCTTTGCATGATTGCATCTCTTGGAAGGGTTAGTGAATTTCAATGCACCCACAGAGTATGGAATGATAGTGTTGATAAAGTGGTGAAACAGCTTTTCAAAAGCAATTAATGATAACTGGGATAGGAGTTCTCAACTTGGCTTTCCTTGAGACGGACATGTTTTAAGGAAGAGATGAACGTTGCTATAGACTTTAGCTAGTTGGTCAGCAAAGGTTACTAGATCTTTCAATGAGACAGTGTCCTAAGGACATTTGACCTGAAAACCTGAAGAATCATGCCTGTTGGTTTTTTAAGTGTATTGTGTCTTGACTGTGTACTATGTCCACAGTGGCGGAACTACCAGGGGAGCAGGGGGTGCGAGCAGACCAGGGCCCACATCCCCTCAGGGCCCCCCGGCAGCCCGCTCTCCAGTGAAATCCATTGTGTACGGAGGGGGCGTGGCCCGGCTGCGCGTCATGCACCAGGGCCCACCCCCCTCTAGTTACGGCACTGTATGTCCATGTTCAAATTGTGCTTGAAAATTGTTGGGTCTTATGGAATCTGGCACTTGCTTTGATCTCAGTGCACTTTGTAACAGATGATGTGCTGGAAGGTCTGCCAGAGCTGATTTCAGAGGTGATTCTTGAGTATTTCTCATCCAGCTTATTTAGTAGTAGTGGCCATACCTGCCAATGACATTACTTAAAGGAGACATATAGGATAAATGAAATAGCCCTAATTTTGTAGGCAATAACATATACTATATGGTGCTGGTTTTACTTTTGGCTGTAAATTAATATTGTCTTCAAAAATGGCCTCCTTATTGGAGCTCCCCACAGATGTGCTCTGGTCCCAATCACAGCCCTGCAGTCACACAAGCAAAGACATGCTCCCTATCAGGTCCTGCTAGCTGCTGATTGGTTCCTATCCTACAGTGCAGTGTTCTGAGTGCTGCCGGTTCCCCTGCACAGCCACAAAATTCCGGGAACAGGAAGTGGAACAGATGGGCAGGATTATTAGGATTTTTGCACAAATATTTAATAACAGCCTGAAACACTATTTTCTTAAGCACAATTATTCTATATTTAAAAGAGTATAATGCACTGGTACGTTCTACTTTTTCATACAAAATGTCTTCTTTAAGGATATTACCACATACAGTATGTAATAGAAGGCACTAAGTTTGCCCAGGAGCAGTAACCCATAGCAACCATTGAGATTCTTTCTTTTAAACAGGTGACCGGTAGATTCTACCTGCTGATTGGTTGCTATGAGTTACTGTTCCTGAGCCAACTTAGTGCCTTTTATTACATAGCCCCCTTTGACTGGTGCAGAAATGTTAGCAGTCAAGCAAAAAAGATGGCTATTTTGTGCCAGTGTAGTTCATTCTTTTATTGCAGTCTTCACCTCCCAACCATATGAAACTGCACAGGAAGCATTGTCATACATTTAACTGTGAGTTAAGGATATCTCCTCCAGCTCAAATATAATCAATAATAATCAAAAGATTTTGAATTTTAAATACCCATGCCTCATCTACAGTACAAATCAGCCATCTATTCATCTATTAGTGTTTTTAAATAACTTTTATATTCAATAACATTTGAAGTAACCATCGCCCAGAAATGTCAGGACTCTTGTTTTAATCAGCTAATCGAGTTCCACAACATTCGCATCTTGAGAACTTTGTTCAGCTCTGCCAAAAACAGTTGCACTATGACCTGTCTCAACAGATAAATCTATAGACTGACGATTTAGGTAAGCTACCATATCCATACTGGCTAATGGCTATATGTAACGATCTGTCAGTTGCACCTAAACCATTTCTCAAGTATAGTTTAAGGTATTAGCAAATATAAATGGTTTGTTTGTCTACTTCCTCAACCTAATTTTAAGCCACTGTTTGTCATTGCCGTATTGTCACTGTTGGATTGCTCCTGCAGAATACAGTATACATTATATACCCACAACCTGAAACCTTTTCACAATCTAAAGATTCTAAAGAGAATTATTGTTCCACCCTGACACAACTACTGTAAATAAGCACACATACCTCCTATAATGTACAGTATGGCCATAGACCCCTTTAGCACATTAATCAAACATAATAGAACACAATAAACACTCTCAGATATAGGATTCAGCACATAATACCCTGTTTCAGTTGAATATACAAACACTTGACCTGTAAATTGCCTGTTTAAGTTACTCCATAAAGTGAGTGTACAGCTTCTGTAATGTTCTGGGAAGTTATCCAGGCCTTTTTATTATGGAGAATTATGACTGTGTGCAGCTTGCAGCATATTCCTTCTTTCTTATTTTATGAGTTCCAAGTGAAAGACACATGCATTATGCATTCTGTGGATCTAGCCTAAATATAATTAAAAAACTGACCCTACCTGTAAGGCAAACTGCATTTAAAAAATGCAGACTCAGATATTATTTTACTAGAAGGATTCACTGATAAAATCATCAATAAATGAACAGCAAGTACATTCCTCAGCACTGTAGTGTTGTTCAATAAGTAACAAGGGCAAATACAAATATACTAACTAAAAAAATGGGGCAGTTACATGTTATTGCTTGGATTCACAGTAAATCAAGGGTGAGGTTATAGTTCTACCCCAATTATAACTATTTCTTTAAACAGAGACAGTTATAGGTCTGCATCTGCATTAATCAAGGTGCTGTCTATTTATTAGAAGTAAATGTGAACAAGTAGTCAGCATGACAGAACAGAGAAGCAGCAAATCTGCATAGGGACAGTTTTAGATACAGTTCAAACACCTATATGAGACCTTTGCCCGCCTCTTCATCACTTTTTTATTTCTATGTACCTATTAAGAATTGATTGCATTTCCCCAACAATAAAAGATAAACATTTACAGGATTTGCAGGAAACAGCCGAGTAATCCTTCTAATAATAAACCCTAATAGGCACCAGATTGTTTCCAAAGATCTATTTTATTCTAATAGTGATGCATGTTATCAGCATTCTCTTAATTACAAGTAACAATGTAATGGATTTCCCCTAACAGTCCCATAGATTTACATTCCCAAACACTTTCACAGCCATCTATTCTTGCAGTATTCTAGCCTTTCCATTAGTCATTGCAGTACGAAGATAAAAATGTCTGTGCTGTAATTGTGCGCTTTACAGGGAAATCAAGCAGGGAGATTTAAAAAAACAATAAAAATACATCTAGAAAAAGCAGCAAGTAGACATCTTTTTTAGTGTATTTCAGTGTGGAAAAATACGCAATTGGATTTAATATGATACAGGGCTACAGAGAGAGAAAGGCAGGCACTCCACTTCAGAAAAAAAATACTTAAATGATGGATGTGCGGTCTGCAGACCTCCTTTTGGGGTGCGCATCCCTCAGCACTGAACAGCGCAAAAAGTCTATCTAAACACAGTTAATTATACTTTTGTTTTCCACAGCGGCGTAACTTGGTATTACTGGGCCCCATAGCAAATTATTTTTCAGGTCCCCAAAATGTCTACAGGTTGACCTGTTTTAGCAGTATTTACTAAAAATGTATATGAATTAGGGTCTTACTGGCCCCCTATATCTCCTGGGTCCCCTGCAGCCACAGGGTCTGCTTCCTCTGTAGTTACACCCCTGGTTTTCTATGTTCCTGTGTTTCTCTTCATAAACTAAAGAAGTCCAAGGTTCAAAAAATTGGAACATTTTAAAATGATTTTTACCCCCTAGGCAATATTCTTTCCCAGAATTTCAGCACAACTTTGTCTGCCACAGTCAGGTGCAAAATTTAGTGCCAAATAACAGAAGCACTGTGATTTGTACTGCATAGTATATTATTATTAACATGTATTTATATAGCGCCAACATATTGCGTAGCACTGTAAAGTAAATGTGATTATACAACTACATCACATGAATTACATATATAGAATATATGGAGTAATAAACATCACAATCAATACAGGTACAAAAGGTGAGGAAGGCCCTATGCATAGGCATACAGTCTAAAGGGAAGGGAGTAATACACAAGGTGTGGGAGTGGGCAAGATCGAAGTAAGTGGGTGCGAAGTGTGGTACTGTATGTGGTGTTGCGTTTGGTAGTTAAGCAGAGTGAGGGTAGGCTTCTCGAAAGAAGTGCGTTTTCAGAGATTTTTTGAAAGCAGAAAGGTTGGGAGAAAGTCGGACAGACCGTGGGAGAGCGTTCCAGAGGAGGGGTGTAGCCCTTGCAAAGTCTTGAATGCGAGCATGTGAGGAGGTAATAAGAGAAGAGTTGAGTAGCAGGTCAGTAGAGGAGCGTAGTAAGCGAGTGGGTGAGTATATAGAGGTGAGTTCAGAGATGTAGGGTGGAGCAGAGTTGTGAAGTGCTTTGAAAGTCAGTGTCATTAATTTGAATTTGATTCTGAAAGGTAAAGGAAGCCAGTGCAGGGATTGACAGAATGGCGAGGCAGAGGAGGAGCGGTTGCTGAGGTGTATGAGCCTCGCAGCAGTGTTCATTATGGACTGGAGAGGTGACAGTCTCTGGAGGGGGAGGCCAATTAAAAGAGAATTACAGTAGTCTAGATGCCATATGATGAGAGAGTGAATAAGAATTTTGGCAGCATCTTGGGTGATAAATGATCGTATTTTGGATATGTTCCTTAGGTGGAAGTGACATGATTTAATAAGTGACTGGATATGAGGAGTGAATGACAGGGCAGAATCTAGGATAACCCCAAGGCATCGGGCCTGGGGAGAGGGGGTGATAGTGGAATTGTTAACTATGATGGATACTTCGGGGATGCTACTGGTGTTAGTTGGAGGAAAGAGAACCATTTCAGTTTTAGAGAGGTTTAATTTAAGATAGCGTTACGACATCCAGGTAGAGATAGCGGACAGGCAGGAGGAGACGCGAGTTAGGAGTTCTGGTTTGAGATCAGGAGATGAGAGATAGATCTGAGTATCGTCAGCATAGAGGTGGTAGTGGAAACCATACGAATTTATTAATTTGCCAAGGGAGGAAGTATAGAGGGAGAATAGTAATGGTCCCAGGACAGAGCCTTGAGGAACTCCAACAGAAAGAGGTAGGGGAGAAGATGATACTCCATTGTAGGAGACACTGAAGGAACGATTGGTGATGTAAGAAGAGAACCAGGAAAGGGCTGTGTCACGAAGGCCAAGCGACTGGAGGGATTGGAGGAGGAGAGGATGATCTACAGTGTCAAATGCTGCTGAGAGATCAAGCCGTATTAGTAGTGAGAAATGATTGTTGGCTTTAGCGGTTAAAAGGTCATTAGTTAGTCAAGTCAGGGCAGTTTCCGTGGCGTGTTGTGGCTTAAAACCAGATTGTAGGGGGTCCAGCAGGTTATTGTCAGAGAGGAATGAGGTAAGTCGGTTGTAGACTAGGCGCTCAAGTAGTTTAGAGATGAAAGGTAGCAGAGAGATAGGTCGGAGGTTGTCAAGATTGGAGGGATCAAGAGAGGGTTTTTTCAGAATGGGGGTGACAAGAGCATGTTTTAGTTGAGAAGGAAACAGTCCAGTTGAGAGCGAAAGATTAAATAGGTGAGTTAAGGCTTTGATTAGACAAGGATTGGTATTGCGGAGAAGTTTTGAGGGAATTGGATCAAGCGGGCAGGTGGTAAGGTGAGAAGAGGCCAGAAGCTTTGAGACTTCCTCATCAGTGACAGGGGTGAAGGAGCACAGGAGAGACTGAGGAGTGTCGAGGGAGGGTGGTGGAAGTCTAGGGGGGTTGAGTAGTGTAATGTCCCTTCTGATAGTGTCAATTTTGTTTTTGAAGTGTTCAGCAATATCTTGAGCAGAGACAGATGTGCATGGAGGGGGTGGAGAAGGGGAAAGGAGAGTGTTAAAGGTGGAGAAAAGTTGTGCTGGTTTTTTAGAAAGGGAGTTAATGAGTGAAGTAAAGTATGTTTGTTTGGCTTGGAAGAGGCTGGTGTTAAAGGAGCGCAGGGCAGATTTGTAGCTCCAAAAGTCTGATTCTGAACGGGATTTGCACCAGCGACGCTCAAGTGCACGTGAGTGTCTTTGGAGTATATTACATGTAAATAGTTGTAACTGTCAGATGTGAGGGACTAAACTGGTGAAAAGCATTCAACTGAGTCTGAACAATTTTAAGATAAAAATGGGACAGTTGGCAAAGTATATTTTCCTGCTTTTCCTTCAGAGCTAGGGCACAATGGTTAAACTGGAGACCTTTGGACCAGATTATGTAATGGCCAGATGCCTCTTACATTTAAATAGGGCCCCAGAACAAAGCTGGGATAAGGCTTCCACTAATTGTTTTAATTTACCAAATTAATAACATTGTCATCAAGGATTCAGTTTTACCAGCTGGATACAATACTGTCCACATGGCAACTGTGCCCAGTGTGTGTGTGGTTTATTGTATTAATGGCCACTACACGAAAAAGTTATGGGATGGAGGGGCCCACAATATGTATTACATTAACGCATGACATTAATTCTTTTTGTTTTCTCTTTATTTAGAATATAGGGAGCTCAGATGCGCCCCCTCGAAACTGGCGTGGGATTGGCCTGGCAATGCTGGTCATAGCAATAGTAATGTCACTGGTGCTATTGTCCATTTTCCTGCTCTCTCCAGGTGAGTATCTGCACACTTTAAATAATGTATCACATTATTTTGCTAAAAATGATTTTTTAAAAACTGTAGCAATCTATGGAAACCTGCCTATTTAGACTACAGAGGCGACTTTCATTGTTTAAAGCATCTCATTAGTAGGGATGCACCGAATCCACTATTTTGGATTCGGCCGAATCCCCGAATCCTTTGCGAAAGATTCGGCCGAATACCGAACCAAATCCAAACCCTAATTTGCATATGCAAATTAGGGGTGGGAAGGGGAAAACATTTTTTACTTCCTTGTTTTGTGACAAAAAGTCACGCAATTTCTCTCCCTGCCCCGGATTCGATGGCCAGGCAGAAGGATTCAGCCGAATCCGAATCCTGCTGAAAAAGGCCGAAACATCAGACTCTCGTTCATAGAATAGGCCCATAGACTGAAGTGCAAGGTATTTCATCAATTTTCTTGCATCATTTAAATGTTAAAAGCCAGCTTTATCTAGGAGTGCAACTAATCATTCACTGAAATACAAGACTCCATTTCAAGCCCTTCTTTAGAGGTTCATAAAGCAAGAAATGTTTGTTGTAGAAGCCATAATATTGTTTACTTCAGTAGGCTTTTAGTAGGTTTATTGGATCTTCCAGTGCTCAGTTTGCAAAGAATGGATATGCTACTTTTGGGCATTTCTCTACTAAAATTTTCATAGGAGCCCATTGCTTTCTGATATTTGTGCAAAGGTTTGGTTTGTTTTTCTGTTTGCTACCTGTCTGTTTTTTACCCAGATAGCACAATTTTTGGAAGGGATGCCCAGGTGAAAACTGCCTATCCAGATTTCCAGATTAGGAAATCTGGGTAATGAAACAATCCCTGATCACTATGTCACAACCCTGCCCTTGATGTTATAGACCCACCCTCAAATCATCATCCACTGGTCCAATATCATCTACCCCGCCTGCTGTCCAGGCTCCCCTGCTGCAAAAGGTGGCAATAAATAAATAAATAAAGTATGGCCAGAGTTAATCTGAGTGTGCCCGCAGGCTGTAGTCCTCTGCCACCCCTACTGCATGCCTGCCTGCAGGATCACGCACATCTTTATTTCTACCAGAGAAGCTCCAAAATAAAAAAAATAACTGGTGCAGCTGAGCGGCATGCCACCCCTTAATTTATGCAGCCCTATGCCTGGGCCTTTGTGGCCTTGCTGCAAATCCAGGCCTGTCTGCATGAAAGAGAAACATCCACAAATTAGATCCTTAGATTTATCACTCAAGGTCGTCACAAAGTTTCAAATACAAGGGTATTTTTATCTGAAGCTCAAGAATCATCAAGAATCCACAAAACATCCCTCGCCCATAAAAATGTGAAGTGCTGTTGAGGCCCATGGCCGAAGATGAAAAAGGCAGAAAGCAACCATAATTCCTAAAAAAAACCCTGAAGGCCACTTTTTAAAATGCTGCTTGTTAATATTCTGCAGAACTAAATGGGATCAAAGAAAAGTTAGTGAATTATTTCAAGATAATTCCTCTGAAACACAACTTGTCACAGCCTGTGACTAATGAAATGCAATGCTCAGAGACAAAAATGTATTCCCAGTGTAGGCAATAACTAATGAGCTCTATGAAATGTATACAGTCTTACATGTCTGAAAGCGTGTGGGGGGGTCAAAGAAGCTACACAGGGAGGCTAAATCTAATTATATGTAAAGCTTTATTTTCCCTAGATGTAATAATTATGATAATGTTTAAAGTCTAAAATCACTGAGCTACAATCATATGAAAGGAAGTTAAGATATATGCAAGCAGAGAGATAAAAACCATTAAAACCAGGTAGAGCTTTCACTTTTGTCACTGGTCCCTGTACAGCTACACAGCACACCTGTATCTCGAATATGTAGTAGTTGAGTATTATGATGCTAAAATCATATATATATATATATATATATATATATATATATATATATATATATATATATATATATAAGTTGTCAATGTAAACACAATGTGCATACTGTAAGTATTGCTGCCAAATCCCACAATAGTAATGGAAATATTTATTTATTGGCTAGAGAATATTATAGTTTGGCAGCAACAATAAAGACATTGGTTGTATGTCAATAATTAACAATAGACATTAATGAAAATGTCACCATATTCCTTAACAGAGGATCCAAAGCAGCCTGTGAAATCATTCCTGACATTGTCGGATCTGGAGAATATGAATAATCAGGTCCATGTGCCCAGTCTGTCTTGGGCAAGTGGTAAGTGTAAAGCAGATAAAGTTTTCATACTCACACAGAGGGTATCTGTCAGGCCTGTGTGAGCATCAATGATCTTAAATAGGAGGAGCATGTGATGATATCACACACGCATGCAGAGATTACTATCAGTAGTTTGCTTAATATTGATTTGTTTGTCATCAACACATTGACCTTTTTTGCACCCAGAGGTAAAACTGATATCCACTTTTGGCCAGCAGCCCCTTATCTCCCTAAAGATAATATCCATATACAGGTGCTAAACTGCACAAGTCTAGTTATCAATAGCAACCAATTAGATCTTTTGAAATTGCTGTTGCTTTAACTTCAGTTTAACTACACTAATATTTGTTATTGTTTCACTTAACCTGGTGTTTGTGTATTCCTTGGACCAGGCTGATCAGAACAAAATGCTTATTGATTGCTGCTGGCAACTGCCCCAGTATGAGAATAACTTGAAAATGCCATATGGCACTTTGGTAGGGTCATATAATAATAGGTGCAACTGGTCTAGATAGTTAAAGCAACCAATACACACAGTGGCATAACCAGAATCGACCAGGCTACCCCCCAAAAAAAATCCTTTCGGGGGCCTGGAGCTTGGTCATGTGTATGCACACTTCCCCTGGAAATCGGCTGAATGACCTGCTACTCATTTTATTGCGGCGGGCAGCAAAGGGGGCCTACAATTCAGTAGACTCTGTGGTTCTGTGCCCCCAGGATCTCCCTTCGACAGTGGGGTCTGTTGTATTGTGGGATTTAGCCACATGTAAGCAAACTTCCCGTCCCCCCACAATCACCTGGATAGCTCACTGCTCACATACTTGCGGACGGCAGCAAACTTCAGTGGCATCAATAAGGGTTACTACAATACAATAGCAACAGAATGTAGATTCAGGCGGCACTCCGGGTAAAATAAGAGAAAATTTATGGAAACATGCAGTGGATCCACATCGCCTGACGCGTTTTGGGAAAGATTCCCTTAATCACAATACGGAAGACCCCACAGTCCTGGCCCCTCAAGGCTGCAGAATCTGCTGTATTGCAGTTACACCACTGCATTTACTGGTAAATTTTTCGAATGTTTGCAGGACTTGGGCAAACTTTGTCCATTTATTAAATTTCCCTATAAATAATAAATACATATTAAATTAAACATTAGCACTTTTTTTGAAACTGTAATTAACCAACACATATTATGCATGGATTTTATTATGTCTTCTTATTTGTATAGACTTTGAAATAATCATGAAAACCAGAGAAGGAAATCTTATTCAACAGAACGTGAAGACAAAGGCGTTCAGTATCCTGCTGAGTAACACTACACTTGTGAGGATTTCTCTAACTTTATTTATACTGATAACAAGGCATATCCCAGAATACATTTGGGTTACATGCTCACAATATATAATCATAGTTAAGAAAGGGCATTAGACACATATCTTAAGAGCTCTTAGCATATATCATATATAAAATGGTTTAATGAAAAGACTTTTGGGGATTGTAGCAGGGCTGTTTTTAGGTCAACTGCAGCCCTAGTCACTGGATCTCTGTCTGTCCCCTATCACTGCTGGTCAGCACATGTTCAGAACGGTCTGCCCATTTGGCAGTCATAAAAAATAGTGGTACTTACCCTCAGTTCTGCAGGCAATTTAGCCACAAATGTCTAGTGGTGGGCTGTGGAGATTTTTTTTGCTTAAAGGAAAACTATACCCCCAAAAAGCAACAGATAGTTTTCCTTTAAAGCTTTTTGTATATAGGCACCCCAGGATTGCTCACTACAACAGCCGTCCTGGATTATAGGAGCATATTATGTATGAGAACTCTCTTTTGTTTAAAATCTTTGCTTAAAATATGAAGGTGGTCATGCATTGGTCAGCCATCCAATGCGTTGGACTGGGGATCTAGTCACCAACGGGGCTACAATTGAAAGGGTCCTCCTCACAAACTCTAGGGGCCTCCTCCAGCTGTCTACATATCCTACCCCCTTCCAATGCACCACATCATATACATTTTTCCTCCTTCTTTACTTTAAATTTCATGGCCCGGGAAGGGGAGAGGACTTTGGTCGGCCAGGGCCCACAGGGTTTTTCCCCATTGTCCTTCTGGCCCAGTCTGGCCCTGAATCCAACCAATCAGCCCACAGATTACCATACCATTACATTGATACCATACCGCTAGGGTTGCCACCTTTTCTGGAAAAAAATACCGGCCTATCTATATATTTTTTTTTTCCCTATTAATAACATTGGGCTCAAGCATAATTTTTACCGGCCAGGCCGGTAAAATACCGGCCAGGTGGCAACCCTACATACCACTGACCATACACATGGATGATGACCTTGTTGTATTTTACTGAGCCCGTGCTGTTGTGGATGGTAAGAGTTTGTCTGTGTACATGCAGATAGTACACCTTTACTGCATATGATTATTTATTTTGTGTAGAGTGCTTCTTGACTGAAAAAGAATGTTGACGAGAAACATAAACCTGCAATCGGTTGCATTAATATAAAACATCTATCCAGAAAAAAGTAAATCTTCACACTGTCTTCCAATTCCAGTTTTGATAAGGACCAAAGTAGCAAAGTTATTTTCTAATCAAAATGTCTCAATTTCTAGACATTATGCAAAATATATCTTTCTGTGTATGTTGCTGGCAGCAGTGATATCAATATGCCATCTATGGAGAAAGCCTCTGCTAAGATCATTAATTTGTCAGACCTACCAGAGTGTATAAATTCTATTAGTATTAATGCAAATATATGCACACAGTAAAGCATGGCTTCATCCTTTCCTGTCTAAGTAAAAACACATGGATGATGAAGAGTACTTAGCAACAGCATCTGCTTTTCCTATAAATAACCTAAATACTGTAATATATAAAGGAACAGTGCCAGATGATATTACATTCATACAGTGTAGATGTTTTTGATTGGGAAGCCTTGATTTTTATGCAGAGTCTTCCGAGGTATCATAGCCTTTAATTCTTCTTGGGATCTACATGATTAGACACAACACTGCTACGTATATATGTATTGCCATCATTGGTACCATTTCATAACAGTTGTGGGACTACTTGTGGCCTTTTTTTTTTTTCATTTAAATGGTGTTTGACTTTTTAAAAAAATAAAATTGATTCAAGAATAAAAGTATTCACGTTACCAAGGTCATTGTAACTTAACCTCTCTTTGCTTTTTATATCATCTGTTTTGCACTATCCATGCCAGGTGTCTCTCCGAGCATCCCATGCAGAGCTGTCCCCAGACTTACAATATGTCCTTCTCATCTTTAACAAGCAGCAGGTAATACAGTTCTGTATACAGCCACATTTCTTTTGATGTTTGTGCCATGTAAAACCTGATTTCAGAACATCATTAAAGACTTACATAACAGTGATAGTACATAATTAAAGAGATACTGATATAATGCTATTTATAATTTTGCCATAAAAGTATCTGCCTGATGCTATTACATTACCTTTCTTACCCCCTTTTTACCCTATGAGGGGGCTGCCATATTTGAGCTTCAGTAGTCCGTTAGCATTAGAAGCTATAACTAACAAGTTGAGAAGGGATAGTCAGGTTGGCAAAACAGTCAGGTTTAGGAACTTCAAGCAACAATTACTACAAAAGCAGAACTATCAGCGAAAAACATGACCTATATGTAAATTTTCATGTAAATTAATATTTTAAAATAACATTTTTAGTGTCAGTATCACTTTAACCCATTTTTAGTATCATAAAATCTATGTAGAAGGGGTGAAATGATTGTGTTCAGTTTGAAATAAACTCTGTTTGCAATGTGTGCAGCCCAGCAATCTTATTAGAAATGTGGCAGCACATTTTTTCAAGTGATCTACTAATCTTACCATAGGCAGAGCAATGCAGGGTCAGACTGGGCCAGCGGGACACTGGGAAAAAATCCAGTGGCCCCAACCCTCATGGGCCATGGCCAGGCCAGACCCCCTTTCCTGATATTCGGATTCTAAATATGGGCTGCGTCACAGATTGCCAGGAGGAGGACACAAGTTATGTTACCAGGGGATTGGGGGTGGGCCAAGGAGTCTAGTTAAGGGTTTTACAAATTTACCGGCAGCTACATTGCCTCGGCCTTGGCAGGTGTTTTACTATACACACTTTATTCTCCTAGTCTCTTTTATTTACATACTATAATCTATTATTCCATCTATTTAGCCATAGAAATGGGGAATGACCATGAAATAGGCCAAACGTTTAGCAGCATGAGGGTCCACTGACACCTGGACCCACCCAGAGTTTTCCTGGTATCACGGTGGGTCAGTCCGACACTGCATCCTTATGGGAATGCTTGTTTTCAGTCTAGAAACCAACAGTGACAGGCAATTGCCATTAAATACAGTACTGGGTGGCATTGTGCCTTAGCCTTCTAGTCTTCCTCAGCTCACCTTCATCCCTTTTCACCCTCATTGTTAAAGGCATTCTGTAATGATTTCGGAATTATACTGTTTACATTGCAGATAATTCACTCTACCATTTAAAAACTAACAAATGTATTTTTTTAGCTGTAATATTGGTGTGGAGGCAGCCATCTCAGTGCATTTTGAGCTTTGGTAAGGAGCCAGCACTTCAGGATGGAATTGCTTTGAGACAGCTATTTTTTCCCTTTTTATTGTACTTCAATACGACCCAAGTTGTGCTCCTCAGCAGGGTTGTTCTTGCTTGGGTGCTATTCTCATGTCTACCACTAGGTGAGGATAGAGAGTTCTAGTACATTTAGCAATGCAAATCATTTCTGACTTCATTTTTATCTCTGCAATTCTCAAATCTTCTCCAGCCTTCAGGAAACATGTTTTTGTTAAGGGTAAGGGGGCCTGGGGGTCAGCCTTTCATTATGTATTTGGGCCTAAAGCTTCCACTGCCTCTCAGTGTATTTATTGTATATTGGGCTAAGGTTCCAATTGGTTCTTATTCAGGGCCGGAACTAGGGATAGGCAGAGTAGGCGCCTGCCTAGGGTGCAATCGTAGGGGGGCGCACTTTTAAGGGGAACATTTTTTGTAATGCAACTTTATTTTTTATTTAATTGTTAGTATTTATTACACCCCCTGGCGGTATGTGATCCCTGTAGTAAAGTGGTAGTGGTAGCGCTCCCCAGTCCCCACCTCCCTCTTACTTCCTGGCAATGGCATCTCCTGCTGGCTGCTGCGCTTCTTCTTCTTAACGCCAACGCTGTAGGAAGCGTTGCGCGCAGACATCGGCATCATACCACATTGGGCCCCAGAAAGAGGCAGAAAGCTGGGCTGATGCGGTGCACTGTGTGTCGCCTGGCCCGGATTAAAGAGAGCTGGGCCTGGTGATGACTTTATGCATACTGACTGAAAAACTCTAGATAGATGACTGTGAGGCTTATTTTCTGCTTACTCCTGGCACAGGTACAGATCGTCTGGGGCAGTAATCTGCTGCTGGCTTGTGGCCTGGCACATATTTGAGGGGCAAGTTTTTTGCTGGCATAGATACTAATTTGGGTCAATATTTAGCTGTTGGCTGGCACAGGTACAGACTTGGATGGCAATATTTTGGCTGCTGCTGCTGTTGGCACAGGTACAGACTGGGGGGGCAATATTTTGCTGCTGGCTGGCACAGGTACAGATTGGGGGGGGCAATATTTTGGTTGCTGTTGGCACAGATTTGGGGGGCAATATTATGACTGCTGCTGGCACAGGTACAGATTGGGGGCAATGTTTTGGCTGCTGCACTGGCACATAGATTTGGGGGCAATATTTGTCTGCTAGTGGGCGCACATACAGATTTGGGGGCAATATTTTGACTACTGCTGGCACAGGCATAGATTTGGGGGCAATATTTTGGCTGTCGTTGGCACAGATTTGGGGGGAATATTTTGGTTGTTGGCTGGCACAGAGACTGATTTGTGGGCCAATATTTTGGGTGCTGGCTGGCACAGATTTGCGGGGCACAGGTACAAATTTGGGAGCTATATCTTGTTTAGTGTACCTTATTTTTGTTTTTGTTTACATTACATATTTATATAAACGGCAAGTTTCATACATGAATGTGTTGTACGCTTTCTTTATTAAAAAGAACATAATTGTAAGGTGGGAAAAGGTAATCCTGGGGGGGGCACTGATTGAAGCCCTTGCCTAGGGTGCCAAACTATCTTGTTCTCCTTGCATTTAATGTAATTTGGGTGCCACTAGTTATTGATAGAAGCTAATGTACCATTATTTACAAGTGCATACTGTGTATATATATACTTTATTGTACAAGCTGATTGAGGCTAATGGTACATGGCAGGGTTTTTCCATTGTGTATTTTAGCTGGCAGAGAAATGCCTGAAGCCACCCTAACTTATCAGGAGGCAGTATAGTCAGTTTTGTCTGTTCACCAACCTTCAGCCTAAAATTCAGGGCAGTAGTAGCAGTACTATTAGCCCATGGAGGCACTAAACCCTTCAGGGTTTCAGGGAGCTGCTATGTGGTTACCTTCCCATTGTTCTGTTCATAGGTTGCTGATGAGCTGCTGGGGGGATCACTCCAACTTGTAGAGCAGCAGTAAATAGTGGGCCCTCATACTGCTAGACATTTGGGCTATTTCATGGACATTCCCTATTTTTATGAGAACATAGTGGTTAAATTGATGGAATAACAGGTTATAGCGTTATAGTATGTAAAGAAAAGAGACTAGGAGAATAGAGGTTGAGTGAGGAGAGAAAGAATAATAGTACTGAGAGTGGGTCCCTGGTCTAAGATTAATTGGTGGGCCCCAAGTCAAAGGTTTTTGGGTGGGCCCCTAGTGTCCCAGTCCGACACTGACTTACGTTTATCCCTTTAAATAAGCCAATACAGTACTTAGAGCACTAGGTGAGTATACAACTTGATACTAGTTCACATAATCATATGTGGGTCACACAGAAAATGCTGTATGTACACATAATACAATATTGGCAAGGAGACACCCATCACAGCAGTTAGGTAGTTATTTATTTACCCACACTCATGTAATTCATAGACAAAAGTAAATCTTAGCATTCTAAAAATGTTACATCCCTTTACCATTGTAACTGCTACCAGACATGGTTCTTGACTCCTAGTGTTCCTATCTGTCCAATGAGAGCATTGACTGTTCCCCACTGTTTATATTCATCTGGTTGTTCCCTTTTCTCTGGAACTTTTCCTCTAGTTCCTAGTGGAACACCCACACATTATCTTCATTATCTTCATTTAGAGGCTGAAAATAAGCATTAAAACATAACACAACAGTTACCCCTTACACACTTTGCACCTTGCTCTTAATCAGTGAACAAAGGGAATGTATGACTTGCATTTACTACTTTCTATGCATTTCTGTGGGTTTATTTTTGAGGATACCAAAGGGAACCTTCACCTGTATTGTCTGCTCCCAAATCTGTTGGCTGTTTTATTATGGGAAGGGCAGCCATCTTGTGCTGATTCATTGAAAATACTTATTACTCTTTTAGCTAAACCTGAATTGGCTTAATAAAAGCAAAATTCAGACATGAAACATATTTGAATGTGTATCCATAATATGAATTGGCAAGTCAGAGTTAAGGGATAATGGTCCCAAAAAGAAGCACAGAGCACAATGGAATAGGAAATGCTGCCCTACATAATGTACATTGTAACTCACATCAGGCAGATTTATAGCATCTCTAGGGCATACATGTTGAGGAGTTCAACCTACATAATTGTTTTTGCTCGTTTACCTTCTGCTAGAGTTATAGAGACAGGGTGTGTGCAAACTCACTGCCGCCTTTGTGATTTATGAATAGGAGATGTAGCTGCAAGCACAGGGCAAATTGTATATACACTGCAGGATAATAATTGATGGGACTTATGGCAGCGAAAGCCAAGCTTGGACTCTGTTATCTGATCATCAATCCCACAAACAATCCCCTTCCTTTTATAATGTTTCTCATATATTGTATCAATAAATGAGATTGCCTGAGTGTAATGCATGCATTCAGGAAAAAAACACTAACTTCTCTCATTTAATCAATAGTGATCCAACAAAGCACAAACCAATGTTAGATGTGCTTACGCTAATTGCACATGGGATGTATTCTGGCAGAGGAGTTTTCCATTAGTATTAATAGAAACTGCCTGTTATATTTTTCAAATTCTGAGTTTTAGATGCTGCACCAAGTTCCACGGTGGCCTTCCGTCTTGTTTTTCGGTAGTGTGAGCCTTTTTGTTGTATTATATAAGGTTAGACAAACACATTATTGTTGCCGTGAATAAAATTTCTGAATTAGTTGATTCCGGTTATCTTCATTAGGGTAGCAGGATCAATTCCAACCTGGGCACAAGGAGTTTTTATCTACTGTGTGGGTTTTCTCCAGATCCTGACAGGTTAATGGATTCCTAATGAAATTGACCCTAGTGTCTGAATATGATAGGGACCTTAGACTTCAAGCAATTGTGTTGTCACTATGTAAAGGTTAATAATAAAGGATAATAATAATGGGTGCCGAAATCTGAAAACCGTGTTCCCAGGGAGTGGGATTGGGAGTAAAAAGCAACCCTGGCAAAAAAATCAAAGCAGCCAACATATAAACATGAGACATTAGTGGCCAAGCCCCCCCTCTAAAAAAAAAACTAAAAAAAAACATTGATGGCCAGGGCCCCAAGTTGAAAACAAAACATTGGTGGTCAGGGCTGTTATCCATAAAAGTTTAATAAACCTTTGGTGACCAGGGTCCCCCATAATAGTAACAAAAGACACTGGTGATCAGGGCTCTCCCCCTTATACAAGTTTTTATAAAAATTGGTGGTCAGGACTCTTCCCCCTATAAAAGTTTAAAAAAACCATTGGTGGCCATTGAGTTTAAAAAAAAGACCATGGATGTTCAGTGAAAACTCACCACTCACCATACCTTTCTTCTCCTCTGTAGCTTCTTATTTGCCTCATTTTGGCAGCTTTGGCTCCTTTGGTGGCTTTGGTTCTTTTTAACAGCTTCACTTCTACTTTTCAGCAGCTTTAATTCGGTTCTTTTCATCAGCCTCACTTTGGGTCTTTTCGCAGTTTCCCTTCAGCTGGTCCCTTTGGTGACCCACTTAACAATAAATAGAGCAACCCATAGGCATTTGCCCAAATGGACAGATTGCCAGTCCAGGCCTGTGCGTTCCTGCACCCAGGACAATGCAGTGGTCCTGGGTGCAGCACAGAAGAGTACTGATACGAGTGAAGACCACAAAACGTTTCTTCATACCAGGTAAGATCACCTAGAAGTGTATAAAATGGGCAAAGTTAGATCTGTACAGATATTAGCTCATAGATTCCAGGAAGCGACACAACAATATTTCTGAGATGGCAATACTTGGAAAGAACATCATTTAATCCAACAGTAATGAGTTGGAATCACAGGAAAAAAACCTTATGTTCTGTTCTAATAAATCAAGTTGAATGCTGCAGCAATTCCCAAATTCACTGACTAATATATGAAACATGTAACCAGAAATCCCACCCTTCTAGGAATCATTCATTTTTTCAGTGCTTCCAGCAGAAATATAGAATTTAATCCACTGAGCACAGCCTTCATCAGTGGCAGAAACTGACTGCAGTATCTTTTCCTTTGACCCTGATTACAATTGTGGTTTTCAACTAACAATTTCTATGCAATGAAAACTTAAAGTTCTGATGGGTGATTCTCTGGTCATGCTGCAGATTTCAGGAGTGGCCGCTACAGCTTCCTACTCAGTGTACAATATCCAGACAAGGTGAGACCCTCCGGCTATGCATGAGCACCTTTTTTATGGAAAGGAAATGTAATTTCCAGTTTATGAGCTGTGCTAGTGACCATGCCACTTCTAATGCATTCTTCTTGCTGCAAATGCATAAAACATGTTCTTACAAGTGTCATAATCTTCAGTAAATGAATCATGTCCACTCCATCTTGTTAGCTATGTATCTTTTCTAATGGCTGCTGGGCCATGCCAATTCTTCTTTCTTTTGCCAACAGGGCCATTGTCATTGAGTTCTCTCTGAGACCTTGTAAATATGTGCTGTTAATTCAGTTCAGTTTTAACAGCAGTGTTTAGAAATACGAGAAAAACCTTTCATAGTGATTTGTTTATATTGCTCCCCTGCCAAAATGCTATATATCCCATATTATTATTTGCAAGCAGTAAAACAGCTCTAAATAATTCACAGTTCATGCCATGATATTTGTTATAAAATGGCAGATTTGTCCTTTAAATAATGATTTCTAGATATATATAGTAATCTAATTATCCAGTAATAATACTAGATTTTTCCTTTACAGAGAACTCTGGGACTTGAATCCTCCTGGGAAAAATGAAACCTCACTACAATATGCATCATGGGGACCCCATGGAAGTCAAGTGGTGGGTCTATAAGGATATATATATATATATATATATATATATATATTCCAATATAAATTGTGTGCCGTGAGCCCTTTCTACAACGGAGTTGGATTATTATATATATATATATATATATATATATATATATATATATATTCCAATATAAATTGCGTGCCGTGAGTCCTTTCTACAACGGAGTTGGATTATTTTATATATATATATATATATATATATACATATATATTCCAATAGAAATTGCGTGCCGTGAGTCCTTTCTACAAAGGAGTTGGATTATTTTATATATATATATATATATATATATATATATATATATATATATATGTATATATATATATATGTAATATCAAAACTGGGGGGTTGTGGGAGTTTTATTACAAAGTTATTATCATAAAATTGATAAGCCACCATACCACGTCAAGGTAAACCCCGAATGTTGGTCCCTAACTTGTTTTATTTTTTATGTGCATTCTAGCATTACCTGTAATCAATGTGCGTTGAACGCTGTTTTTTCACTGAGGGCTTTAAACTAGTGGTAATCCTATGCTTTTAAAATTGGGTGTTTGTTTGGGAATATCTCTCCTTTAAAAGCCTGATTGCTGGCTGGGGAGGATTTAGCCCTCAGTGAAAAAACAGCGTTCAACGGACATTGATTACAGGTAATGCTAGAATGCACATAAAAAATAAAACAAGTTAGGGACCGCCATTCGTGGTTTACCTTGACGTGGTATGGTGGCTTATCAATTTTATGATCATAACTTTGTAACAAAATAACCCCTGTTTTGGGTACATATGCAATAGCATTTATTATACTTATTTATATACTTTAAAGCCTTTAGAGTGCTCCCACAACCCCCCTGTTTTGATATATATATGTATATATCTTTCAAATTCCTGAAGAAGGCCTGCAAACAGGGGCTGAAACGTTGAATAAACTTTTTTGCTTTTTTCACTATTAAGAAAGACCTGTGAGTGCGGTTATTGGCTTATATTATAAATGAGTAATACTTAGGGGCCTGGTTGACTCTTGTTATGCCACTGGGGAAAACAAAGCCCCTTAATGGGGATGTTCACCTTTAAATGAACTTTGATTATGATATAGAGGGTATAATTCGGAGTCAATGTGCAGTTGGTTTTCATTTTTTATTTTTTTTTTTTTTTAGTTATTTATGGGGGGGTTTTAGCAGCTCTCCAGTTTGCAATTTCAGCAATCTGGTATGGTCCAAATTACCCCAACAACCATGCATTTATTTTATATAAGAAATTGGCATATGAATAGGAGAGGGCCTGAATATAAACATGAGTAATAAAAAAAACAGCAATAACACATTTATAGCCTCACAGAGTCTTTGTTTTTTTAGATGGGGTCAGTAACCCCCATTTAAAAGAAAGAGTCACAGAAGAAGGCAGATAATTCAAAAACTAGAAAAAAAGAAAAAATGTAGGCCAATTTAAAAGTTGCTTAGAATTAGCCATTTAATAACATACTAAAAATTAACCACCCTTTTAATATTTCTAGTTGGCAAATACATAGAGAAAATATCAAATGAAGTTATAGTTTCCCTTAAAAATAATTATGAATAACTTTATAGCTGGAAATCTGTGTAGCTTTTCTTTTCCTTCCTCTCATGAACAGAATAGCCTGCAGGCAAACTTATGACAATGTGGCCATAAATAATTGTCCCCTTCGTGATGTATTACTAACGTATATTGGGATCCGTCTCTCCTTATCACCCAGCTGTAATGCATCATAGGAAGAATTGCCAAAAAGTTCAAGTGAATTAGCTTAATTGGATCCAATGCTATTCATTAGATTTTCATCTTATTCTGCAATGTTCCTCAATTTTAAAGTTAAATTGAGAGGATCCCTGACAAATTAGACTTCTGTTATCCAGGTGCTGCCTTGCCAGTTGGCACAGTGCTTTGGAATATAATATAAAAACCAAGGTACACAATATCAGTAAACTAGACCAGTAATAGATCTTTCATTAGAAAATGGCTGAATTGAATCTATATCAGTGAATACATATGTTGAATATGAATTTACACTCAAACTGTGACCAAATGAAGTTTACTCTAGGTGCCTTTCTGAAGCCTGCTTTCTGTTATAAATGGTTCCTTCCACTTCTGCCCACTCCAGCGATGCTCAGCCACACCCTGTGGGTGTTTAACTTTGGGTGTGATTCTCACATCTAACCATTGGCGGGCCAGGGGAGCATTTTTGCAGTGCAGGTATCAGGAAACTGTTATCTTGTTACCTTCATATTGTTCTGTTCATAGACTGCTGGGGGAGGGGGTAATGTCACTCCAACTTGCAGTAAAGAGTGACTGACTTTTATGGGAGCACAAGTCACATGGCTGAGGGCACCTGAGAAACTAAGAGCATATCTAGATATGCTCTTAGTTTCTGGCTAGACCCATGCAAAATGTCAAAATTAAATAGAAAAAAATAAATTTGCTCTTTTGAAAAATGGATTTCAATGCAGGATTTTGCTTGAGGAGCTATATTAACTGATGCATTTTGTGTTAATAAAAATAAGTTGTGTACAATTCATTCTAAAAGGAAATGCAAAGTTTGCTCCAGGTATAGTAAATTATAGCAACCAATCAGGTGCCTGTTTTCTGAGTTTTTAATTAGTTTAATTAATTGCCCCTCCCCAACAGACCCCGCTGCTCCCACCTAAACTACATCAGTACCTGTGCTTATTAGACCCCAAGTTATAACTGCAGCTGCATGTTGCCCCTAAAATCATGCCACCCTAGGATACAATGCATTAAATCTAAGCTTTATTACATTCAGTCAGGATGAGCAATGCTGCTGGACAATGATTTATCATTGTATGGGAGCTGTAAACGTTTTAGGATCCATTTATGTCCCCCCATATAAATGCCCAATAATTGTGTGCTCCTTTCTCCCAGGTATTCATCTTTGAAAATGATATTTACTATCAACAGTCCGCTTCAGCCCCTGCCCTCCGGCTCACTTCATCTGGAGACTCAGAGACTGTCCTCAATGGCATCGCTGACTGGACTTATCAAGGTTAGGGATAAGATGAAGAAGCATGAACTGCTGGTTCTACATGTGTTAACAAACTACAGCTTATATAGAGTGCTGACATGAGTGGAGTGCTGACATGAGTAGATAGGAATGTATATGCCTGACAGTTTCTAGTCTCTTTTTGCAGCACTATACACATAACTGAGAAACACGTCTGGTTTTTCCTATGACTTGGCCCATTCTTTCCAGTCGCAGCCTCACCCCAGTGCCTGCAGCCCTAGCCCCATGTTAGTTCAGGATCCACAATCTTCTCTGTTGTATTAGGATTAGCACACATTACTTGGAATGCTACACTTTATACGTTACACAGGTGCGTATCTACAGAGGAGGCAGACCCTGCGGCTGCAGGGGGGCCCAGCAGGTATAGGGGCCCTAATTAATTAGCAATGTCAATATATATTGGTAAAATAGGACAACCCCTAAAAAAAAAGTTGGAGCCCTAAAATGTGGGGCCCAGTAACATCTAGTTACGCCACTAACATTACATGTTACATATGTTGCGTGTTATACATTACACATATTACATGCTTAACATGTTACACGTTACAAATATTTCATGTTACATGTTTTTAACACAATAGAGGACTGATTTACATCCACAAGTGCAGTGAGCAAAATGCAATTCCAAGCACACTTAGCATCTTTATTTTCCATAATGCAGCAGATCTGTAGTTCAGAAAATATTTGTGATGTTTATCGCAGAGGAAGTATTGCATTCGTATGCTGCTCACTGGTGGTCTCCAGACGGAACACGACTTGCCTATCTCTCTATCAACAGCACCCTTGTACCCAAAATGGAACTGACATATTTCTTGGCTTCTGACTACCCCGCCAGCAGAAAATACGCCTACCCTAAGGTCTGTCATTTCATTGTCTCATCTATAACCGCTCTTTATTTCCTTCTTCTTTTAGTTTTCAATATCCCATGCAATATTTCAACTGAAATTGCCTCCATGTAACTTTGTTATTCAAAAGACTAATGGAGTTTGGAACCTCAGTTCAGTTAAACTGTGGAATGCCCCATGCAGAGCTTGCATTTTTTACTATTCAACTGGGAGCAATTAGTTCAGAACAATATTGCCATTTATTGTTTAACATGAGGGGCTTTCTCATATAATATTTAAGCTTTTCTCATTTTTATGGCCAGTAAAGCATGTCTCGTCAAGCTTGCTCCTCAGGTTTGGTACCTATAGGAAGTGGATTTCTCTGAAGAATTCTCATTTGCTCAGATACATCATAAGCTAAGTCCTCCATTAATAATCAGAATGAGTCTCTGTTTAACCAAAAAGTGATAAGACCTGCTACTTCCCACACAAGTGTATTCTCTTTTATTATTATTATTATTATTATTAATAATAATTATAATAATATTAATAGTAGAAGTAATAATTAAATCTTAGCCATGTTTATAACTCTGTATCTATTTACGTATGTGTCACCCTGTCTGCACTTTTATCAAAGCCAGGCCAAACTGTATAGAACTGTATACAGAAGAATCAATATACATAGGGGCAAATTCACTAAACTACGAATCGCCTAACGCTAGCGGTAATTCGCTAGCGTAGCGCATTTTCGGCAATTCGCTGATTCACTTACGGATGCTGCCGTAAATTTGCTAGTGTTACTTCACACCCTTACGCCTGGCTAATTTGCACAATGGACGTAACTACGCAAATTCACTGACGCGCGAATTACTCTGAACGCTAGTGCAATAGAGTAGATAGGGATTGCTTCAAAAAAAGTTAAAAAACGTCCCAAAAGTCCCAAAAAACGCTGGCGTTTTTTCTTTTTTTATGGGTGACAGGCTGAAAAAGATTGAAATTTTTTTTTGGGGCTTCCCTCCTTCCCCCCTACATTTCCTAACTCATGGCACCTTAACTATACAGTGGGCACATGTGTAGGGCAAAATAAAAATCTTATTTGCTGGTTTGAAGGTTTCCAGGGCTTGTGTAGTGATGCTTCATATACCTCCATTGTAATTTAAATTTGGCGCCGTATGCAAATTAAGCATCGCTAGCGTAACTTCACTTTGCTTGGCGAATTAATGCTAGCGCAACTTCGCAACCTTACGCTTCCCCTGAGCGCAACTTTGGATTTTTGTGAATTTGCGTAGCACTGGCGAAAATACACCTGGCGAATTGCAGTGAAGCAGATGCTGTCGCAACTACGAATCTTAGTGAACTGCCCCATAGAGAGAGAGATACATACATACATACAAAATAGGTATTGTAACAAGCTGACTACCTGTGCATATAGTTTTCGGGAGAAATTAGCAATGGTAGGCAGGTAAGCGTAGGATCAGGAGCCAAAAGACTGGGACACCAGGTCTTCAGGTAAAAACATAGGTTTATTTCACCAAACTTTTCTTAACATAAAAGTCACAGGAACATAGTTCATAGGCATTTCAACCTAACACATTCAAAACCTTTGCCCTCTCTGAGGATATCACTATTCAGGGTGGCTTCCACTCTTTGGAACATTCAGGCTTCTCACTAAACCCTTCTGGCTTCCCTCCATCACTTAAGACTCTAACTTTCTAACTGCCTAAACTTTCCACTACTGTTAAATACCTTTCTACAAGTCCGCTTTCCTGTGGAAAGTAAGCTCCCATATGTGAGCTGGACCACTGGAACGGATCGTCTGGCTGTTCCTTCAAGAACCTTATAGCTTCCAGGGCCAGACAGCTTTAAAGTGGACCTGTCACCTACACATAAAAAACTGCACAATGAAAGTCCTTTCCAAAATAAATATGGAACCCCAACATTTTTTTTCATTAAAACATCCATACCTGTTATAAAGGCATTTAAATATCTAAACTGTCAATCAAATATTACCTGCCCCGCCTCTATGCCCGTGGCATAGAGGAGGGGCAGTCAATTACTTTCACTTTCCATTCAGCACTTCCTACATGTCACTGCTCTCCTCACATTCCCCCTTCCCTCCTCAGGCTCTATAATTGTGTAGGTCCCTCATTCTGGTTCATACACAAGATTTTGGGGTGATACACAATTTCCCTTAATAACCGTGTCCACAAAATGGCTGCTGCCTGCTTGCTGTGATTGTATAATTCCAAAACAGAAGGAAACCAAATTTAAATAATAAATACAGTGCAAGTAAAGTTTATTTTGCTCAACTAACATGATAGAAAAGAATTTGAAATTATTTCTTATGGTGACAGGTCCCCTTTAAACAGAGAAACCATTCAATGTTTAGTCACATCTCTTTTGTGGCTTACAACTCCTATTAAGGAGAAATTAAAGGCAAAACTCACCTTTTGATACATTGCTTTGGTCTCGCTACCACAGTAAATAAAATGAAGAGAATTTGGTAAAGTATCAATATCAGCTGACACTAAAACAAAACAATGAAGTGGAGAAATAAACCACATGAAAAGGAATATAGGTGTAGGCTTCTGTTTAACACAAATCTAATGTTAGTAAACATTAGCAATACAATACTGAGTCTGTACTCATACAGAATGATACTGAAGCACTTAATTGTCAGTTATGTCCTTTATTTTGCACCACCTCCTCTTGTTCTTTTTTAGGCCGGACAGCATATTCCCACAGTGAAAGTCCTTGTTGTTAACTTGTATGGCCCATCCCACACACTTGAGCTGCTTCTTCCGGATACTTTTCAATACAGGTACAATTAGCACTTGATTCACTTACAACACAATGTTTGAACTTAAAGGACATGAGAATTCTTTCAACCTCATCTACAGATATAACAGGTGCAAGTGCCAAAGAAGACCTGATTCTGAGCACGAGAGAAATCCATGGGTGTGTGCACAGGTTACAATAATTTATAGTGATTATGAAAATCATTTGTAATTATTTTCAGCAATAAACACAAATCGAATGGGAGTGAACGAAAAGTTGCAGGTAAAAACACCACAAGATAAGACTGTCGGATGAAGACGCAGCTTTCTGCATTCACATCCCACAGTCGTGTCGGACAGAATGGAGTTTTTACCTGCGACTTTTCGTTCACTCCCATTCTATTTGGACGCCTGTGACTTCATCCGTCTTGTCTACTGCGTTATGTCGTTCCGACCTCATCTGATGAAAGAGGCCCGTGGAGTTAAGCCCTAAGACTTATGGTACCCGCAGCAGCAAAATGAAATGTAGAAATCATCATAGGGGGCATTTATGTATTCCCCGGCCAGAGGAGGAGCACTGAAAGAGTCAAAATCGTACCATCTAGTGCTTATTCTTAAAGCACTTGCATCATGGGAATTTCCACAGTCTGCACTTCACACCACATTAAAAAAATACAGCAAAGTTCAGAGAACAGTGAGGGTGGGCGCAATGTAGGGTTGCCACCTGGCTGGTAAAAATTATAGTTGATCCCAATGTTATTAATCGGGAAAAAAGATAAATATATAGGAAGGCCTGTATTTTTTTCCAGAAAAGGTGGCAACCCTAGTGCAATGCAGCCATTGTGCATTTCTTACACCTATAAGAAAGTAAGGGATTGGTATAGGGTGGAAGGTGGGAAACCTAAATGCTTCCCCATGCCTACCCCTCTTGAATTCAGCACAACACTTGTCTCTGAACTCCATTATGAACCACAGAGACCCGAGGCCTTTCAGCAAAGGGCAGAGTAACTCTGACTAATTAAAGGGATTCTGTCATGGTAAAACATGTTTTTTTACAAAATGCATCAGTTAATAGTACTCCTTCAGCTCCTTCTGCATTGAAAGCTGTTTTTTTTTCAAAAGAGCAAACCATATTTTTAACATGGCTGGACATAGATTTCCAGGTGCCCTCAGTCATGTCACTTGTGCTCTGATAATCTTCAATTCCTCGTTACTGTTGCTTTGCAGTTTTTGAGTTGTAGCGATAGCACCCCTCCCCCCAGCAGTCTATAAACAGGACAATGGGAAATTAACTAGATAGCATCTGATTGCATGCTTGATTGGTTAATACTGGAACTTGTGCAATTTAGCACTTATGCTAGGAATTGAGACCTGTAATCTTTCCAGCTTTTAGATGGCAAAGTTTTGTATTAGTGTTTTTTTTTTATCATTTAATCAATTATGCATTTTTCGCAGTTTAGAGTAGTTAGCATAATCCAAAATTTTTAGTGCTACATTCTTGAAAACAAATGTAGTACAAAGGTAGTAGTACTAAAAGTAGTAAATCAGCTCCTAAATGCCTGGTATTGCAAGTATTACAGTAGGTATTGGAATACACAATATACTACGACGTACCTTGTGAAGTACAAGAGAAGCTTTTTTCCTTTCATGTAATTAGGATCGAGAAACTAACCATGCACAAACCAACTTTAATTTGTAAGTTAAATGTACTTTGTATCAAAGCTTTACTTGAATGTCTCCATTTTGTATCAATTTAAGTCATATCTACAGCTTTATCTATATTTTCTTTTAGGGAGTTCTATATTATCATGGTAATTTGGGTTACAAATACTCGGCTTGCTGTGAAATGGTTAAATCGATCCCAGAATCTCTCTGTCCTCACTTTTTGTGATGCAACTACAGGAGCCTGTATAGAGGTAAATGTTTCCTTTTCATCACATGCCCTTGCGGAATAGCTGTTATTCTTACACATAGAAATGCACCACTTTGTTTATGCACTGCCTTTAGCAATTAATGCTATCCTGGGAACTGTTCTGAAGCAGAGGCAGCTGGGCTATTCAGTGTCTCGCTCTGCTTGTGATTGCCGTGAGACAGCAGAAATCGCTTCTAAGGGGCAATCTTCTGCCACTAAGCTTTCCTTAGAGAGGGGAATATTATCTGCAACAAGAACTGGTATTATAAGGGCAAATTACTACCCTGCAACCACTTATAGAATATGAGTGGTATATAGTATACAGAGTTGGGGTCATTTATTAGAGGCACAAGTACAGAGCACTAATGCTCATTAAAGTCCAGATAGGGGAATGTCACTTCCACCTAAGGAACATATACAAAATACGATCATTTATCACCCAAGACGCTGCCAAAATTCTTATTCACTCTCTCATCATATCGCGTCTAGTCTACTGTAACTCTCTTTTAATTGGCCTCCCCCTCCAGAGACTGTCACCTCTCCAGTCCATAATGAACACTGCTGCGAGGCTCATACACCTCAGCAACCGCTCCTCCTCTGCCTCACCATTCTGTCAATCCCTGCACTGGCTTCCGTTACCTTTCAGAATCAAATTCAAATTAATGACACTGACTTTCAAAGCACTTCACAACTCTGCTCCACCCTACATCTCTGAACTCATCTCTATATACTTACCCACTCGCTTACTACGCTCCTCTACTGACCTGCTACTCAACTCTTCTCTCATTACCTCCTCACATGCTCGCATTCAAGACTTTGCAAGGGCTGCACCCCTCCTCTGGAACTCTCTCCCACGGTCTGTCCGACTTTCTCCCAACCTTTCTGCTTTCAAAAAATCTCTGAAAACGCTCTTCTTTCGAGAAGCCTACCCTCACTCTGCTTAACTACCAAACGCAACACCACATACAGTACCACATTTCTCACCCACTTACTTTGATCTTGCCCACTCCCACACCTTGTGTATTACTCCCTTCCCTTTAGACTGTATACCTATGCATAGGGCCTTCCTCACCTTTTTGTACCTGTATTGATTGTGATGTTTGTTACTCCATATATTCTATATATGTAATTCATGTGATGTAGTTGTATAATCACATTTACTTAACAGTGCTACGCAATATGTTGGCGCTATATAAATACATGTTAATAATAATAATAATAATAATAATAATAATAATAAAATGTGCATTCTTTTTTCCACACTTCCTATTTATCAAACAGTCAAGCAGCACCAAATGTAGCACTTGGCTCTTGCTTCAAAAATGACACCCAATATTTACTACACTTGTTTAAGAAAATTAATGATCCCTCCATAATATCTTTATTTCTGCATTAATTTCACCCAACCTATAATCTGATCATAATAATGACAATTCAATCAACAATCAATCAACTAAATCTACATTGATGAATAGAACCGGAATGGGATCCCATACCTTAAACCCATTATCCAGAACAGTGCCGGGCCAAACCGGCCAGGCACCCTTGGCAACCTGGCCGACTATGTCGTCCCTCCTTGTCACATGAGCATGTACTGCAGAATGCATCAGCGATGCGTATGTGCAGAAAAGCGCACACACCGTCCATACAGCAATTGCTGTTGGAGAACACAAGGATCTTTACTAGGGGAAGGCCTGGCACCCCTCTACCTTTGCACCCTAGGCACATGCCTCTTCTGCCTACCCCTAGTTCTGGACCTGATCCAGAAAGCTCTGAATTACGGTAAATTCATCTCCAATAGACTCTATTTCAAATAAATAATTCAAATTTTTTTAAATACATTTTTCTACTTATTAATAAGATGGTAATTAAGCTCCCCAATTACATTTTTTAGCAAAGCAATCCTGTAAGGTTTATTTAATGTTTAAATGTTTTTTAGTAGTTTTAAGGTATGGTGATCCAAATTATGGGAAAAAATCCTTATCTGGTAGAAAAATAATTTCAAGCATGCTGGATAATAGGTGCCACGCCTGTCCATGTTAAAGGGCGAAGACACACATGGCAATATGTGAATTGCATGTCGTTTGCGGTATGGTAATTAATTGCCTCCGTTTTGTTGCAGCGATGAATTGCCATGTGTGTCTTCACCCCTATACAGTCAGAGAGGGTTGCCATACTCACAGTGACTCCCATTATCCAAAATGGACAACTTGTTGTCCAGTTTGGACATGTTCCCAAAGTAGCTTCTTATTTGGGGGAAAGACCATGAAACAAAACACCTACTTAACATTTTTGGTCAAATCATTTGTACGATAGATAGTACTGCCTCTGCAAATCTGTTTTTTTTTTTGTTCACTGAAAATCATAATTAATACTGGCCAACAGCTAATTTTCTTCATTATCACCAGCAGATAATCTGCTATCAGGTTTGCCATCCACAGAACCATTAGCCCATTGCCTTCATTATCAGCAGAGGAAAAACCTCACCCATGGTTATACCAAGGAGAATGACACAAGCAAAGTCTTTATTGTAAGCAAGAGGCTGGACGCCACCAGTGTTCCATAGGACAGAAATCTGTGTGCATGCTATGCCTAATAGCTGAGATTGTAACAGCATTGCTTATTGTGTGTTTAGAAGTACAGATCCTCATCTGATGTGTGGATAACTATCCAGGTACAGTAATTATCATATGTGCTTTGAGATATGTCAAGCAATTCTGCTAATTTAAAGAAGTCAAATAGTGCCTGTGCATTATTGCCTGCATGCATTGGCATGTGAATTATTGCGCCCAACAGTCTGTTGCTACATGGACTAGGGTTTAATGGGTTTTGTTTACTGTTTGTAGTATAATTGTGTATGAGCAGGAGCGCTCCACCAATGAGGCGAGTTGAGGCACTCGCCTCAGGCGGCAGCGCCCCCCCCAGTTACCATAATTATGCTCATGGTAACTAAGAGCCGAATTTCAACCCGGAAATTCGGCTCTTCTATTGCGCAATTGCACTCTCTGCACTAGCGAATGGACTACCCACAACCCCCTCTGGCACGACGTGGACCACCCCTGACCCCATCCGGCGTTGAAAAGGTGAGTGCCGTGGGGAGGGGTGGAGGGCGTAACAATATCCTGTAAATTATTCAGAGCTTGGCACCCTGAAATTATAACAAATACAAATCTAGAATTACACTATCAATAGTCTGCAGAGCCAATGAGTTACACAAAAGTAGGAAATACTTTAAACTTGTACATTCCTGGACATTTAATAAACACCAGACTTTCCCTACCCCTCCACCTACATTACACATTACTAGTAAAAATCATTCTAAGGGGCCTATTTATCAACATTCTCATTTTAATGGTTTTAGAGCTTTCTTAAATCACAAAAAAAATAATTTGATCTTAAACCAAGAATTCCAAGTAACTAAGTAAAACAGCCTAATATAAAAACACTAAGGGGAAAAAATGCAGAACAATCTGAATAAGACAGCGAAACCCACTAATTCCTACATTTTTTTGTGCAGTTACTAGCACCCCCCCAAAAAAATCTCTAAAAGCCCAAATTAAAGAACAATAGTCAATGGATAAAAACAGTTCCCATTGACATCTATGTGACATTGACAGCTTTTAAATGGCAAAGCTTTGTATTAGTGTTTTTTATGTTTTTTTTGTTTTCATTTAATAAATTATGATTTTTTTGTGGTTTACAGTAATCGGTATAATCCACTATTTATATAGCTTAAAAAATATGATTTGTGAACATAATATTAACGTTGGTACTCCGGCCACTAAGTGTCTGGTATTGCAAGTATTACACCCTATGTCCAGGGTTGCCACCTTAGGCCTCTGCAAAAGCCAAACAGGCAATTGTGATCTGAACAGCCCTAACAAAAACTGAACCGAAACCGAAAAGGTGGCAATTCTGAGTATATTATATTATTTAATGCTCTATATCCACTATATGCACAACATGTACTCTTTCCAAGGTTGTTCTGCATGTGGTTCTCATCTGTGACATCAGCTCAATGTTATCTTTACAGTATTTATTTATTTATTATTTATTTCCTGATATATATATATATATGTGTATATATATATACGTATATATATATATATATATATATATATATATATATATATTCTTTTTTTTTTTTGTTAATATCTTTATTTAAGTTTTTTTCAATACAAAAATACTCAAGGGGGGGTGGGGAGGGTACAGAAGGAAAGAGAAGGAAGGGGAGGGAGGGGAAGTTGGGGGTAGATGCCACATTAATTATCATTTCAATTATACAAAAAGTATTAATCAGATACTCCAAAGGTCTGTCCTATTAATTCTTATTTTGCCTTGTGGGTTTAACGATTCTCCAAATAATCTATTCAAGGGCGCCATATATTCCATTAAGTACTACTGCTATTCTGTATAATATGGGATAATTCTTCCAACCTCCTAATTTCTTCTACTTTTATTATCCATTCGGAGAGCGTTGGGGGGCTAGTAGATTTCTATTTTAGGGGTATCAATGCCTTAGCTGATTGAAGTAAGTGAGTGATAAGCGGATCGGTTACAACCTTTTCCCGGTCAGGCAAGATGTTCAGCAAAATTAGAGCATAGTTGTTAGATCTAAAATCACTTTTGGTAACAACATTTATTACATTAATAATATCTTCCCAGTATGTAGTTAAAATTGGGCAAGTCAGCCAAATGTGGTCATGTGTTCCCTTATGTTCCTTACAGCGCCAACAATTAATAGTAAATTTCGAAGATATTTTGTTTAGTTTTGCAGGGGTAAGGTGCCATCTGGTAACCAATTTATATGAGGCCTCCCTAATCCTCGAAGCTCTTGACGATTTATGGATTGATTTAAATATTAATTCCCACATATAATCGGAAGTGTCAATATTTAACTCTTTGTCCCATGCAATACAGAAGGTGTTCTTAGATGGAGGGTAGGCCTGAGAGCTTAAGAGGATTTTATATGATTTTGCCAGAATTTTTTCGATCACAGATGGTGTTATAAGTATTTGTTCCCAACTGGTTGCCGGTCTATTCCAATTTAATACCTTCTTTGATACTTTATTTGCTTGGGTATACCCGAGGATTTGATTGTATCCCCATATATCTCTAGGGTGGCAACCCCATCGCTTTTGCATATCAGTTAATGATATCAATTTATTGGTTATAAATAAATCGCCCATTCTTGTTTTTCTGTTGTCCCACTCATTCCACCTGTTAAAGGAGCCCCTTTCCATGCTTGGTACAAAATTAGGGTTATGCATTTAGGTTGAAGATAATATGGGGAATTGGTAAGTTGATATTTGTCTCTATTTCTTAACCAGACCTTCAAAGTTGCCCCTATAAAAGGATGCTTTAATGGTTCTTTAAGGGAGGTCTCTCTCTTAACCCATAAAGTGTTTTCGATAGGGTAGGAGATAAATGCCTGTTCCAAGGTGCGCCAGTCCTTCTTTACGTTAACATTCGCCCAGCCGTAGATATAATATATCATTAACGGGTAAGGCCAGATATAATCTACAAGTAGCATTTTTACTACGTTCACATGACGAGCTAGACCCTTATTTATCTTGATGGGATAAGATCAAATTGAATATAATCTACAATGGGTATTATCTAAGCAAACCTGTTAAACAGTACCCCTATGGCCAAAGTATCATAATAAACATTAGCAAGCCTTTCTGGATTTCCAAACATAATTTTTGAACTAAGAATCTATCAGACTGGGACTACTGATTAAATAAAGGGTTATACAAAATCTGTTGCAATATTAATAAACGTTCAACTCAATGTCCCTTTGAGAGGCAGCAGTACTGCCTACACGTTATAATGGACACTTGTTCCCGTAGCCAATGTTACAAATTACTTCTGCAAATGAAACAAAAAACTATTTTTCTAAATTCAAACACATATTTCTTTCTAACCTTCAAAACAGTCCTTATAGGCAGTCCTTGCCTTATAGTAGTTAGATATACTTTGTGTATCACAATAACCACAAAAGAATGGTTTCCATCAAAATTCTTAGCCTAAATCTAGTTCTGTACAATTTAAAACATTTTTATTTTTAAAGCTTCCATTAAATTAAATTAGGAAATGTTTTTCTGATAACGTGATGTGGTCCCTATTTTGTCATACACAATACTCACTTTACACCTTGATTCTCTTTCACCCCTTTACTGATTGTTTCCCCTAGTAAATGTTCTTACAAATCTCATTACCCTATCTGAGCAGGGGGAGACTCTGTTCTCTTCAGAGGCGGCTTTCTTTCCTGTTCCTGTGAAACAAGGGGCAAGTGGGGAGTTCCTCCATGTTGCCATGTTATCCACTCAGGTAATGATCCTCTGGCTTATGTAGACATTATTGGCATATTATTCTTTATATCTGAAAATGTACTTAATGAGCAAGAGAGATATGATGAGAAACTACAAAGTGGTGCTTAGAAAGGTTACAAGCATTAAAACATATGTTGGAATGTTTTTATACTCTTTGAGTTACATTATAAATTCAATGTAATCTGGCACTTGAAGATGGGCCACAAAATGGGCTACAGGGGAAAAGTTGGACATCATTTGCCCAACAACCCTCCTCTTTTTACTTTCACCCATCCTCTTCCCCACTATTATGGACGAAAATGTCAAGTGAAATGTCAAAGTTGCGAAAATAAATATATATATTTATATATGTTCTCTATAGGCTGGTGCCACAGAGACCAGTTTACGGATCCTCACCTCTGGAAAATGGGATGTGACAAAGGTGGTGGCATATAATCCAGAAAACAAGACTGTGTGAGTTACTAAAAAGGGGAACTGTTCCTGGTGAAAAGTAAAGAAGGGGGATCAGTCTTAGTTCTATTAATATAATAAATCTATATATCCATACCACAGAGTTCACAGGCGCCATCTTCTACCGAGCGGTCTTCTTCCTGGATTAATCAGCGTTTCTGGTGCATGCCCAGTAGGAGCATTTACCGGTACCGATCTACTGCGCAGGTCCATCTCACCCCTCTGCGTAGGTCCTGTCCACAGAGTTCACAGGCTCCATCTTCTCCTGAGCGGTCTTCTTCCTGGATTAATCGGCGTTTGTGGCACATTTACCGGTACCTATCTACTGCGCATGCGCCGAATGTCACAAAGTTTTCTCGTGACTTTCGGCATATGCGCAATAGATCCGTACCGGTAAATGCTCCTACTGTGTATGCGCCAGAAGATGCTGATTAATCCAGGAAGAAGACCGCTCGGGAGAAGATGGCGCCTGTGAACTCCGTGGACAGGACCTGCGCAGAGGGGTGAGTAACAAATTAGGGGCATTTGCCCGGGGGGACAGGTAGGCCAGGGGGGAGGAGGGAGGGGGGCAACACAGAGGAGGGGGGAGGGATTTTTGCGCCTAGGGGGTTTCCTTCTCCTTTAAGCCACCTTCAAGCAAGTGTCAATGGTTCACAATGTGCAATTAAGATTCACAATGCAATAAAAGCCTAATGGACAATTTTACACTGCAACATTTCCCCCTATATCTAGAACCCAGAACGCAGTAAATGCACATTTCCTCTCATTTCAGTTACTTTTTGAGTACCGAGGATATTCCCAGGAGAAGACACCTTTACAGGTAACACAATACTGCCCCCTAGTGGGATTGAAGGTTAATGTACAATACAGTACTGGAGGGAATGCTCTGGCTTATACAAGTTGAGTTGGCTAGGTGGGTATCTGTCAGGGTGCTAGAGTGAGTAGGTGACACTCAATGAGTTCTGCAGGGGTCCACAAACATAATAAGAAATTCCATGATCTTTAAGGGGGTAAATTCTGATGCTAATTGCACTAGTTTCTGTGCTGCCATGTAGTAATTATCTGTATTAATTACTAATCAGCCTCATATTGTGACATTTCTATGTTTACTGTATATTTTGGGTCGTCCCTAAGCTCAGTAAGTGACAGCAGCACAGAGCATGTGAATCAAAAGAAAAGAAGATGGGGAGCTACTGGTGCATCTTTGGAGACAACGATCTTTACTGCTAAAGGGCTGTGGTTGACTTGGGCTGAAACAGAAGTCCAAAATATAATGTACAACATTTCAAGCACTTCTTTAGTTAAGCTTTAGTTCTCCTTTAATCAGGCAATACAGAACAATATTCAAAGGCAGAGGCTGTATTTGTTTGAAAGTCAAAGAAGTGAAACAAGCCACAAATTAAGGCAGAGTGGGTCATGTAAGGCACCAAACCCACTAGTTTGACATCTATATAAATGTTATAAATTACTCTTGCTTTGTTTTAAAGTCTTTATTCTCTTTTCTTTCCTAATTCTTTGTTTTCCTTTTCCTGAATGTAGCGTAGAAACATCAGGGACTCTAAATCGGACTTGTGTGAGCTGTGAACTCATTCCTGACTGTCATTTTGTGGATGCAGTATTCAGCCCTGGATCCAGCTACTTCCTCCTCTACTGCAAAGGTAAATACAAATTTAAACTCTAATATTTGTCACTTTATAGTGTCATTTACAGATGTCTGATGTGAGAGACACCACTGGATGAAATGGTCACACCCCATGCAGCACAGAGATGACATTCAGGCCCAAATTTGTGAAAAGGCTACCAAGGCCCGGGCCTAGGGTGGCAGCAATTTGGGGGGCAGCATGCTGCCCAACCACACCCACATTGGTTAAAAACACTGGGGATGTGCAGGAGATACGATTTACCATGCGCAAATCCCTGATGCTGATGATGAAAATTTGCATGAATAAAGGGGAGGGGACGGGGCTGTGAACGGCAGTGGGACTAGGGGCACCCGCTGTGTAAATCCGGCCCTGGGTACATTAAATGTGCAGTCCTCCAGTCACTTTGAATGGAACCTCTAGGTATATTTAACTTGGTCCCAGCTGGAGAGACATAAGTACAAAATTGCCATGTTCAAAAATAAAAGATGGGTAAAAATATGGAATGAGGCCAATGCCTGTATTTCTATCTTTTCCAGGCCCAGGAGTCCCTCTGGTCTCAGTACACCAGACCCAAAATCCTCAAAGTAAGTGTAATCTATACTGTTACTATCATCAATTTGCAAGATTCCGACAACAAATGCAGGCAATTTTATATATAGTTAATAGTGTAGTTCACCTGATCAGCGCCTGCCCTCCCTCTACCTGATTTCCAGCTTCCCTTTATAGACCCGCGCTGCCTGCCCCACCAATGACATCACAAAAGGGAAGGGGAGAGTATGCATACGGCTATAAAGCTGGAAGCCGGCAGTTGAAGGTGGCGGAGAGAGCAGGAGGAAGAGCTGGACCCGGACCCGCCTGCCATCTGCAAAGGGGGGTGCGGGGTCATATAAAAATACTTTGTCACTTTGACTAAAGACTAATTTTCATCATCTCTGACTCTTTTCTCTGCTGTAGATTTCATAATCCTGGAGGAAAATAAGATACTGAAGGCTTTCCTTAGCAAAAATGATGTGCCAGAAACTATGTATAAAAAGATTCATATTGAGGGATACGGTAAGTTTTATATTTGTATAATATATAAAGTATATTAGAGGTGTGCCATTACTGAAGACAGGGTCAGTTCTGCCATGAGACCAGGTGAGAACCTTGCATTGGAGGGTAGTGAGCGTCAGGTTAACGGGGGAGGCTAAAAGTTATCCTGATAACTCTGATTTATCTCTTCTAGTGTGATGTGCTCTCTGCAATAGAGATGCAGTCCCTCCTTCCCTTTAGAGAGCAGATAAAGTGTGGGGACACCATCAGGATTCAGGAAGGCTGCCTCAGGGTGTTGCAGAGAGCAAAATTTACCCAGTCTAAATATTGGGAACATTTTTTAAATAATTTAAAAATGTAAAAAATTGGTTAACCAAACTGATACTGAAAGAACTTTTCCTTTCTTTACTTGATAGACCTCCCACTGCGCCTGACCCTTCCCTCCAACTATGAGAACTTAGAGCTCCCTTTGGTTCTGTGGCTGTAAGTAGCTCATATGAAATATAGAGTACATATGTGTGCATGAGCCCTTCAACCAAATACATTTTAATTAGACCATTTGTTTAACAGTTGGGTTGGCGCAATATAGAATGATATTATTCAAAATTTTATGTACATATTACATTATATATATAATATATATAATCAGGGCCGCCATTAGAAATCACGGGGCCCCGTACAACAAAATTTTTGGGGCCCCCTGGGCCCCGCCCACACCGACGACCAAGCTCCACCCCATTTCCCGCCCACTCCACATCGCAGTTAAAAGACCACACAGACATCAGTGCTAAAAAAGTAACCCCCCCCACACAAGTTGTAAAAAGCTATTGATGGTCAGGGCCCCCTTATAAAAAATTGGGGCCCCAAAAAAAAAAATTTTTTTTTTTAAAAAAAAAAAACATTGGCGGCAGGGGCCCCCTTATAAGTTAAAAACAAATTGGGGCCCCAAAAAAAGATTTGAAAAAAAAAAAAAATTTTTTGAAAAAAAAAAAAAAACATTGGCGTCAGAGGCCCCCTTATAAGTTAAAAACAAATTGGGGCCCCAAAAAAAATTTTTGAAAAAAAAAAAAAAAATTTTTGAAAAAAAAAAAAACATTGGCGGCAGGGGCCCCCTTATAAGTTAAAAACAAATTGGGGCCCCAAAAAAAGATTTGAAAAAAAAAAAAAATTTTTTGAAAAAAAAAAAAAAACATTGGCGTCAGGGGCCCCCTTATAAGTTAAAAACAAATTGGGGCCCCAAAAAAAATTTTTGAAAAAAAAAAAAAAATTTTTGAAAAAAAAAAAAAAACATTGGCGGCAGGGGCCCCCTTATAAGTTAAAAACAAATTGGGGCCCCAAAAAAAAATTTGAAAAAAAAAAAAATTTTTAAAAAAAAAAAAAAAAAAACATTGGCGGCAGGGGCCCCCTTATAAGTTAAAAACAAATTGGGGCCCCAAAAAAAAATTTGAAAAAAAAAAAAATTTTTTTTGAAAAAAAAAAAAAAACATTGGCGGCAGGGGCCCCCTTACAAGTTAAAAACAAATTGGGGCCCCAAAAAAAATTTAAAAAAAAAAAAAAAAACTTTTTGAAAAAAAAAAAAAAACATTGGCGTCAGGGGCCCCTTACGAGTTAAAAAAAAATTGGGGCCCCAAAAAAACATGTTTTAAAAAAAAAGATTGGTTGCAGGGGCCTATAGAATATTAAAATAATACAATGGTGGCCAGGAGATTAAAAAAAAAAAAATACACAAACTGGTGTTCAGTAGAATTGAACTCACGGCTTCAGTACTTCAACTTCACCTCCTTTCGTGACTTCGGGTCTTTTCACCGCTTCAGGACTTCGGCTTCGGCTGTTTTCGTGACTTCGGGTCTTTGCGCTGCTTCAGGACTTCGGCTTCGGCTGTTTTCGTGACTTCGGGTCTTTTCGGCGCTTCGTGACTTCGGCTTTTTCCGTGACTTCGGGTCTTTTCGGCGCATCGGCTTCGGCTTTTCGGCACTTCCGCATTCGGCAGCACAGAAGCAAGACGTACGGCTCGGGCGCTCGTAAGGGGGGCCCGGATCTTCAAAAAATGCAGCGCTGCCGGGCCCCCCTTCATGCCCGGGCCCGGTACGCTTGTCCCCCCTGTCCCCCCCTGATGGCGGCCCTGTATATAATCATCTGACTTGGCAGTTTCTGTTCTCCTTTCTGTTCAACACGTGATATGTTCACAACAGTGTGACAATTACATTAAAATATGGTCATGGCATCCATATTGCTATTGCTTTAAGACATCAAGACTTGATTCCAGATCAGGGCTGTCCAACTGGCAGCCCACAACCCCCCCCCCTAAATGAAAGTCTGCCTGCTGTAATTCCTTACTTTGTTACAGATTTAAAAGGTATCAGTACTGAGATTAATTGACCCCTTCATTGTTTACACCTCAAATTCAGACTGTAAACATGTGCATTGTTCACATTTTTAATCCCCCTTGTCTTGTTCACACCTGTAACACCTCTATTGTTCACACCCCTAAAACCCTGTACTGTTCGCATGTCAGAACCAGAATGAAACTGCCAATATTGTTCACCTGTTCGCATTTCAGACAAACTGCTGGAGGGACACCAGCATTGTGTCACTGTATGTAGCACAGTATGAATTGTCCATCTCAGAGTCCCTGTTTCCTGCTCTCTTCTGCCTGCCCTATACTCCCTGTGTGTGCCATACTCTGACTGCCCTTTGCTCCCTGTTTGTGCCATACTCTGCCTGCCCTATGCTCCCTGTGTGTGCCATACTCTGCCTGCCCTTTCTCCCTATGTGTGCCATACTCTGCCTGCCCAATTCTCCCTGTGTGTGCCATACTCTGACTGCCCTTTGATACAAGTGTGTGCCATACTCTGTCTGCCCTATGCTCCCTGTGTGTGCCATACTCTGACTGCTCTTTGCTCCAAGTGTGTGCCATACTCTGACTGCTCTTTGCTCCAAGTGTGTGCCATACTCTGTCTGTCCTATGCTCCCTATGTGTGCCATACTCTGACTGCCCTTTGCTCCAAGTGTGTGCCATACTCTGCCTTCCCTATGTTCCCTTGGTGTGCCATACTCCGCTTGCCCTGCTCTGTACCCTGTGGGACTTGAGCCTGTTTAATCATGTGCTGGGAGTGCGCATATGGATTTAAGGGTATGTTTATGGTATATTTAAGGGTATGACTTACATTTTTCACATATGATTGATAAGTGATATCCCTGCAGTGAGCACCAACCATTTGTTGTTTTTTTTGGTGTGTTACCACCATTAATGTGCGCATTAAAAGTTCTTAAGATAACATGGGTGTGGTTTAAAATGGGAAGTGGTCAACACTGGCTTCGATTATCGGCCCTCCACCACATAGGCCAGAAAAATTCCAGCACTTGGTACCACAGAAGTTGGACAGCACTGTGCTAGATGATCTGATCAAAATATAGTTTTAGATGGTTTTTTCTTCTCCTTTCCAGACCAGAGGTTCCAGGATATCAACAGGTAACAGAAGAATTCTCTCTTGGATGGGAATCTGCACTTGTAAGCTCCTTCCAGATTATTCTAGCGCATGTTGATGGCAAAGGATCAAGGAACCAGGGGCTGCATTTGCTTCATGAAATAGATCACAGACTGGGCTCAATTGAAATTAAAAACTACATTCCTATTGTGCAGTAAGATTACTATGTTCCTTTCAGGTATATCTGTAGATTTAGGCAACAAATTAAATCGTATTCAGCATGTAATTATTAACTCCTTCCTCCGCAGTTACACGTTTCACATGCTCTTCTTTTTGCAGCACCGTGATTTGCTTGCTTTCTCCAGCCTCATTCATCATGGCCATCACCATTAAATCTTCCAATCCTTTGGCTCAATAATGCCATTGATTTACGTTTCTTTATAGGCACCTAAAACAACTTCCATTTGTAGATAAAAACCGCATTGGAGTGTTTGGTAAGGTAGGTGGAGTGAGATTTAGTACAGAGGAATGTTTTATATATATATTTTTTTTTGTCGTTTAAAATATTTTATTTGATTTTCATATTAAACAAATCAAAATGGCAACAAATGGTATGCAGATGAACAAAATATGTTGCATATAAGACAATGGCATGATATTATCAAAACTATATCATTCATGAAAAATAACAAAAACTAACCTAAAAATTAACTAAGCCAGTTGATGCACTTGTAATAAAAGAAAGAAAAAGCCCATTTATCATCTGGAGTGTCAGATAGGTCATCTAACTATTGAAGAAAGTGCATTATTTGATCGCCAGTATTGCAGTTACAGATTTCAAAATAAGGAGACCAAACCAGCCTAAAAGAATCTTTGGAAATACTTCCTTTAGTTTTAGTTATTAAGGCTTCTTGCCAAGTAAGCTATATTTTTTCTTCTGTATTTGTGAAATGCAAAACTGTTTATATGTTCAGTAAGCTATATTAATATTAATTATTCTGACTAGTGGTGGTGTTTTGATACCTGTTTATCTTGTCATCATACATATGTCTAGGAATTATCATCTGTAGACTTCTTGAGTCACTGGCAAGGTTACAGTTATATACAGTATAATTCTATATATACTATAAGGCATGTGTTTATTCAAAGTTCATGGTGCTGCTTGTTTTTTATTTGTTTTAATCAATGAAGCTGTAAACATAGTCTGCCATAAAGGTGTGGGGGACCCAATAAGAAAGCCACAGCAATTCATTTCTGAAACAATCATCTTGTTCTGTCTCCCTTCAAATACATGTAATATTAAGATAGAGGCCCATAGAATCAGAATTTTAAGTATAATTTTAAAAAGGCCAAACAGGTTTTATGAATGGACACTACATCAGTTATGGTGCTACCTACTGGCCAATGAAGCAGCATTAGCTTTTGTTTACTAAACATACATTAAAACACACAATATATTAAAACACAATGCGTAAACTATCAAAGAGGGGAGGTCATATGCAAATAAAATAAAAATATTACACTTTTCTGAACTCAGCTTCCGAGCATATGGCTACCTTGTGAAATTAGTAATTTTATAGAGCATTCAACAGTCTCATTGATTTTCAGGCATACGGTGGATTTTTGGCCCTGAAACTGCTGTCTCTACCTGAGCAGTTGTTTGCATGTGGTGTGGCTGTCTCTCCTATCACCAGCTTCCACCTGCATTGTGAGTATTCTGTTGAGCGGTCTCATTGCCTTTGTGTGAGTCCAGGGTGGCTGCATTGCAGCAGTGAAAGGGTACAGGGATGGGATCTGCTATCAGGAAACCTGTTATTTCAAAAGCTCTTTACCATAAGGCCATCTCCCAAACATATAAATTATTTATTTAAAAAAAAAAGTAAAGCAATCCTATTGGCTTTATTTAATGCTTACATTCATTTTAAGTAGACTTAATTCATGGAGTTCCAAATTACAGAGAGATCCTTTATCCAGACAACCCCAGGTCCAAGCATTTGGATAACAGGTCCTATACATGTAGTGGCAAATGTAGTGTTTCTCCAGCAGTATATTAAGCCTCCAATACCCCCACACTTGCACTTGTACAATTAGAACACCTATGGACTAGTGAAAGCGCTGGAATATCAGTGGTTGGTCCTTTGCCAGGTGCCTCTCATCATTCTAACAGACTTTTAAAACAATGTAGCAGAAGCAGACCTGTAGCAGACATAACTAACAGTTCAGATAGGAACACAATAATGTTTTCAATTTACATTTATGAAAACCCAATGAACATTTTTAAAGGGGTTGTTCACCTTCAAACACTTTCTTCAGTTGGTTTTGGACTGTTCACCAGTAATACTTTTCACAATTACTTTTTATTTTTTATTTGCAACTCTTTATGTTATATTGAAGTGTAAAGTTTCATTTTTCACCTTCTAAAGTAGCTTGGGGGGGGGTTGCGGATTAACGGCACTAAATTGATACATTTATCCAATACAATATATAAAATATACAATAGTTGCTAATATTCCACAGATACTGCTGAGAAATGTATCAACTAATTGTATCAATTAAATGTAGCTAATTGTAACCATTCAGACTGCGCCTGGATCAATGAGCTGCCAGACTGAAACACTAGAGGCAGAACATTAAACTTTAAACTTCAATTTTGGAAAAATGATAAAAAATAAAAAATGGAAAGTAAGTGAAAAAAGGCTTTATTTTTGGTGAAGAATCTGAAAAAAAAGTGTTTGGAAGGCGAACAACCTCGTTAATAAATGTATATTGTAAAGTTAATTGAATTAATTTGAGATTTATTTAATTGGTTCAGATAGGATTTGTGTGTTTACATCCCTTTACATATCAGTGGTCTCTGTGTAGTCCTGCACTTAATAGAATTAATGAAATATGTAATGTTTGGTGCCTGATATACACAAATATCCTCTCTTTTCTGACACAGCGGCAGTGGTTTCAGAGCGGTACCTGGGACTGCCATCCCAAGAGGCTTCTGCCTATACGGTACGTCAGTAGAGAAATAATCCATTCCTAAGGTTCTTTCCATGATACATTTTCTATCAGGGATGTACCAAACCCAGGATCTGGCGCTGTTTTATATTGCACATAGTAATTTATGTGCAAGTAAAAATGCTCATGAAGTAACTTACTAAACCTCAAATCTCCCAAAAGGTGTATGACTTTTCCCTGTGGATCTTTTTAACCCTTTTTCTCAGATGGCCTCTGTACTGAATGATGTTCAGAGGCTACAAGAACAGCACTTTCTCCTGGTCCATGGCACAGCAGATGGTGAGATTTCCGTCCATGAACTGCACAGCTGCATGTAGGACAACCTCATCTGAAGGTTATTATAACAACCCAATGCATTTGCTTAGGTTCCAAAAGTTGGTCTTCAAGCTTCACTGGCAATGCAGGATTTAAGGATGCACTCTTATTAACACTGCTGTTTGATGTTAAATAGTCCTATTGGCTGATCCACAGATACAGAGCATCCTTAAAACCTGATGAGGCTAGAGATTGATTTGGATTTTGGAACAACATGGAACTGCATGGTGTAAAGTAAAATTAATTTGATTGTTGGCATGATATAACAAGGTTTGTTTTTAATAAGAGAATGTGTTTATCTGTGGTTCTGAAAAACCATTTGGGAATCTTCTTATCGGTATGAGTGAAATGTATGAGGCATCCAGCACGTGCTTGTGATGTGCGGGGCAATTAGTGATTAGTTTAGTGCAAAGTTTCAAATTAATATAAGGGCACACATGGTAATATTAAGTGCATTTTTAAAGGGGTAGTTTGACCTTCAAATTAATTTTTACTATGAGGTAGACAATGAATTCTGAGATCATTTGCAATTGGTCTTCATTTGTCACTTTTTATGTTTTTTCAGTTATTTTGCTGTTTGTTCAGCAGCTTTCTGGTTTGGTAGTTCATCAGCTATCTGGCTCCTGGAGTCTTATTTACCCTAGTAACCAGGCAGTGGTTGGAACGAGAGACTAGAAGATGAATAGGAGAGGGCCTGCATAGGAAGACGAGAAACAAAAAGTAAAAATAGCAATAAAATTGTAGCCTCACAGAGCAATAGTTTTTTGGCTGTCAGGGTCAGTGACCCCCATTTAAAAGCTGCAAAGAGGCAGAAGAGGAAGGCAAATAACTAAAAAAAACTGTGAAAATGAGTAATGAAAAGCAATTGCCAAGTTGCTAGAAATAGAGCATTCTATAACATACTAAATGTGAACTACCCACATTGTCCAAAAATGTAATGCAAAAATTGCTCATTTACCTTACATGGAAATGGTCTGCAAGCCCTTGTGCAAAAATGATGATAGTTGCTTGGAAAAGGAGACTGAAACATTTTTTAAGTAGCCAAAAAAACATCCCTCAAAGTGTATGAAAGTAGCCCTTGTAGCATTGCCCTTAGTAGGTTATCACAACACACAGGGCCATTTATTAGTCTCACACGTAGGGGGTTCAAGCAATATAATGTGTGTCTTGTACAGGACTGAATTATACCAAAATAATACATGAAGAACAATCATAACACTAGGGATGCACCGAATCCACTATTTTGGATTCAGCCGAGCCCCCGAATCCTTTGTGAAAGATTCGGCCGAATACCGAACCGAACACTAATTTGCATATGCAAAGGGGAAGGGGAAAAACATTCTTTACTTCCTTGTTTTCTGACAAAAAGTCACACGATTTCCCCCCCACCCCTAATTTGCATATGCAAATTAGGATTGAGATTTGGTTCGGCTGGGCAGAAGGATTCGGCCGAATCCTGCTAAAAAAAGCCGAATCCTGGCCGAATCCCGAATTCGGTGCATCCCTACATAACACCAATACAGATTATATGAAATCTTAATAAAAACCCAATAAATTAAGTGATAGTACCATTGTGTGTGTGTTCCTACACTGCTTTCACACATAAGCCTTCTCACACCCTTTTATTATTTGCCCAAAAAAAAGCTCAAGGATGGAGGTAAGAGGAACTCAGGAAGAACGTTTCCAGCTGAACCTGTTCCACCAATCATTTCCTGGCCAAAAAGCATTGAAAACCATTATGCATTTTTGTACCCACTCGCCCCAAGCCGTGGAAGAGAAAGGAACCACTATGAATGCATGGACACCTCTATAGGGGTAGATTAATGGGTATAGAACAACTTTTTAGTATAGAAATGGATTATAGTCCAGCAAAACAAAATTGGTTAGTTTTAAATTGTGGCGATATCTATGTGTTCTGATAAGAGAGGCAATGCTTTATAGTAAAGACCTTGGGGAAAATTCACTAAAGGGCAAATTCTCGGCAGCGACCGTTTCGACACACCACGCCATTTCGCAAATTCGATACCACTACACTAATTCACTAAAATGCCAAGTTGTGTCTTGGCAGCCGAACACTGGTGAATTTTCACTGGCGTTACTTCAGCAGTGCGAGCATTTCATAGCAAATTTTCACTAGCATTCATTTCTGCCTAGAGAAACTTTGTTAGTACTCTTATGCTTAGGTCAATTTGAATAGGGCGTATAGAAGTCGTATGAACGTCTTTATTACAGATGTTGGTGCAAATGCTTGAAGTGGCCACTTTTTATTACAAATGTCCAAGGAACCATAATAAAGACACAAAAGATCCTCACCCTAAAACAATGTGGCATCCCCCTCTAATGTCGGGAAAAAGTAAAAGTCCCCAGCGTTTTTTTACAACTTTTATGAGTTTCCGGCTTACAGGATATGATGTCACTGACGTTGAGGAAGAAGTAGTTTTGTTTTATCAGTTCGCCTGGTCTGAGGTGGCGAAGGAAACTCTAGTGAGAGAGGAAACGTTCTGTAAAATTTTTTGTTAATTTGCAGAGCAACGACCGTTCGCCAGAGCAAAAAGCCGCCTGGCGATAGAGTGTGAACGTACGTTAGCGACTGTCTCTTTCACTAGCAAATTGTCCTCTACGCCTGTAAGTGAATTAGCGATGTTCCTGCGGATGGGATTTCTGTCGCTAGCCACTTTCCCCTTTAGTGAATCTGCCCCCTTGTATTTTCAGAGCGAAAAGTGGTTTTGGTTTGGTTTCAGGCTTGATTGTACTGTACCAGTGAAATGCAGTAAAATGCATCTGGAGCTGTGCTGCATGCATGCAATATCCAGGGACAATAGAGCTGTATAATAATGAGCCTTATCTGTCTCCTACACTTTCATGACCTGCAACATCAGATAAGCAAATTATTTCTTGTACCTGTTCAGAAAACTGTTCCAAGAGGAGAGGGCAATGTGGCAGATTCAACTGACGCAACTGTTAAATAGTTAAAGGGGTTGTTCAGCTTCCAAAAGGCTTTTTTCAATTGCTTTTCATCTTTTATTTCTTACAGTTTTCCTAAAATTGAAGTGTAAAGTTTAATGTTCTGCCTCAGTGATCCACAGGTGCAGATTCTGAAATGTTACAATTTACTACATTAGGGGGCAGATTTATTAAAGAAGTCAACCCTTTAAGAAAAGAGCCCATACCCCCACAAAGAACCCCCCCCCCCCCCGGGGGGAAATGCCCCATACTTTATACTAACCTCTCAGCACAGATTCTGGCATCGGAGTTCCATGCAGCCATCTTCCGGGTCTTTGTGTCTTTTTCCAGCACTTTGGAGTTTCGGCACATGCGCAGTTGTCACAAACCAGCAAATTACTCCAATGCCAGAATCTGCACAGAGGGGTAAGTATAAAGTATGGGGGCAGTTAGGCTGGGGGAAGGAAGGAGGGGGGTCTCTGTGGGGTGGGGGGTACGGGTTGACTTCTTCTTTAAGGTTCGATTGTTAAAGGACCAGTAACATAAAAAAATGTTTTAAAAAAATTCGTTAGTACACATCAAAACAAAAACACCAACACAAATTATACTTTAAAATCACAAAGCTTTTATTAAGAAATAACTTACAGAAACTGCACTTCCTGTCCTGTACAGAAACGGCGAAAAGGCGACCATCCATCCAGCTGGGCTCGATTTCTCCTCCTGGCTACTCTGCTGACAGCGTGTGAAGAAGCAACTATTCACTGACAGGCATCGCCTCTCCTCTCTTCACTGTGCATGGCTTCCCACCTCCTCGCTGCTCCCCCCAGCCAGATCCCCTGAACAGAATGATGAATGATCGGCCCGCTTGTCACTTCACAGCCGCACAGTACCTTTATTGCTGCGTATTAACGGTGCGCAGGGGGAAGATGACAGAGAAAGCTGCTCAGTCCATTGCCCTCACATTTTTATCCTGACCCCTTCTGCCTCTGGCTTGTGGTGAGCTGAAGTTTAGGAAAGGCGAGGGCCCGCTCTCTCAGGCTCTGTGCATTGCAGCAGGGACGGAAAGGGTGGTTGAAGCACAGTTAGGAAAAGAAAGGGATGTGGCGCCTCAGGACTTTCCCCCTGCGCACCGTTAATACGCAGCAATAAAGGTACTGTGCGGCTGTGAAGTGACAAGCGGGCCGATCATTCATCATTCTGTTCAGGGGATCTGGCTGGGGGGAGCAGCGAGGAGGAGGGAAGCCATGCACAGTGAAGAAGAGGAGAGCCGAGGAGAGGCGATGCCTGTCAGTGAATAGTTGCTTCTTCACACGCTGTCAGCAGAGTAGCCAGGAGGAGAAATCAAGCCCAGCTGGATGGATGGTCGCCTTTTCTGTACAGGACAGGAAGTGCAGTTTCTGTAAGTTATTTCTTAATAAAAGCTTTGTGATTTTAAAGTATAATTTGTGTTGGTGTTTTTGTTTTGATGTGTACTAACGAATTTTTTTAAAACATTTTTTTATGTTACTGGTCCTTTAAATTTGAATTTTCTAGTTGGATTTTTTGGTCAAGACTCTTGGAATAACCCAAACTCAAATTCAAGATTTATCATACCTCTACCCTGGAAACAACTCAAATTCAAAAGTACGCCACCTAAAACCTGCTGAGTTCATATAGAAGTCAATGGCAGAGGCCCAGTGACCCATTTAAAGATGTTAATAGCCTTTCTGACATTCAAGTTTTTTTCTGAGAAAAACCCCAATTCGAGTTCCATCAAATTTGATTAGCGTTTTCAGGTCGGTATCATTCTTTCGAGTTTTAGATGTCTGATTTTTTTCGAAAATAAGATCCTATTCAAGTTTCGAGGTCATTCAAGGTAAAAAAAAAAAACTCTATCACGCAACCTTTGATAAATATGCCCCATGTTGATACATTTGTCAGCAGCATCTGTGGAATATTAGCAATTGTATCAATTATATCAGCTGCCTTTAAATGCAGGAGTTCTGCTCAGCATGGATAAGAAATGCATCAACTAATGTATCAATTTAGAACTGTTAAAGAGACGATGCCCCCCCCCCGAGTTGCTTCAGAAAGACATAAGAAGGTGAAAAATGAAACTTTACACCAATATTATTTCTAAAAAAAACAAGTGTTGGAAGCTGTACAACCCCTTTAAAGGGCAATGGTGTTTCAGACGTTTGGGGTTCAATAATTTCTCAAGGTCCCTTTTAAAAAAAAATATAGAAAAAGGAACCAATAAAACAGTTGAGCACAATACTGCTTATGGATTACAGAGGCTTTTCCAGATATGGAACTTTTCCATTAACACTATATAAATTTACTTTTGTTATTTAAAAAGCAAAATAGAAAACTATCCATCAGCAGTCTAAATTATCTCCAAATGCAGAAGGCAACTTTTATATAAACTGCAAAATAAGATACATGTTCTGCTCTTCTCTTGCTGCAAAGTCAACCTCCCAGCTTCCCCTTGCATCTAGTCTCACACTTCTGTCAGTCACTGTATGTCTCTCTTTCCTGCACACGTGTATCTGCACCTTCAATGTATCTGTAAAAGCTCATGTGCATTTCCAGCACACCGCAGAACTACTGAGACGCTTGATTCATATAGGATCGAATGTTAGCAGCAAGGTAAGTACAGCACTGTAATTCTTGGGTTACATTTGCCTTGAAGGGTATAAGACATGGAATTCTTGGAACCTGAGATTTTCCCTGATATGGAATATTTCCATTAATTTGGATAACTGGAATCATACCTCAAGTCTGCTAAACAAATTTTAACACAAAATAGGATTATTTTGCCACCAATATAAAGTCATAGTTATAATCAAGTACAAGGTACTGTTTTGTTATTACAAAAGACTTATTTTTTAAAAATCTGATTTGATTAAAATAGGGTCTATGGGAGATGGGCTTCCTGTAATTCTGAGCTTTCTGGATAATGGATTTCCATATAACACATTCCGTACCTGTATTTATCTTTATAAAATGTTTTTATAAGACGATTTCCATCATATTCTGTCTTCATTCAGGAGTTGGGTGTCCGATGAATGTTCCAATATATGTTATGGGGGCTCATTTTGCCTCGGTGTTTTAGAGCTCAGTCTATTAAAATCACCAGATATCATGCCTCTCTACATGCAGAATTTGAGCAAAAGGCAGTTATTTTGTTAAATTTTGCTTGTATTGGAATCTGTTACATCTGCTACGAAAGGAAGCCCCCCTATAACATGTATTGGATCATTCATCTGACACCCAAAACTGCATGAAGACAGAATGAAGAGAAACAGATGCTGAGAGAGGGATAGTGAATATAAACTTGATTATTTCAGAAACAATGCAGAATTTTTAATTGATTTAGAAAGGTTCTTACTTCAGTATGAGGAAGCTCATATTAAATTTTCATTTTCGCAATAGTTCCCCTTTAAGAATAAAACATAGCAACTCTCCAGTATGGGCTAATCTTGACCCCTACATGGACCCTAGACTGATGCTCAGGTAAGTGGGGGCACTTAGGCAGCACAGCATGACCAAAGGCAGCAGGATGATCCACATACCACCTGGTTCTGCCCAAGGACATTGGACGTTCCTTAGGGCAATGACTAAATAAAGGTACTGCTATTACATCTAGGATAAAGAATGAATTAAAGCTGAGAAGTTATGTGTCTATAGCAGTTTTTCCCAACCAGTGGCTAGGAAGCAACATGTTGTTCACCCACCCCTTGGATGTTGCTCCCAGTGGCCTCAAAGCAACTGCTTATTTTTGGATTTCCGTTTTGAAGGCAAGTTTTGGTTGCATAAAAACCAGGTGTACTGCCAAACAGTACAAACTGCCAACAGCCACATAAGGCTACCATCAACCACTCGCTACCCTTATTTGGTACCCCTAGGACATTTTTTTCAAGCTTGTGATGCTCCCCAACTTTTTTACATTTGAATGTGGCTCATGGGTAAAAAATGATTGGGACACCTAGGTCTATAGTTTCAAAATGTAAGGTTTTTCTTCAGATCTGTTATGTTATTTTAGTGTTTTAAAAAGCTTAATCTAACTAAAAATATTACCAAAGCACAAGCTGGCATTTTCAAAAAAATTAGAAAAACGTTGGGAGTTAAATGTAGGAAAATGTTAAAAACACCCACAGAAATGCATTATAAACGGGGGGCACCACAAACAAATCAAAAATACCTAAAATTAAATATAGGTTTGACTGTAATTTTATTTGCCAGGTATATCCTGATGAAGATCATTATTTCATGTCCAGAGGAAGTCAGCATCACCTACAGCAGTCCCTTACCTCTTACCTGCACAGCTGTCTACAGGCTGGAGGTGGAAGGAAGACGCCCCATTGAGCACAGAGCAAACACATGGGTGAGAAGAGATGGCACTGCCTAAAGCCAAAATCACCTATGTAAACAATGGGCAGTGTGTGGCACTGATAGTTATGTCCATAAATATTATGACAGAGACAACTTTTTTCTAATTTTGGTTGTATACATTACGACAATGAATTTTACATGAAACAACTCAGATGCAGTTGAACTGCAGACTTTCAGCTTTAATTCAGTGGGTTAAACAAAAAGATTTCATAAAAATGTGAGGTACTAATCCTTTCTTTAACACAATCACTTCATTTCAGGGGCTCAAAAGTAATTGGACAAATTAAAAAACTGAAAATAAAAACATAATTTCTAATACTTGGTTGAAAACCCTTTGCTGGCAATGAGAGTCTGAAGTCTTGAACACATGGAGATCAGGTGACTGACTTTCATGAATATTCCTCTTCTGGTATAAAGCTTCTGAGTTGTTTCATTTAAAATTCTTTAATAATGAACAGAACCAAAATTAGAAAAAAGTTGTCTCTGTCCAAAGATTTATGGGCGTAACAGTATGGTTGCTTATGTTATAGCTCTTTGTGGCTCAAAAATCTATCTGAACACACACCGTTGTGATGTAGGAAAACCAGCTGAGGAATACAAACTGCTGACTGTTCCACCCAACACAAATAGACGAACAGTTCTAATAAGGACCATAAGAATTTCTTGTTTTACTAGCTTTCATTATGTAATTATATATGCAGTTCCTATGCAGTTTTTATCCATTTTACCCTAAATGCATATTTCTGTTGCATGGAGCTCTGCTGCTGTTGTTTAATCCATAACCACTCTCGATAAACATAAAGAAAGAAACAATTTGGAAATATACAATGAAACAGAACAGGGTAAATGGTTCAGTGCCCCTACTGGGACCTTCATCAGATCCCCAATATATACTCATGACTAAGGTCCCAGTAGGCTTCATTTAACTAAAAAACATTCAGAGGCATTTTCAGGAAAACTTTGTGGCTTTGTGCGACTGCAGTGCTTTCGTCCAACTGGCGAATATGTTAAATCATGTATATATGCTCTGCTCCTTTTCTGAAGCACAATGTAATATATAAATTTAAGGGCAGAGACACAGAGATTTGTCGCCCTGCCTCTTCTTCAGGCTACTAATCTCCCGGACTAGAATTGGAATCGCCCGTGGGATGCCACTCGGAGCGCTTCGTCTTCCGAAGATTCTTCGTGAGGCAACTTTGTAAAACGAAGCGCTCCGATTGCCATCCTGCCGCCGATTTAGATTCTAGCCGGCGGGAAGGCAGTTCGGGGAAATTATTTGCCCGAAGAAGAGGTGATTTGTGGCTGGGCGACTGAATCTCCCCGTCTGAAATGACCCGACTTGTTATGCAGTGGGGATGACCCTTTTAGTAAAGTATTATTACTGCTTGAGAGAATACATTTATTCTAAAATGGTCATATAAAATGATCTAGCCTGAACCCAAAGTGTATTAAGGCTCTGAGAAGCCCTTATTGCATGCTGCTTACTCCTAACACTGCTTGTAGTTCTTGAATGCTGCATACAATCATTTCTAAACTTCCAGTAGCTTTGTATTGATACAGATGGCTCTAATGGAAACTACTGTAACATAAAGTGCTTTTTCATCAAGTGCATTATCTACTGTAAGAACTGTGTTGGTTTAGTGATCAAACAAGAGATTTTGTAAAGTAGAGTAGTCCAGTTCCTAGCCAAGAAATGCAGATGGTACATCTCTCTTTATTGCAGTGTTCCTATGCTGTTAGCTTTATAGAACACTTTCATGAGATAATGAAATGTCAGAGGTTCAGTTAATAAATATACCATTATCCTCACATTTGCTATAGAAACCAAAATGCCCTTTATTTTAGAGAGAATTACCTGAGAAGTATTAATACAGAACCGGGCAACTTGTGGCCTCCCAATACACCTCTGCTGATTAACCTGATGTAGGGTTTATGATAGTTATATTTATAACTGATGCCTATTTTATTTCATTGTGCTGTCTTTTAAAGGCTAGATAATAATGACTCCAGATTATCTCCAATGTATTCATGTGTCCTTTATATTTTTTTTTAATGAGAAAACCTGGAATAAACATTTCCCCAAAATAAAATTTGCATTTTTGTAACATTTCACATATGGTTACAAACATACAAATTTCCAAACATTTCACAGCCGATTACCAGTTTGCAGAGTAGTCTCTTTATGCCCTTGTGCTAAATAGTAATCTGCCAGGCGTCATGCGGATTTCTCATATAGCCAGTATCAAAATAAAGTGACAAACCTTATTTTCAACATTAACTGTAATAGAATTGAATGTTAAAAGGCAGAAAAGTATAATTCAGTGGTAATATTGTGAACATTTCCCTGGCCTCTAAAAATGTAAATAAATCTATTAAGATAAAATAATAGGGAAAGGTTTTGTCAGGTTGCCTTTAACCTATTGCTACTTTTCCTCTGAGATATTTGCCTTCGTTTCTCGGGAAGGAAAGTGCACTGAGCTGTTAATTAAAACTGACCTCGGTTTTTGATACAGGTTATTTCTAGCAAACCATTCACCCTCGCTTCTATGGCCTCCCCGAAGATGAATGGTCAGATCCAGGCAATTACTAATAAGGAATCACTGGAAATGAAATTGAACTACACGGCATGGCCTTGCCATTCACATTTCACAGGTCTGAACCAGTGGAGCTTCTCCAAGGATACCTGCAAATCCATTTAAGCTTCTCACATTTCATTATGGGCAAAACAAAGCTATTCACAGAATTCCCTGGTGGCAATGTAAGCAGATTCGTTTAAGGGGGGGGGGGTTGTGATCAATGGAATCTGCAAAGGAAAGGGAATTAGAGAGGTCTCTGTGTCAAATCAGCTGGGATAAATGACTATTATTCTTTGTGAAGGCCACGGCTTATCCCTAATGGAATAGGGAAAAGTGGTGTGTGTGATTATTATGCATAATACAGTTGTGTTCAGAATAATAGCAGTCCTGATCAATAACTTTTTTGATAGAAATAATATTTCTACATGGCAATTCATTTTCTAATAGCTGTAGTAGAGTAATAGAAATCCAACAGACCCAAAAGTCATGACATAAATGCTGCTGATTCTGTATATTTGAGGCTTGTTCCAAATAATAATAGCAGTGTTGAAAATAATAAGCGCTTGTTCCAGACAATAGCATTGCAGCGTTCCATCAGTGAGGTCATTCATTCTGTGCAAAAACAGGTGTTAATTACGACCCTTATTTAAAGGGTTTATTCACCTTTGAGTTAACTTTTAGTAGGACGTAAAGATTGATATTCTGAGACAATTTGCAATTGGTTTTCATTTTATTTATTATCTGTGGGATTTGAGTTATTTAGCTTTTTATTCAGCAGCTCTCCAGTCCTAGCAATCTGGTTGCTAGGGTCCAAATTACACTAGCAATAATGCATTGATGTGAATAAGAGACTGGAATATGAATAAAAGAGGGCCTGAATAGAAAGAGTAATAAAAAGTAGCAATGACAATAAATGTGTAGCCTTAAAGAGGATCTGTTTCTTAGATGGGGTCAGTGACCCCTATTTGAAAACTCAAAGAGAAAAGAAAAATGCAAATTAAAAAAACTATGAAAAATAAATGATGAAGACCAATTAAAAAATTGCTTAGAATTGCTTATATAACATACTAAAAGTTAACTTGAAGGTGAACCACCCTTTAAGGAAGGAAGGCAGCAAATGTTATGCATGCCGTTTATAGTGCATTTCTCTCTGCCTATGTGAAGCCCCCATAAAATACCATTGTTGGGAGAAAAAAAAAAAAAAAAGAGGTTACAATTTGCCAAACAACACATAAAAGCAAGATTGTTCTTTTTGGGTCTAGGGCCATAGACAGTTTGTCAGACGACCCCCAAACACTGAATTCAAGCCACAGTACAGTGTGAAACATGGTGGCACAAGCATCATGATATGGGGATGTTTCTCATACTGTGGTGTTGGGCCTATTTATCACATACCAGGGATCCTGGATCAGTTTCAATACATCAAAATACTTGAAAAAGGTCATGTTGCCTTATGCCAAAGAGTAAATGTCCTTAAAATGGGAGTTTCAACAAGACAAAGACCCCAAACACACCAGTAAATGAGCAACATCTTGGTTCCAGACCAACAAGACTGATGTTATGGAGTGGCAAATCCAATCCCAGGACCTTAATCCAATAGAAAACTTGTGGGATGACATCAAAAATGCTGTTTCTGAGTCAAAAGCAAGAAATGCAGAAGAATTGTGGAATGTAACAGGTGAGAAGTTGGTGGACTCCATGTAACACAGATGTGCAGCAGTTCTCAGAAACACTGATTATACAAGAAAAGCAAAATCATTAAACATTTTTCTGTTTATACAGTGAATGTTTGAGTCTGTAAAGAAGAATGCAGACACTGCTATTTTTTGGAACAGCCTAATATTCCGTTTTCTTCACTTTCTGTAAAGGAATAACACAAACTTGACACATTTTTCTTCATGTTTTGATTTGGAATATAATGTGCAGTGTTCCCAATGCATTTGCATGTATAGAAATAAAAGCTATTACAAGGACTGAGCTTTTTTTTTGCTTTTTTAAACACACTGCTATTATTCTGAATTTTATATATTGATGGAATCACAAAAAAATGGTGTAAACTGAGGGGAAAACATGTCATAGAACTGACTAATCATGGGCATGAAAAACTTAAGGTGGCCATAAATTGACTCATACTCAGTTTCAAAACGTACATAAAAATCCAGGTTTATTCGGATAAATTATGGTCAAATCATTAGGGAAATATTCTGCTTCAATGCAGAAATTATATTTACACATCTATAGCTGTAACAGGTGCAAAGAAAAAATAAGAATTTGCTTGAGTGCACCCAATTCTTAACAGCAACAGACAGTTTCATAGAGTAAGTGCCTCTAGACAAGGAGCACTTAGAACATATGTGGGCAGAACTCCTCCTTTGGGTATCAAATAGGACAATCATACACATGGATTTCCTGATCATCACCAACAGAGACAATTTTAGATCCATTCTTGTTGTATTTTACGCCCCAAACCTTTAAAAAATAAAAAATAATTAGCGCTGTTCCAATTAAGTTTATGGGACCTTGTCATGTGCACTGTTCACCCTATACTTGAGGGTGGTTGTGGAAAGCAATGTCAATCACAATACACATAAAATGACTGTTTTAGAATGACTGGGAAAGTATACAAGCATAGTACAAGTTGAGTCTGAAATCATGCATTGCAAGACAGCTGTGAGGACAGTACCAGAATAAAACTGCAGGGTTACGAGTCCATCCTCCTGTATGTAAAGGACTTTAAGCATGTCTTAGAAATACATGAAAAACTACTTACACACCTTCCTCATACACTTCATACTTTGTCACTGAAGTTAATCAGCCAACCCTGAAGCAGGCTGGAAGATGACCTAACTCAGTGGATTGGTTTAGTGGCCAATAAATGAATATATATTATATTATTATATATTATATACACAGTCATGCCTGAAAGCTTGGGAAATGTTCTATATTTTTATATGAATGTGACCTAAAGCACCACCTGATTTTACAAGTCCTAAAATAAGATGAAGAAAACCTACTTAAACAAAATTATATTTAGTCATGTATTTAAAAAAAATATCCAATCATTTCTGCATGTGGCAAAAGTGGCTCAGTATTCACTTACATTCGCTCAGTATTTGGTGTGACCCCCTTTGTGCAGCAATAACTGCACGTGTGCAGCAATAACTGCACGTTTGCAGCAACTGTTGATCAGTCCTGCACATCGACTCAGAAGAATTCCAGAACATTCACTTTATTCTTCTTTAACCATGACTTGTGCGTTTAGGATCATTATCTTGCTGCATCACCCACTGTCTCTTGAGATTCAGTTCACAGACAGATGTCTTGACATTTTCCTTTAGAATTCTCAGGTATAATTCAGAATTCATTGCTCCATCAATGATGGCAAACCTTCCATGCCTAGACGAGGAAAACAGACCCAAACCAGAACACTCCCACCACTATGTTTCACAGATGCGATAGAATTCTTATGCTGGAATGCAGGGTTTTTCTTTCTCCAAATGTAACACTCCTCATTTAAACCATAAAGTTCTGTTTTGGCTTCGTCCACAAAACATTATTCCAGTATCCTTCTGGTTTGTCCACATGATCTTTAGCAAACTGTAGATGGTCAGCAATATGTTTGGATGAGAGAGTGGCTTTCTCCTTGTTAATCTGCCATACACACCATTGCTGTTCAGTATTCTCCTGATGGTAGACTCATTAACATCAACATTCGCTAATGTGTGACAGGCCTTCAGTTGCTTTTGTAACCTTTTGGTTACTATTAGACGCCTTGCAGTTGGAGTTCTTTGATGGTCGACCACTTCTGGGTAGGGTAAGAATGATCTTGAATTTTCTTCATTTGTACTCAGTCTGTCTGACTGTTGATTGTTAAAGTCCAAACTCTTTAGAGAAAGTCTTGTAACGCTCTCCAGTTTTATGGGCATCAACAACTATTTTTCTGAGGTCCTCAGACACCTCCTTTGTTTGAGTTAAGATACACATCCACAAATGTGTTTGATCAGGCTTTTCTGGATCCCCTTTCTTTAAATACCACAGGGTCTCTCACTCAAACCAGATTGTCCTGCCATTGACTGAAAACACCTAACCCCGATTTCACCTTCAGATTATATGATAATCCTATATTCACTTACTTTTGCCACATGCAGATTGGTTCGTTTTTTTTTTTTCAATGAATACATGACCAAATACAATAATTTGTTTCAGTTGTTTAACTAGGGTTTAACTTTTAGGACTTGTTTGAAAACCAGATGTTTTGTCACTTTCAGCTGGACATCTTATTATATGTCCTGCTCCTCGTCCTAAGGGGCACATTTACCAAGGGTCGAAGTGAATTCGAAGTGAATATTCAAATTGAAAAACTTCGAATTTCAAAGTAATTTTTGGGTACTTCAACCACCGAATAGGCCACATTCGACTTCGATTCGAAGTGAAAATGCTTAGACTATTCGACCATTCGATAATCGAAGTACTGTGTCTTTAAAAAACTTCGACACTTCGCCACTTTAAACCTGCCGATTTGCTATGTTAGCCTATGGGGACCTCCAAGAACATATAGCCAACATTTGGCCAAGTTTTTAGAAGTCGAAGTGAAATTGTACGATCGTACGATTAAATCGTTTGATTCAAAGTACGATCTTAAAAATCCTACAAATTCGACTTCGAATGTTGAACTAGCCTATTCAATGGTTTTTTGCACTTCGAAACTCGACCCTTGATAAATCTACCCAAGTGTGAACAATTTAAAACCTTAAAATAAATTCGGCCAGTGTGCGGGAATAGGCACCTTTCCTCATGTGTGGGTGCATAACCATATGAGCACTAAGATTTCAATGTTACCTACACCACAAAAAGAGCAGCCTGCAGAATCAGCTCCTTCAAAACACTATTTTCCAGGGTGTCTTTGAAGAAAAAAAAAAAAAAACCATCTCATAAGATCGGTTGTCCAAGGTGTTTTACACCATGGACGTACTTATAAGACATATAGGACTGCTGTAACAGATTACATATACAGCAACATGGATAGTAATAACAGTGCCCCAATCGAATCCCTTAACAGCATATTGTTGGCAAATTAAAAGAAGGAAAATCCAAAATGTCAAAGTCAGGCATATGCACCTGCGTGAACAAAAAAAAAAAGCAGGAAGAGGATCAATCAGCGGTTATTGCTGACAAGAAACTCAAGCCGGTGCAGTTTTTTGCTGATAGGAGCACTGCATATCGGGTAATTGAATACAATGACTGGGGGGGGGGGGGGGGTACCTAAATTTTAGCACCTGCCTCCTAGTGATTTTTTACTTTCCTTCTTCTTTCATGTTGAAAAGCTGGTGTTTCCTAGCACCAGAGAGGTAGATGGGGGTGGGGGAACAATTTCATGGGGTAAAATATCTCCAAATGTGTCAGTTATGTTACCCTATAATACTCTGCTCCATAACTGTATCTCACCTGGTCTTGGTGATCTAGGAAGGTGTGCACACATGTTCTGGCAGATACATCCCAGACCTTTACACTTTTGTCAGAGGAGCTGTGAAGAAACAAATAGCCACAGTAAATTCTACAATATTATAATTTCTATAATATCTAATTTAATATTAAAGTAGTAATAGCGAGCTTTCTGAGGCAAGCTGCAGCCCATACATTCAACAGTTCCACTATAAGGTTTCATGCCCTCTTTAATTTTTAAGAGAAACTAGTTGGACAGAGTAACAGTCCTACTAGTTATAATACTGAATCACATCACATTCTTGTTGGGTTCTAATTTGTTAATGCTTATCAAGCATAATTATTAGAATATGAGAGAATAGAATAGTATAAGAATCATACTAAGGCTTTGACCTTGTTATAGCAAGTACATCCCCATGCATTTCTGTACAGTCTATTTACAGATGCCCCATTAGATTTGATTTTACATTGGCAAGCCTATTTTCCTTTTAAACCTAGGCCCCAAATGAGAAAAGCCCCCTCCACTACCGTCCATAGGCCCCTCCCTGCATGGTGCAAAAAGTGTCCCCGAATGCCAATCTCATGTATCCATGCAACAGAGCGGAGTGGAGTTCAAGGGCGCCATCTTCGGTTTTCTACAAATTCTCTTCCCTTCTGCAATTTATGGAGCATTTGAGCACATACACAGTTGGCGCAAATATCAGATTGGCTCCAGCTGCACATGTGCCAAATAGCCAAGTGTCAGTGGTCCCTTTCCAAAAAAAAAAAAAAAAAAAAAAAAAACGAAGATGTGTAAGATGGTGCCCTTCCGCTGCACTACTCTGCATGGATATGCAAGATTCAAGGACACATTTTGTGCTAATGCACTATGCAGGCAGGAAATAGAAAAAGAGGGGGGAGGGGGACTGTGGTGGGTAGCGAATGGGGCTTTTCTCATTAGGGGATTAAATTCTCCTTTAACAATCAGATACTATCTTTATGTATGATAACTATAAGTGCCAGTGTGATAAAAATGGTGTATTAAAACATAGAAAAATGCAAGCAAAGAGAGGAGTTAATGAGATACTCAAGAAGCTGTGACTTGAGTTAGAGGTAGGGTAGGAATGACAATATGGCTTGGGCTCCTATTGGACTGAAACGTTCAAATATGCAAATGTGCCACAGATAAAAAACTTATCCAGAAGCCTTCAAAACCGTCTATTAAGCATGGATTTATGTGCACAATAGTCCGCAGTCTTTCACTGCTGTTAAAAACTTGTGTGCCAATGTGCCTTTAGCCATATTCTTTAGTCATCCGATTTGTTGCTTTTTTGTACCTAATCCTAGATTAGGTACAAAATACATTATTACATTTATTACCATTGTTCTGCAGATTTTTAGAATATGGTTTTAGGGTCAAAAGTGGGAAACCTTGCCCTATAAATCCCTCTTACCTGGAAACAAAATGAGCATCATCCGGTGAGAATGCCACATTAAGCACCCAGGAGCCATGCCCACTCAAGGTGGCAGCCAAGCTGGCATGTTGTCTGTCAGAAGGAACACATACAAATTAAATAAAACACAGATAATTTTAAAAAATGAATCTGGTGTGGTTAAATGAATGTATTTGTTTCTGAAGAGACTAATTAATTGTGATCCAAATAAGAGATGTTAAGGCATTCAATTAGATTGGTCTTATACTTGATTTTACGCACATAGCCCTGGGGTAAATCTGAATGCTTATGTCCATATATTAGATTTATACAGTTGCTATATCAAGGTATTTTAGCGAGTCAAAGCAGCAGAGGTCCCAGAGCTCATGAAAGCAGACATGCTAAAAGAGCCATTATAGACCATTTAACTTTATAGCAGAGAGACTTACTGCAATACTCTAGAACAGTGTCCCAATGAGCCACAGGAACACTATAGGGCAGTGTGATTTCATTTCTTCCCTAAAGTCTAAATGTCAGATCCTACTGGGGAGAAAATAATCTGCTGCCCTCATAAAAAAATAATTACATGGCAGACAGGAACAAAAAAGATAAATCTTTCAGGGTCATATATCTGTGGCCCTAGGCCTACACAATGAGGACCCCCGTCACACTGCCCTTCACTGCACAAAGCCTAAATATTAGCATCCTAACTCCATAAATGGAAGGTGCTTCCAAGTTCGTTAGATGATGCTACATTCTTTCGGAAATGGTATTGATAAATACACCAATGCATTTACAAAATGTTATTCTGTGGCAAGGTTTTGGCCACAATGAGCAACCTTGAAAGAAGAATCTGTAGTGCTCGTAGTCAGTGGCAGATTAGTGGTGGTGGTTAGCGATTCCTAATTATAATACACACTCTAAACAAAACAGACCTATCAAGAATAACATGATTTTGGGAAGAGGCCCGGAATAGAGGTCAGTTACATTTTGGGAGAATGCTTATTTTCACTCCTAGGTATTCAAACCCAGGATGATGGTCAGTTAGAAAATAAGATGATGTGGCTATGCGTTTGCTGTCCTAGGTAGTTGTGGGGATGCGATAGTATGGCTTTATAAGTCAAATGGACTTTCAGCTGATCAAATGTTGGACCTTGAAGGGTGCTTTAAGTTAATATCTGAAAACCACCAACTACTCTGCACACAGTCACTTGCAATTAACACAACCACCTACACATCGTAAATCTTGATATAACCATCATCTGATGCTGTGACCAGCAGCTGGGAGTCAGCGGAGAAAGTCAGGGATCTTATAGGCATGGCATGTCCTGAAAAAGCAAAGAAAGATGGAATAAGGTATTTAGAGAGATACTAAGTTTGGCAACAATGGTCATGGTTCATCTTCATTCCTGGAATTAAATATTCAGCTTTAACTGAACAGAAACAACAGGAACAAATACACTCTGCATTCAAAACAGCACAGTATGTCTCTTGGTTGGATTGAACACATTTATAACAAAGGGACTGTAAAAATAAAGGTATTGGACCAATAAATCAACAGAGTGAGATTCTTACCTTCCAACGTGTGGAGAAGCTTCCCAGTAGCAATATCAAATATGTTTATGATCCCATCAATGGCTCCACTGGCTAAGTATTTCCCATCTGGGCTCTGTTGGTGTCAGACAGACAAACCTCCTTAATTTACATTCAACAAACTGAACTTCATAAGACTAACCATTCAAGTGCTGTGCAGAGGGAAATCACAAGTAAAAGGTTTGTAATATTTATCACCACTGAAACTTACATATGCAATACTGAGGATAAACTTCCCTCTTGTATCCAGTGAGTATTCCTTCTTCCCTGTCTCCACGCCAAAGATGTTTACTTTTCCTACATGGCTCCCAGTTGCAAGGTGTTGGGAGTCTGGTGAAAAGGCTACAGACCAAGCATCCACTATGGAAACAGAGTTAAGTTACTAATGCTACTTATTTGCAGAGCACCAGGCAGATGTGTATTGTTGCGTAAACTCAATCTTCAAGCAACATGACAATCTGTGAAATTGGTGGGGAGATAAGTGTTTTCACATTAGTTACAGAGCTACTACAGTATCAACTGTGCAATATGTCTATAAGTTCGGACACTCAAAAAATACAATTTAGGAGACAGGATTGGTATATATAAAAGATAATGCTTTACTCTTAAGCTAGCCATAGACGCAAAGATCTGATCGCACGAATCGAGGATTCGTACGATTTTCGAACCATGTATGGAGAGTCCCGACATTTTTCGTCCGGTGGAGATCAGTCGTTTGGTCGATCGGACAGGTTAGAAAATTTCTGTCGGCTGCCGATAATATCTCTGCGTGTATTGCCGATCGTACGATTTTCAGTGGGAGACTGTCACCAGCTTTGGTTGGACATAGATATCGTACGATTGCTGTCAGGGGCAGAACATTGCTGATCTGTTCTTTAACTAATCTGACTGGTAAGACTTTGATCTGAATGGTTAGTGGCGGGTCGGGAGATGGGAAAGTCCGATCGTACGATGATTCGTACGATCGGATCTTTGCATCTATGGCCAGCTTTATGCAGAAAGAAATCTCACACACAATACAATCATTATCTTTTATATATACCACTCTTGTCTCCTAAATTGTATTTTTTGAGTGTCCGAACCTATAGACATATTGCACAGTTGTGTGTTACTTTAAGGGGTAACTTATGGTCTCTGCACCTCTTATACGATTATCTAGAATATTTACTAATCCGGTGTGCCCTCCATCCACTGTGAACTCTACTACAGTATCAAGTCATTTTATATAAAAGAAATAAAAACAAGCCATATTCATACATTATGGAAATATAAAAATCCCTACTTGAATGGCTCAAGAATAAGTAGACAGATGTAGCCTATGGTGTAATGTAATAAATGGTTTGGCAGTCAAATCAAATCAGCAGACAACTAAAGTGAATCAGAAGATTATATTAGATGTTATAAGGAGAGATTTGAGGGATTATCACTGGTTCCATCCTATCTTGTATACTGGGTGAAAGTAGATATAAAGAAAACAGTAATAAGAGACAAGGCAAGAATGACAACTCAACTCCCATTAGGGGCAGATTTTCACTTGTGATCCTAAATCCGTAGCTAAGAGTTTGTAATAGAATTGCTTTTCTTACAAACACTGTGTATTCAGCAAACTTTAACCAGATATCTGTACTCTTGAACTTTTGTTTACAGATCATCAGCTTCTAATTGCACTCATTAGGGATCACCTGGTCCTGCATCAATGGAGCGGATCTGCTTCCCACTATCAAGATCCCACAGGCGTATGTGAGCATCTAAGGAACTGGAAGCCATTATGTTGCCACTAGGGCTAACATCCACTGACACCACACCGAGCTGATGACCTTCCAATGTCCACTGCATCTCCAACCGTTCATCAGACCTATATGGACAACATAAGACATCTAAATTAGTTACCACATTGCTTTTAATTCTGCTCTTTGACCACTATGAAAAAACTCTACAAAATTTTAAAGTGTGGGATTGAATACTTATACTTTTTTCCATAAAGTTACATAAATCAATATCACATTAAAAGCATGTAACACCAAAAAATGTAAGTGTTTAAAAGTAATGAAAATATCATGTAGTGTTGCCCTGCACTAGTAAAACTGATCTGTTTGCTTCAGAAACACTACTATAGTTCATATAAATAAGCTGCTGTGGAGCAATAGTATTGTTTCTGAAGCAAAAACATCAGTTTTACCAATGCACGGCAACACTGCATTATATTTTCATTACTTTAAAACACTTATTTTTTGACGTTACTGTTCCTTTAACATTTAGAGTACAAATGTGTATAGAACTTCTTTAATTTGACAACCCTGCCATTTCTATATACCCTGAACACTCATATGAGTTAAATTGCTTTAAGTCAATAGGTTTGTTTCCTATGGTACTACACCATAAAATACTGTCTGCAATAGTGAACTTACCATTTCCACACCTTTAACAAATCATCCAGGGAACCACTGATCACCAACTCTGACCCATCATTTGAGTTTTTACCCCATCCTACTGACCATATTGCATCTTCATGGGCTTGAAAACAAAAATAAAATATATACAGTGGGATGGGACTATGGTTGCCACCTGACCGGTATTTTACTTTACCCATGTTTGTATACTTTCACAATACAAAAGCAAAAAGCATATAGTATCAGCTGACTGATTCTACACATTTAAAATTCTCTATGCATTTGCTGCTTATTATGACACTACAAGGAGCATGTTTAGACTTTTTTCCCCTTAAATTATAAAATATAGATAATTTTCCTTATAACAAACCAGCATAAAAATGTAACATATAAAACTGTTCAAATATATTCAATATGCTTTAATTTCAACATAGGCTTCCCTTCCTTCATATCATTTGTAACCTAGAGCTTATGTATTGCTACTTGAGGACCACCATAAAAAAAAAAATTAAAAAAAAAATTCTCATTTTTGTGCCTACACGCAACTAAAAAAAAAAACCTCCCCAATCCCACCCGCCCCAGAAGGGGCACCACAGTTCAGGTGGAAGACAGGAGGCAAGCCAGGACACTAGCCCCCCCCAGCTAACGGAATACCCCTGGCTATAGAGTGTTGACTCATGATTGGCTTTTTCTGTGTGACAGTGCTGTTCACACAACCATGATATTTAAGAAACATGGGCCTTCTTTAACCTCGTTCCAAGCACAATGATGCTTGGAAAGATCCAGGACGCTATTAATGCTCTCACTTCACTGCTTTGTATGATAGAGCAAAAGTTCACGTTTAGGGTGACTGAATAAAGCCTATTATTTATGTACTGTTCATGAATGGCAAATTGCAAATGCAAACTTTAAACTAAAGGATTTTCTGCAGTATCCTTTGCAAAAAGTACAGATATAGATTTACAAGACTAAGTTCTTGCTCTGCCTGCAGATCTGTTGTTCAGATCCTCAAAGAAGTGTCAAGATTGGAACTTCTTTGTTTGTCAATAACCATTCAGCTAGGCTCATGTTAAAAAAAAAAAAAAAAAAACAGTGCTGAAATGCATACTTGTTGACAAAGTGTAGGGACTGGTTCTCAGCCAGCATTTATCTGCAGGCCGAGAATTATACCATAGTTGCCAGGTCTACAGTCAGCAGTACTGGTGTCTCACAACAGTACATGTATGGGATCAGTTATCCAGAAATCTGTTGTCCAGAAAGCTCTGAATTATGGAAAGGCAAATTTTAAAAACTGGTTTCTTGTATAATAATAATAATAATAAATATAACAGTTCCTTGTACTTGATCCCAGCTAAGATATAATTAACCCTTACTGTAAGCAAAACCAGCTTATTTGGTATATTTAATATTTACATGATTTATCGTAAAATTATAAGGTATGACGATTCAAATTAAGGAAGATAGACTTTCAAGGTTATAGACATTATAGACAAATAGCAGGGGACCTTTTTCCCCATAAAGAGGATCACTGCACCAGAGGACACCCCTTCAGACTAGAGGAAAATAACTTTCATATGAAGAAGTGTAGGTGGTTCTTTACAGTGAGGTTGTGGAATACACTGCTGTATGATGTTGTGATGGCCCATTCTGTTAATGCTTTTTAAAAGGAATTTGGAAGTTTTCTTGGAAAGGCATAATAGCATAGACTATGAAGATTTTCATTCATCCAGGTCATGGTATATCTAATACAAGCAATTCAAAAAATAAACAACTAGACTTGCTGAGTAATTATTGAAGACGTTTCACTGCTCATCCGAGCAGCTTCTTCAGTTCAACTGACTGGTGTGAGTTCAACTCTTCAGAGAGGTGACATCTGAAATTCATAGAGTTGTTAACTATGTGTAGTTACTATGATAGGATTACCAATGTGTCAATGTGGTATATGCAGTCCAGCGTAGCGAGGAGTGCACTGATCTATACATTGGGGAGATAAAACAACTGCTCACCAAGCGAATGGCTCAGCATAGGAGGGCAAACTCTACATGGCAGGACTGGGCTGTCTTTCTACAACTAAAAGACAAGGGACACTCCTTTGAAGATAGCAAGGTCCAAATCTTGGAAAAAGAAGACTGCTGGTTTGAAAGAGGCGATTCATGTCAAGGTGGAGAAACCATCCCTGAACAGAGGCAGGGGGGGCTTTGACACCACCTGTCTGCTACATACAATGCTGTTCTGACATATGTACCCCGGCAATTTCAGAACACTTCACACATCCATTCATGCAACTCTCACAAGTAACACCTGTTTCTATGAGTTGCATGACACATTGGTTAATCCTATCACAGTATCTACATAGAATCAACACCTCTATGAATTTCAGAAGAGTTGCAGTGTGCCATTGTGATTGGATGAAGAGTTTATAAGACGAGAACTTCCCACACCAGTCAGTTGAACTGAGGAAGCTGCTTGGATGAAACATCTTCAATAATTACTCAGCAAGTCCAGTTGTTTATTTTGAATTACTTGTATTAGACATAATAGCATAGGTTATAGTGATACTAAAATCTACAATTAACAGACTTTGGTGTATATAATTTATGTGAGTGTATGTAAGGTCAATGTGTGTGCACGTGTGTTCTGGGTTTCATTTGGAGGGGTTAAAATTGATGAACTTGGTTCTTTTTTCAACAAGGATGTAACTATCCTTTATCTGAAAAACCCTAAATCCTGAGCATTCTGGATAACTGGTCCCAAACCTGTACTAATCAGCAAGCACCACTGCAGGGGGTTGATCACATTAGCTTTTAGGGGGGAGTCTTTGAGGTGGCCCAAGGTCACAGATAGCTTAATACAAATGCAGCAGGGTTTCCTGTAAATGTTCATTAGAGGCATTCTTTAAAGAAATATAAAAAAAGAAGACAAAAGATTATAATGTGTGGTTATTGAATGCAATTAAACCATGGTGAAAGAAAGCTTACCATGTTCCTGCTTGAAAAGAATGCTGTACTGTAAAAAGAAAATAGGAAGGAGAGATTATTTGAACAAAATTCATGAGGCAACATTCAAGGGATGGATTTTTTTTTAGGTTATAAAAGCTGACTGTTGTCTATTTGATGTTCTACCAAGAATAATAAATGTAAAGTGACCAAAAGGCAGCCTCTTACATGTATTACTGCCAATAGCACTAGTGACGATGCAGATCAAACAGAAACTGTGTTGACATCTATAAAACTGCTGTAACATATTCACACCACAGAGGAACCTCCCAACAGCCTATCAGTGGTCATCTAAGATCATTTAACCTCTGCAAGAGTAATAAAGCAAATATCTGAGTGGATGTTATAGGCTACCACCTTCTTCTAATGATGAAATCTCTCTAAAGCTAAGAATAACATATTCATATTAATATAAAACCATGCATAACTTATTGATAAACACATTTTGCTGCACAAGAATTGCTTATGATGTTGAAAATGGACCATATGCAATAAAGCAACAGCTGTTGCACTTGCACCCTTGGCACTATGTAATTAACAATGAATCTACTGGCGATCACTGTCAGAGTCACATATAGGAGCGTAACTACAGAGGAAACAGACTCTGCGGCTGCAGAGGGACTTAAAAGGTGCAGGCGGCCCCATGAGCCCCTAATTAATGAGCAATTTTAACATATATTGGTAAAGGACAATCTCTGGGTAGGTTGGGGCCTTAAAAGTAATTTGCTGTGGGCAGGGCCGCCATCAGGGGGGGCAGGGGGGAGAGTTGTAGGGGGCTCCAAGGGTAAGGGGGGCCTGGCAACACCGGGCTTACGTTATTAGCCGGGCCCCCCGTCTTTCTGAGAGCTGCTGACTTCTGGAAGGCATGGACGTTTAGGGGCCCTGGCCACCGATTTTCTTATAATGTGGGGGGGGCCTGACCACCAATTTAGGCCACCAATTTTTTTTTTCTCATGTGGGGTCCTAGCCATCATATTTTTAAATGGGGGGGGGCTGGCCACAAATTTTTTTATTATGGTGGTCCCTGACCACCAATATCTTTCTATTTTTTATTAACACGTGGGAACCCTAGCCACCAATATTTTTTTTGTTTTTTTACTGTGTGGTGGGGGCGAACCTGTGGGGTGGGGGGGCGAACCTGTGGGGTGGGGGGGCGAACCTGTGGGGTGGGGGGGCGAACCTGTGGGGTGGGGAGGGCAGACCTGTAGGTGGTGCTTGCGGTGGGAGCAGCCCAGGAAATGTTGTCCTATGGGGCCCTGCAATTGCTGATGGTCCTGGCTGTGGGGCATAGTAACATCTAGTTACTCCACTGGTCACGTACATTCAGTCTGTATGCAAACACCTACCTGTGTACTCATATCCGCAGTTCACAGGCGAAAATGATCTAGGAACCAGAAAACAAAAGTAAAATTCAGAATTAGGTATGAAAAAACACAAACATTGCTTAAGCATCATCAGTTGGCGGGTTCTTTCGCAATACCTCTGCACTTGTTTCCCTCAGTTTTCATTCAATCCTCGTTGCTGTTTCTAATCTCCCCGCTGCCATCGAAGTCGCCCCCTGATGACGCCTGCAAGTGCTAGCCATTGGCTATGGAAGCCATATTGTGCTTGGCGAAACACACTTTGTCAATTAAGCTGCTTCCTGGTAGGCCGGTAAGTCTAACGGTCCTGGCATCACACACGTCAAACGGCCAAATCAGTGAAACAGCAGTTGGCAGTTGTGGCCACGCCCACTTGTAAGCACACTTGGAAAGCTCGCCACGCAACAATTGAAAGCGGCTTTAGCTGTCCGTTGTATGCCTGTTCTTGGTTTAACCATCCCTAAAACAAGCCAAGAAGAGTTACACAGGTTCATTTGCGACGAAAGGCTATCCTGATAAAAAGGCAAAATATGCTGTATAGAAAATATGTGTCTTTGTTATGTAACACTTTAACAGGCACGTTACGAAGCGGCCCAGACAGGGGGTCCTCGGCTTCTTACATTGGTTGGAGCTGCCTATGCGGACTGATCGCAGGTATTGATAATGTAATGGGAGAGGGAGGGTTTGACTAAGGGTTTCATTGTTATGAAATGCTCAGGTGTTGCCGAGAAAGGGCTAATTGGAAGCGAACAACGCACAATGAGTTTCTGTAGTTTTGTATCATCCTCCCATTCCCACACCAGCCTTCCTCTGGGAGTTGCACGAATGATGATGCTGCTGCTGCACAGACACAAGTTCAAGGCTTATTCTCTTACCTTGACATTGCTACATATGAACTTATACAACTTTTTTTTTTGTAGTTTTTGAGTTATTTACCTTTTTGTTTGGGATTTGAGCAGCTAAGCAGGTTGCTAGGATCTTATTTGCTATATTAAATCACAAAAAAGAATACGAACTGACCCATATAACTGCACCATCCCATCCACAGCATCCAAATCTCTGATGTGTAAAGAGATAAATAAAAGGTAACTTTTAATAAGAAAGTATGTTAAAAAAAATTTTTAATATCAATGTCCAGTGTTCACACTTAAAAAATGGGCTAACCACAGAGTACTGACCAGGGCAAAAATAAGTTGGTGCTTTAGGTCAGTACTAATTAGTTGCGTTTTTTGGGCTTTATCAAAGGCTGCGATTTGGCAGGTGAAACGCGCATCAGCCGCACTTTTTGGCTACGGGCTAGGCAGGACTGCTGTTAGGGATCTCGAAGTAGGTGAAGGGGTTGGTACGGGGTATTTAATCCTCTAAATTGACTAAGTGTGCCCGGATCGCTATTCTATGAGAAGGATCTCAAAGGGAAAGGTGGTGGAAGGGGTTGGCACGTGAAGTGGAATCCTTTAATGGTTGTGTGTTGTGTCCAGTATTGGGACTATACGCTGTATGCGGTTGGTAGTATGTATCTACCACGCAACTAATTAGTACAGACCTAAAGCACCAACTTATTTTTGCCCTGGTCAATCAGTACTCCGTGGTTAGCCCATTTTTTAAGTGTGAACACTGGACATTAATATAAAATTTTTTTTTTTAACATACTTTGTAATTAAACGTTACGTTTTATTTATCTCTTTACACATCAGAAATTTGGATGCTGTGGATGGGATGGAGCAGTTATATGGGTCAGTTCTTTTTCTTTTTTGTGATTTAATATATATTATCTGACTCTGCACATCATTTTTCCTATAACTGATGGTTGGTGCTCCCCAATATCTAATTCTTGCATACATAGTCTTATTTGCTATAGCAACCAGGCAGTGATTTAAATGAGACAGAAATAGGCAAAGGACTAAATAGGAAGATACGTAATATAAAGTAATTCCACAGCATTTAAAACTTTTAATATGTTGAAGAGCAGGGGTCCCCAACTTTTTTAACCCATGAGCCACATGCAAATGTTAAAAATGGTTGGAGAGCAACATCAGGTCTGGACTGAGAATTAAAATAGGCCCTGGCATTTCAGCTACACAGAGGCCCAATCTGACTTTCTATGGCACCTTATAGCAGCCCCTTTGGCATTTGCCAGAACCCACAGATTGCCAGTCAGAGCCTGAGCAACATAAGCATGCAAACATTTCCTGGGTGCCAAATATGGGCTGTGATTGGGTATTTTATAGCCCCTATATGTACTGGCAGCCAACAGGTGGATCTGTTGGCAGTACTGGTGGTTTTTATGCAACTAAATTTTGCCTTTTAGCCAGAAATTCAAAAATAGTCACCTGCTTTGAGGCAACTGAGAGCAACATTCAAGGGGTCAGAGAGCAACGTGTTGCTCACAAGCCACTGGTTGGGGATCACTGATGTATAGAGTGATATTCTGTCAATTTGCAATTGGTTTTAATTTTTTATTATTTGTGGTTTTTGACTTATTTAGCTTTTTATTCAGCAGCTCCCCAGTTTGCAGTTTCAGTTTTTTTTTCATTTGGTGAAGAAAAGTCCCAGCACCTTTCACAGTTAATTATAGCTAAAGGGCCACAGTTTGGGGTTTCCATGTACATATTTTGTATGCACAGTGGGTAAAAGATAGACATGTTCTGCACGCTGAAATGTGTTGCAATGGTAATTGCCAGACATTCTTCATTTCTTGTCTCTAGTAAATAATGAAAGTAAATAATGAAAAGGAAACTATATAAAATAAATAATGACGACCAGTTGCCGAGTTGCTAGGAATAAAACATTCTATAACATACTAAGGGGGTTATTTAATTAAAGGCACTAAGTTTGCACAGTAGCAGTAACCCACAACAAAAAATCAACAGGTAGCATTTACTGGTTACTTGTTTAAAAGCAAATATCTTATTGATTGCTAAGGATTACTGCTCCTGGATATACGTTGTGCCTTTCATTATGTATGTGTATCTATGTGCATTCATTAACGTGTTAAAAATAGTTTTAAAGTTCTTTGTCACTGTAATTGCAATTGACATTGGAATCTGTCCAGCTGTTCATAGTCTCTGCTCTGCTGCTTCTGACTCCTGCAGCAATGTATCATAAGCCATCTGATTAACTGACTTATGTTCCATTGTTTCAGTGCAGAAATGGATAAAGAAACACTACTTTCAATATCAATTTAATATACAAGTGCCTTTAAAACTATTGATATTTCAAATGTGTATTTGGAAGTTGATTAGAATTACACTGCATGCAATTTTTTTTTTTGGCTGTAGGTTACCTTTGTATACAAAGATTGGGAATCCACCTCTGATTTAAACTTAGTTAAGCCCAAGGGACTCACCCCAGTTCACAGGCGATATATATATCAAAATTCCTTATATCCAAAGATAGCTGTCCCAAGGCTTTCTTTTCCATAAACAATCCTTTATTTAAATTATCATTAAAAGTTCAGTTACATACAGACCCCCCAGGCCCACCTGTAGGTTACCTTTAACAGACTTACAAATTATACAGTGCTTGAAGTGATACCCTCAGAGGGGTCTTGATATACAATCAAACACAAAAATATATCCCAAAAAACTCTGTAATTAAGTTAAAAAAATTAGCATTTATTTAACATATAATTAAAAAAGTAGGCATATAGACCAACTGGTATTCCGCCTTATGCGTTTCATACCGCCTGGTAATTATTCATAGGCATTAATGATATCAACTTGATCCACAGTATTTAAACCCAAGAAAATCAACTTAAAACCAATCACATGTTGCCACATCACATTCAGATGTCAGAACAGCATTATACACATACATAGTTAGGGTCTTGTCTTTCTTTTTGGTATGCCTACATTCAGCACAAGTATTAGTCAAATCAATAGTAAAAAATATCAGAATTCCCAAGGGGCATATACATCCTGCTTAAAACATTTAAAACAGTAAGTACCACAACAAGAATATAAATCAGCATTAATCCTGATTTATATTCTTGTTGTGGCGCATATGTGTATAATGCTTTTCTGACATCTGAATGTGATGTGGCAACATGTGATTGGCCCTGTGAACTGGGGGCTATATCCCAGCAACCATGGCCCTTTAGACAGGCCTAGACTGCAGCAGATAAGTTTTATTACATTTTGGATTGATATACAATCAGCCCTGTTAGTAAAGCCCTGTTTCTATGAATGCTGTATCGGTAACCATAATTCAGTAGATTGTAAATTAATTTAAACCCTGTAATCCTTTTGTCTACAACCTATGCTGCTAAATAACTATTATAAAGCATTGCATAACTCCAACTCCTGCATGAAGAGAGACAGGTGTTGAGAAGAGGTGGATAGTTTAGTGACTTTAGATACGAGACAGATTTTTTGATTTAATTGATTATATTTAGAAATACTTTTTTTTAGTATTATGATCTTACATTCAATTTTTATTTTCACGATAGTTCCACTTGTGTTTTGCAGCTTCATGACAGGGCTGTATTTACTATATATACATGCACGGGCCTGTGCCATTTTAGGGAGACTCCTTTAGTAGTGGGGGGCCTCGAGCGACTACATGGTGAATTTAAAAAAAATTGTGCAAAAAATAAAATGATACCCAGCCACCTGCCAGATACTTGTCACTAAATTCGGCAGCAGAGCTGAGAGACGGGGGGGGGGGGGTACTTTGCTTCTTCATGATAAGCACATGCATAGTACAGGACTGTCTGCCATTGCACTAATTATGGACTGCGGGGGTGGGCTGAGGTCAGGTGGCAAGGACAACACTGGGCTTAAACACAGCTGTGCAATGGATTATACATATATAATAGAAATAAAGACTTTTTGCAATTACTTCTATTTATGATCCTTTTTCTAATTTGTAATCATTTTTCACCTTCTAAAGCAGCTCTGGGGGGGGGGTTGCAGACTCTTTAACTGTTCTAAATTGATACATTAGTTCAGGGGTGTCCAAACTTTTTGCAACAAGGGCCAGATTTAGAGAGTTGAAATTGTTTGGGGGCCGACCATTCAGCCTGACACCCATTCCAAGGTAGCTAGCTTGCGATCAGGATCATTCACTCCTGGAAATGTACACGGCATTTAGGGAGTGGAGTAGTGGAGTCTGTTTGAATTTATTCTCCGTGCCTCATTTAAACAAGGAATGGAGTAGCCGCAGCAGTAATATTTGAGCACATGATAATCGTCTATACTGCTGCCTGTGTGCTGAAGGTGTTGGCAATAGACAAGTACTTACTGTCACGTAGTGATGCGCCGCCCTTGCCATACGTCTTTAGTTTACTGTACTGGCACGTCAGTAAGTCTATTGCACCTTCAGCCATAAAGCAGTATGCGAGAGAGGCGCGTCACTCCGTGCCAGTACGTGTCTATTGCTAACACCTTCAGCACACAGGCAGCAGTATAGACCAAGCGGCAGATCATTTCACTAATGTGCTAAAACATTACTGCTACGGCTACACGATTCCTGATTGCACTATGCTGGCAGCCCATATTAATATGGAACGGTGTAAATTTGAAAAAGGGCTGCAATTGGCCCCCGGGCCTGACTTTGGACAGGCCTGATTTAGTTGATACATTTCTTATCTTTATCCCTGCTGAGCACAATCCCTGAGTTTCATTAAAGGCAGCTGTTAGAATTGATATAATAGTTGCGAATACTCCATAGATACTGCTGAGAAATGTATCAACTAAATGTAGCAAACTGTAGTAGTTCAAAATACTCCTGGATTACTGAGCTGCCAGACTGAAACACTAGAGACAAGAACATTAAATTTGAAACGTAAAATGTTGGGAAAACGGTAAAAAACAAAAGATTGAAAGTAATTGAAAAAAGTCTTTGTTTATGGTGAACAACGGAACTTTAAACCCCTTTAAAATACAGTAGCCATACAAGCTGCCAACTTAGTCCCTCCAGGCTGAGCGGGCAGCTTATTGGTCTGTGCATAGGGGGGCACAGAATGTCCTGTAAATGAAAAGATGCAATGTAACTGTGAATAAAAATGTGCAAGCCTGTGTATAAAAGTTATACCTGAGTACTGAACAAACGTATTACCATTGAGATGTTGAGATGTGCTATATTACATATGGACTGTCTTCTAGGATATCAGGGAGAGTGTTACAATGATTTCCCGGACATTCAGCTGCCTTTTCCTCCCAATCGTGTTGGTTTCACTTGTCGGCTATGTCTGTACTAGGAGGGGCCAGGATGTACACTGTGGAGGTAAATTACAATTTGAACCATCTTGTTAGTCAGAACCTTGTTCTTCATGCATTTCATTATTTATCATGGTTGCTGTGCCTACAGCTGCCTGATTTGCTAAAAGAGTGTGTAATGCTGCTTACTAAGTGCCCCAATCTCCATTTTGTGGTGCCATCTCAAACAATCTTCTGTGTACTCTGAAGTGCAAAGATTAAACCTGTTTGTGGCAGCACCAGACTATACCCAGCCCATATGCCAACTGAATATCCCAACAATCATTAATTTTCTTTTTTATATGGTGTAACTCTAATCATTCCTAAATTTTATTATATTTTAACTTGGTGTAATAAGTCAGCCAGTTCCTGCACCCCAATTTAGAAGTACAATATGTGACCATTATAGATGGAGGTCCAAACACAATACTGATACTTCCTATGGGTCATATATGCAGTTGGATAGATTACATAACCCTGTCTTGTATCCTTTTCAATTTGTAAAATACCAGATTGGCTGCTGGTCTCTTATTAACGGGAAATAACAATAGGGTGCTCTGTATTAATGGCATTAGTGTTCTGTATTGGTGTAGTCATGTGTTCGTTAAGCAGGTTGTTGGCTAGATCATCAAGGCCGCACCAGGGGCCCCAGACATATTTGGTATGAGATCCTCTATTTTCATATGTTAGTTTATATAACAGGATTATTTTGTTCACTAGTTGTTTCCAGGCCTTCAGTGTAGGAGGTGTGGTGCCCATCCAATGCATAGCTACTGTTTTTTGGCATAAAAAAGTAATAGTCTAAATAATAGTCTGGAGTGTTTCAGTGGGACTATGTCATCTAAAATGCCTAAGAGGCATTGCTGCTGGAGCGACCACAGTTGGAAAGGCTAGGTTATTGGCCAGAAATTCTGTGACTGTGAACCAAAATTGGTAGAATTTGGGACAGGACCAAATCCTGTGATAAAAATCAGCCAAGAGGTTCTGCATCTAAGGCAGGTGTGACATACAGGTGATGGAAAGGTTTGTATCTAATAAACCTGTCTCTTATCAAAATAAGGATATTATAAATGTTGTCACCATTTCCCAGTCATCAGAGGTGAGTTCATGGATTTGACAGGACCACGGTTCCTCTGCAGATCAAAATGGTGTCTGTCCTATTATGAGGTTTTGGTAAATGTTAGATTTTCATATAATAGGGGTAGGGGAGTGGAGGATTTCCTCTGTTGTGAGAGATGTTAGCTGAAGAAAGAGAGAGGTGAATTGAGCTTGGAATGCATGCCTCAGCTGGAAATGTTTGTAGAAAGGGAGTTGCAGTTCCTGGGGTTTATACCGAATTTGTGTGTATGTTTGGAAAGCAGAGTGTTCCAGGAGGTCACTCAGTTATTTGATATTGTTTCTGGGCCAGAAAATAAAATCTTGTATAGATCTGAGGTGCGGTAGATATGAGTTACCCCATATAGGTAAATAGTGAGATTTCAATGGAGGGGAGTGGCCCAACCATTTGAGTGCCACAGATCAGGATTTATGTGGGGTGGAGAGTGTGGTCGGTAGTTGTGGTGCATCTTTGGTGTGTAAGGAAAAGTGGGTAGACCCTCTAGGAATGCCAAAATTGATGCCTGGAGAGGGGTATTAGGCCTGTAGGCATCAGGGACAAAGCACAAGTGTAGATAGTGTAATTGGGATGCTTGATATTAGAGTGGAAAGTGAAGAAGTGCAAGGCCCCCTTCCAACAGAGGGGCAGCAAGTTTTGCCCAAGTTACCCTGGGTAGTTTGTTGTTCCAAATTAAGAGCATCAGGATGTTATTAATCTGTTTAAAAAGTGATATAGGGATGAAACAGGATGCATTGTGTGTGCATATAGGAATTTGGGAAGGTATATCATTTTTATTAGGTTCATTCTACCCCAAAGTGAAAGTGGCAGTTTGACCCATTGACCATTTTAGTTTTAAAGGAGGTAATAATTGGGTCTAGGTATTGTATTTGCCAAGGTCAGTGTGTATCATTATCCCAGTACTTGAAAAAAGTTATTATATTTGGAAATGTATTTATTGAAAAAAAATATCCTATAACATATGTGTGTGGCAAAAGTAAGTGAATCTTTGTTGATACCCATAAAGCTGGAAAGGTTTGGAGTCCACAACCAACAGTCTTGTGTACAAATGATGGTAATTCAAGACCTTTGTTACTCTACCCATAAGTGACCAATCATCAAAGATAACTCTAAATGTAAGGTTTCTGAGAGGTTACAAAGGAACCAAGGCAAACTTCTAAGCAACCAAAGGCCTGTCTCACATGCGAATGTTGATGTTCATGAGTCCACCATCAGGAGAACACTGAACAGCAATGGTGTGAATGGCAGAGTAACAAAGAGAAAGCCACTGCTCTCACCCAAAAACATTGCTGTCCATCCACTTACTTTTGCCAAACACAGATTTGTCATGGGATAATTTTTTCAATGAATACATGACCACATATAATAATTTGTGTTTCATTTGTTTAACTAGGTTTTCTTCATCTACTTTTAGGACTTGTGTGAAAATCAGATGATGTTTTAGGTTATATTCATATAAAAATATAGAATAGTTTAAAGGGTTCACAAACTTTCAAGCATCACTGTGCTTCCGAGCTCTCTGCAGTTTAATACCTTAACCTCCATTCCGTTATCGGAAATAAAGGTATGTCTGTTTGTTTTTTGTCAGCATGCCGTGCTCTTGTTGATGAGCTAGAGTGGGAAATATCACAGGTGGATCCCAAAAAGACAATCCAAAAAGGATCTTTTCGCATTAACCCAGACGGAACTCAGTCAGTTATTGAGGTAATGACTTTGTAAGAAATGTGAACTGATTTGTAGTATAAGATCTCTTATCCAGAATGTTCTATTTCCCATAAATTACTATTTTAACAAGCAATTATTCAATGTTTGTGGAATTCTTTCCTTCATTCTAGAATTCTTTCTTTTCTTTAATAACTAGACAGAACTTTGTAGCTAATGTTAACTAGATTAAGAAAGAGCCATCTCGTTTTTTTTCAGTACTTTGTGTTTTCACTTTTTGTTGCTTTAATGCATAGTGCTTCAAACTATGGAAAACCCAAGGCTCCAGATAATAGATTCCATACTTATTTTTTTAGTAGATTGGTGACAAATCGCCTCTTCTTCGGGTGACTAATCTCCCCAAACTGCCTTCCTGCATATCATGACAAATGACATACTAACTTATCATGGCAATTGCATGCATGCCTGCCTGTTTTTGTCACCAAAGTGATTTCTGACTCAATGGGTGGAAGAGAAAACACTTGGAATCAATCACTCTTTGCTAATTTCAGTTGCATCCACAATTAATGCTTGAAAATGCTCTCTGGTGGATTTTTGAGTGGCAATTGCCTGACCCAAGAGTGTGCGAATGAGTCCAAGGTAGTTGTGATTGAATTGAATGGATGCCCAGTCTTGTGGAAGGAACTTGAATTGCTCCATCTGCCATTGCTTTTACATATTCACACACACCAGTGTCACACTCTTCTTAAAGGGGACCTGTCACCCTAATAACTCATTCCAAATCCTATTTTATCATGTTAGTCATGCAAAATAAACTTAAATGACACTATAGAAAATTATTTTAATCTTGTTTCCTTCCGTCAGGGAATTCATAATTATAGCAAGCAGGCAGGCACCATTTTGTGGACCCTGTTATTAAGGCAAGCCTTGCATCATCTCAAAATTGTGTGTGTGCACCAGAATGGGGACCTGATATCCATTTATTTTCAGGTTATTATGTGAAAAAGAGGGTTCTCATTCGGTTTTTGGACATTTCTCTGCAGAGGATTTGGTATTTAGCACAGGCCAAACATTATCAGTTTTTATACATCCCTACTAAAGTCCGTCCTGTTGCAACACATCCTACTGACACTATTGCTGTTTTGTGTGTAGGAGGGCAATTGTATTTAATTGGAAATTACCTACATGCCCCTACTTTGTCATAGTGGAAAAGGTTTATAAATGATATGCTAACCTTGTACAATCTCACCTACTTAATCAGCTGTCCGGATAAATATGTTTTAGGGTATACTTGATGATTTCTAATAACTGCAACATGACAGCCTCCTTCTCTATTCCCCAATCTTTCTTCTTAGACAAATACAAGAGGTCCTCTGCACTCAATCCATTATCAAAATATTAAAGGAGAAGGAAAGGTTAAAACTAAGTAAGCCTTATCAGAAAGGTCCATCTTAATATACCAGTAAACCCCCAAAGTAATGTTGCCCTGAGTCCCCTGTCAAAAGAAACACTGCATTTCTTTCCTTCTATTGTGTACACATGGGCTTCTGTATCAGACTTCCTGCCTTCAGCTTAAACCTCATTGCCCTGGGCAAGAGCATGCTCAGTTTGCTCCTCTCCCCCCACCCCTCCCTTCTCTACTGTAATCTGAGCCCAGAGCAGGGAGAGACTCAGGCAGGAAGTGATGTCACACCACATTAATACTGCAGCTCCTATTCTAAACAAACAGAGAGTTTCTAGAACTTTTTACTCAGGTATGGTAAAACATTCTACAGAATAAATATACCGTTCTAGCTTGCACTATTGCAGCTAATCTATTGGCAATAAAATGCCTCTGTAGCTTTCCTTCTCCTTTAAGGACGTTGAAACATTTTGTGCCTTAAGCTACTAAAAATACCTTACCCTTTAAACAAAACAGGAATTTTTTATAAACATATATTGCAATATATTTAAGCTGGCCAACTATGTGAAAGTCATCCTCGCTGTGGCCAGTTCCTACACTCAACTTTCATCAGATTCATTAACAATTCTATTGCTTTATTACTCCAACTTGCATTTATGCTAGTTTTCCTTTTCCTTGTTATAAAAATGGGGGGGGGAAGTGTCCTATTGGACTGGGCTTTGCTAATGCCAGTGGTAAACTGTTGCCAGTAGCTTCCTTAATTGGTTTGTCATTTTCTATGTTCCTTGTATATTCACTGCTATTAGCTCTAAACTGTAAGGAAATATACTGATCATTTATAAATACTTAAAGGACCAGTAACATAAAAAAAATTTTTTAAAAATTCGTTAGTGCACAACGAAAAATAAACACCAAGACAAATGAAATTTTTAAATAGCAAAGCCTTTATTAAGAAATAACTTACAGAAAGTCCACTTCCTGTCCTCTTCAGAAACAGCGAAAAGGCGACCATCCACACTGCAGCGATCGATTTCTTCTCCCTGGCTATTCACTGACATCCTCCTCCCGGTGTCCAGCAGCAGCTGGTTTGTTCCTGTGCTGGCGGCGATCAACTGACAGCAGCGAGTCCTCTCACTTCCCTTCCACTGGCCTGGCCGTCTCCCAACGGCACACTTGTTCCTGCACTTTCACTGTGCATCGGCTTCCCTGCTCCACTCTCCTCACCTCCCTCAGTCTCCCCTCCTCCCCAAGCTGCTGCCTTATCTCCCCTTTGATTTATCTCCCCTTTGATTTCAAGAAACAATAAAACCTCTGTTATTATTCATGCAAACCTTATCCCAGGGATTAATAAATAACGCTCGGTGTACTTCTAGCGAACATTCTTTTCTCATCTGTTTCTCATACTTCCAAAGTGTCGCCCTCTCACTGCGCCTGCAAAGGGGGAGTCTCTGACCGGCTATTTATTATATAGTCTCGGGCTGCAGCGTTATGTCACTCAGAAGGTAGCAGGGAAGGACAACAGATGAAAAGTGCACAGAAGGTCTATGTAGAGCGAGAGACAGAGTGCCCAGACCACTAGACCCCCACAGCCTTCCTAGCGTGGTAGCGCTTTCTTTCGCTCCTACCCCAGTGCTTTGCGCCTGACGGCTGTGCGTGCAGACAGGGAGATGAAACGTGTAAAACATGGTTTTATTGTTTATTGAAATCAAAGGGGAGATAAATCAAAGTGGAGATAAGGCAGCAGCTTGGGGAGGAGGGGAGACTGAGAGGGAGGTGAGGAGAGCAGAGCAGGGAAGCCGATGCACAGTGAAAGTGCAGCAACAAGTGTGCCGTTGGGAGACTGTAGATGGCCAGGCCAGTGGAAGGGAAGCGAGAGGACTCACTACTGTCAGTTGATTGCCGCCAGCACAGGAACAAACCAGCTGCTGCTGGACACTGGGAGGAGGATGTCAGTGAATAGACAGGGAGAAGAAATCGATCGCTGCAGTGTGGATGGTCGCCTTTTCGCTGTTTCTGAAGAGGACAGGAAGTGGACTTTCTGTAAGTTATTTCTTAATAAAGGCTTTGCTATTTAAAAATTTAATTTGTCTTGGTGTTTATTTTTTGTTGTGCACTAACGAATTTTTTAACATTTTTTTTTGATGTTACTGCTCCTTTAATGATAATGCTTTGATGGGATTTCTCTTATTGGAGAATGAAGCTTAGACACAAATTTTAATATTTTGTGCACATATTATTTTTCCTTAAGGCACCGTATGCAAGGTCAGAAGCACATCTAATGGAGTTACTTGAACAAATATGCGAGAAAATGACAGAATATGGGGAGAAAATAGACCCAACAACAGATCGCAAAATCTTTGTTCGTGTTTTGTCTCGCGATGGCAAAAAAATGGATGCATCTGGCATCAACACTGACAGAGAAGTGACATCAAACTTGAAATTTACAGTGAGTAAGATGTTTGTTTAAAACTGGTCTATACTCAGGGCTGTGCAAATGAGAAAATATTTAGATCTCTGTTAAGATGTGATTGTCTGCCAGTTACGGTGGCCATAGTGAACCAATTTGGATGGGTAGTCTAGGTGATTTAAACTTAAATGCCTGATCAGTGCCACGAGCAAGGAAACCACAAGAGGTAATTTGGGCACAGATGGTCCTTCAGGTTAATCTGGCCCTGTACTTTCTGCCTGTTGTTTTAATTTTGAAATATTTTTTTTAATTTGTACTTTCAATTTCGTTAATTTGCTTTCCATCTATTGTGGGAAGAACAGAGGGCAGTTAATTAATTTTGCCAGTTAACCCATCTGTATCTGTAAACCAGAGACAGACAAAGGTAAGGCTGGAGCTAGTTATAACAGAGCACCAGTGGGAGAGCATAGAGCAGGGGTAGGGAACCTGCGGCTCTAGAGCCGCATGCGGCTCTTCATCCTGCTTGCTGCGGCTCAGTCTTGTGGCTTTGCCTGTCAGGTCGTATTTATAGCCCTCGCACCTGCTGGTGGCTTCTTGAGTGTGCGACCGCGGTAAGCATACTCAAGAAGCCGCCAGCAGGTGCGTGGGCTGTATAGATGTCCCAGGAGTGGCAAGACTGAGCCACAGCAAGATGATTCATCATGGTCCTTACCGCGGTCACACACTCAAGACAAGAGAGAGACGATCAGCATGGAGCTTCAGAAACAGACGTCACATTAAACAGATGAGAACACTAGCATTTAATAGGGCTATTCAGTGTTTAATTTTTTTCAAAGTAGCCCTGCATATACACAGTGCACTTCTGTTTGTTGTATTCTGTTGTTGTAACAGTTAAAATTAAAAAAAGTTTAAAAAAGTTTATAAGCTGTGTTATGTTTTGCGGCTCCAGACTATTTTTCTTTAGTGGGAGAGGGGCAAAATGGCTCTTTTGATCCTAAAGGTTACTGACCCCTGGCATAGAGTATCTTTTCACAGCATAGAAATACAAATAACTGCCCTTACAGCCAATCAGGTGGTTCTGCCTCAAGGCCAGGGTACTAGTGACCAAAGCTAGCTTGAGAACAGAATCCATCCAAGTCAGGGGGACTCACAGAGGAATCTGCATACACAGAATTTTATATTCTTTCACTGCTCTGGAAACACTTGCTGAAGTCTGGCTGTTTGAATATTAGCTGAATTGATTACTTGGTTCGTTAAAAATGAATTAATTCAGTTAGCATTTTAACATATCACTGCTAACTGCTCCTCACTGAAGATATTTGCTATTCACAAACAGTAAAGATTACATTTCAAGCAACAGTATTTTTGTTATTTAACTGGAATGCATTCTACATTGTTGTAGTTGGTTGTTACATAGTCCTCGATTTACATTATTGCAAATTTCTGGTAAAACTGAGCATTTGATTGATCATTAAGTATTACAGGGGACCGGTACAGGTACAGGTATTACAAGGTACAGGTACTGAAACTATATTTTCAGCAGGTACTGTAGCATTGAATGTTCATTTGGCAGACTAATCTCCATTGTGGATTTTAAAAAAAAAAGTAATTTTTTTCTCTTTCCTATCAAGGTTAAAGGTGTTTTTTTTTGTTTGTTTTACAGTGTGAACGTATTGTGGAGGAATATGAGGATGAACTTATTGAATTCTTCTCTCATAAAAGAGAAAATGTAAAAGACAAATTGTGTAGCAAACGTACAGGTAACTGCCCATTTATTCTAAAGGTTTACACATGGGTATAAAGACTGGTTCATTGACATACTATGCAAAGGGATTATGTAGAGTTTTAGAAGGATAATAACTGTATAAAAGTACTAATATTTCATAATACAAAATATATACACAATGGAGTACCCAATTACACATTATAACGTTCTATTTACATTCCTGGTGGTGTTGAGCCTTAATATGTCTAAAAAATTATGACAATATTGTGTTAAAATAAAGTATGTGATGTAGAATGGTGTTTTTAGGTGACAGTCATTAGACCTTTATTTACAGATGATTCTCCTGCTTATATTTGTTTGGCACTAAGCACTAAGGGCATGGATGTTTATAGGTCGTCAAGGGGGTACATGGGTTAACTTCATAATTGGATTAGCAACAAATTAATAACTTCATGGTCTTCTCGGTCTTCTCTTTGCTTACAGATTTATGTGACCATGCAGTGCACATACCTCATGATGAACTTTAACCTGCTGTAGCCTTTATCCTTTCCTTTTGGACCATGGAGCTTCACTTGTTTACAATGAACACAATATGCATCTAATGTGAACAGGGACGTGGAACAATTTTGTTATATTTTTTACATTAAAAAACTAAAGTACTTTGCATCAGATTGTGGATGTTTGTGCGTCTAGAAGAACATAAGGATTATGATCCAGTTACTGCCATTTTAGTTTAAAAGTAAAACAGGTGTTGGGCAACAGTTTAAAAGCTAATTTAGGAAACCTTAAATAACATACAGTGGTGTGCAAAACTATTTGCCCCCTTCCTGATTTCTTATTCTTTTGCATGTTTGTCACACAAAATGTTTCTGATCATCAAACACATTTAACTATTAGTCAAAGATAACACAAGTAAACACAAAATGCAGTTTTTAAATGAGGGTTTTTATTATTTAGGGAGTAAAGAAATCCAAATCTACATTTTCATGTGTGAAAAAGTAATTGCCCCCTGAACCTAATAACTGACAGCAATAACTGCAATCAAGCGTTTGCGATAACTTGCAACGAGTCTTTTACAGCGCTCTGGAGGAATTTTGGCCCACTCATCTTTGCAGAATTGTTGTAATTCAGCTTTATTTGAGGGTTTTCTAGCATGAACCGCCTTTTTATGGTCATGCCACAACAACTCAATAGGATTCAGGTCAGGACTTTGACTAGGCCACTCCAAAGTCTTCATTTTGTTTTTCTTCAGCCATTCAGAGGTGGATTTGCTGGTGTGTTTTGGGTCATTGTCCTGCTGCAGCACCCAAGATCGCTTCAGCTTGAGTTGACGAACAGATGGCCGGACATTCTCCTTCAGGATTTTTTGGTAGACAGAATTCATGGTTCCATCTATCACAGCAAGTCTTCCAGGTCCTGAAGCAGCAAAACAACCCCAGACCATCACACTACCACCACCATATTTTACTGTTGGTATGATGTTCTTTTTCTGAAATGCTGTGTTACTTTTACGCCAGATGTAACGGGACGCGCACCTTCCAAAAACTTCAACTTTTGTCTCGTCGGTCCACAAGGTATTTTCCCAAAAGTCTTGGCAATCATTGAGATGTTTTTTTAGCAAAATTGAGACGAGCCTTAATGTTCTTTTTGCTTAAAAGTGGTTTGCGCCTTGGAAATGTGAACACTGACCTTAATTGAGGCAAGTGAGGCCTGCAGTTCTTTAGATGTTGTCCTGGGGTCTTTTGTGGCCTCTCGGATGAGTTGTCTCTGCGCTCTTGGGGTAATTTTGGTCGGCCGGCCACTCCTGGGAAGGTTCACCACTGTTCCATGTTTTTGCCATTTGTGGATAATGGCTCTCACTGTGGTTCGCTGGAGTCCCAAAGCTTTAGAAATGGCTTTATAACCTTTGAAATTGAACTCAGGTATGATAAACCACAGTTAAGTTATTTTTTATCAAGGGGGGCAATCACTTTTTCACACAGGCCCATGTAGATTTGGAGTTTTTTTTCTCCCTTAATAACGTAAACCTTCATTTAAAAACTGCTTTTTGTGTTCAATTATGTTATCTTTGACTAATAGTTAACGGTTTTTGATGAGCAGAAACATTTAAGTGTGACAAACATGCAATAAATAAAGTGCAAAATCCTTATAATAGCTTTTATTTCCATACACACAAATGCATTGGGAACACTGCACATTCTATTCCAAATCAAAACTTGAAGAAATGTAATACATTTGTGTTATTCCTTTACAGAAAGTGGAACATAAGGCTGTTTCAAAAAAATAGCAGTGTGCATTCTTCTATACAAACTCAAACATTCAATGTATAAACTGAAAAATGTTTCAAGATGTTGCTTTCCTTAGAATCACTGAGCTAATATTTAGTTGTATTAGCTGTGTTTCTGCACACCTGTGTTACATGGAGTCCACCAACTTCTGGCACCTGTTACATTCCACAATTCTGAGGTTTTGCCTCAGAAACAGCATTTTTGATGTCACCCCACAAGTTTTCTATTGGATTTTGGTCCTGGGATTGGGATGGCCACTCCATAACATCAATCTTGTTGGTCTGAAACCAAGATGTTGCTCATTTACTGGGGTTGTTGGGGTCGTTGTCTTGTTTCAATGACATTTTCTCTTTGGCATAAGGCAACATGACCTCTTCAAGTATTTTAATGTATTGAAACTGATCCATGATCCCTGGTATGTGATAAATAGACCCAACACCATAGTATGAGAAACATCCCCATACCATGATGCTTGTGCCACCATGTTTCACTGTCTTCACACTGTACTGTGGCTTGAATTCAGTGTTTGGGTCATCTGACAAACTGCGACCCAAAAAGAACAAACTTACTTTCATTAGTCCACAAAATGTTGCTCCATTTCTCTTTAGGCCAGTCAGTGTGTTCTTTGGCAAATTTGAACATCTTCAGCACCAACATTTAAGTCACTAGAGGGGCCCAAAACATCAGAATTGTGTTTTAAAATGAACAAAGTCACATCCAAATATGTCAAGTTGAAAAAATGGAGTGACGGATACCAAATTAGACTGCAACCTTTGTAGAAGGTAAGATGCTTTCTTATCAGCTATGCGCATACATTGAAATATGTGCCTATTGAACAATTAAACCCACCTCATTGCATTCCAAGGCTTCATTGAGTTAATCATTAACTTTACTTGAACGGACTGGTTACGTTGTTCATGGACATATCAGAATATACGTACATGTTTTACAATATAAACCTAAAATTAATTTAAAAAAACAAGGCATGTGACTTTTTATTCTTATAATATAACTTATGTTACTGGATTTTGCTGCCTTAGTTAATTTTTCAGTATACAACCTTTGTACAACCCCTGTAATCAGTTGAGTTAGTTTAAACAGAAACTTGTTTTGAATAAGGAGGTATGGTAATCAAAGGGAGAAAAAAAAGAAATTGACACGCTACATTTGTTTGCAGAAAAGACAAGCAATGTATATGGAGAGTTCTACAAAATGATGCCTCTGTTTTTAAAAGAGGACAAGTGCAGGGAATTTATCTCTTAAATTATTATGACTGAGGAAGACTGCAGATTTGTCACTAAGTATATTTGGTTTGCTTTCCATTTTCTGTGATACATATATCGTGCCAACATTTATTCTGCAGCAGTGTTGAATCCATGAGTATTTATACTGAACATACAGACTGCATACAATAAAAAGGAAAAAACACCAATCTATACTAGAGATACCAGGTAACTGGGCAAAGGTTGTATGTATTCTAAAATGATTTTTCCTTGACAGTATACATCCCAACTTTTATTTCTTTGTTATGTATATATCAAAAGTTTATCCATTTTCTAAAATGCCAACACCTATTAAACTTTAAAATAGCTAAGTCTTTATTAAGAAATAACTTGCCAAAATTCCGCTTGCGCTCCTCTTCAGAAAAGGCGTCAGGAATCCATCGTGCAGCACTCCATTTCTCCTCCCTGCCTTCCTTATAGGAGATAGCCAGGGAGGAGAAATCGAGTGCTGAACAATGGATCGTCGCCCTGTCCCCGTTTCTGAAGAGGAGCACAAGCGGAGTTTCGTTAAGTTATTTCTTAATAAAGACTTTGCGATTTTAATGTTTAATAGGTGTTGGCGTCTTTTTTTCGTAGCATACAAACAAAGATTTTTTTAGAAAATGTTTGCTGTTACTGGTCCTTTAATATTTGTTGATTTTTATAAGCTACCTATGCTTTAGCTAGCAAATGTGGTTGCTATCTTGAGTCTAGGAATTCACTGAATCCAGAATTTTTTAAACTTGGCTTAATACCGAATCCTTGTGAGGAGCGCCCGGTGTCGCTCCTTTCCTTTCGGACATGCAGCACCACGTTGCCGTGATGTCATCATGCCGACGAGTGACGTAAACACGTCAACGTACAGTGTCTGGGTGCCCAGATTTGGCGCCAAATTTGAATTGAATTAGATGCCAAAGACCTAGGATCCTTGCCCATAAATAGGTTCTACTTTGGTATGTTCCTGGGTGCGTTTCTTCTGCTGTACTTATTCCTGATCTTGACCTCGGCTTGTTTATTGGCTCTGTTCTGCCTGAACTGACCTCTGACTGGATACAACCATGAACTTGCTTAACCCCTTGGATACCTCACTTCGGATTGGGTTGCTACAGCTTCCTCCTTGGTTCCAACCATCCAGAGATGTAAGGCCTGACAATCCTCCACAAAAGATTTAACCTAATACTAAAACAAATCTGATCCTTAATTTGCACATTTTAATTTGAGAAACTTTGTATTGGATGCAATTCTGTTGCACACCTAAGCTAGCTGTACACTGCCAGATCTGCTCATTTAGTATGATCACCAAATGAGTGGTGAGTTTTGCCATCCACCTAACTGTAGGGGGTTTGGTAGGTGAGAAAACCATTCTACACACGTGGGGTAAAATTCACTATCGAGCTTTATTCGAATGATTAAAACAACAAACAGGCATCTATTACAGATGTACTCATAACCTATGACATGTTAAGTCACCTGACGCGTTTCATGCCTCCTTCTGGCACTTCATCAGAGGTAAGGTCACAGGATATCCGGGAGCCTTATATACCTGTGTTCATTAAAAAAAATCTCAGATATAAAATAAACAAACATATATTTTGTTTGTTACAAGTCATATTGGTCACAGCTGATATTCGCATTATATAGTGTTACAAAAAAAGATACATTGGTATTACCACTTTCTTGACAATAAAGCCTTTCACTTATAAATCATCAAATATGCATATATACACATTATGGCTGAAAAAAACATGTTACCTCCCAGTCATTATTGAGACCATGTGGATGCCTAGTCCTTAAGGTGAATATCCAAAATGTTTCCCTTTGGTCAATTATTCTCTTAATGTCGCCTCCACGTGGTCCCAATTTGACATGTTCTATGCCCTGGAATTTAATGTGGGAAAAATCACCCCCCTGTTTACACATAATGTGCTTACCTATGGCAGAAGTTTGTTTATTCGAGAGATTTATTTCTTCTATTTTGTCCAAGTCTATGTGTATTAAGTGCTCCCTTGCTCTATCTTTTAATGACCTGTATGTTCTGCCCACATATTGGACACCACAACTACAGGTCACTAGATAAACCATACCCCTTGAATCACAATTTATATAGCTCTTTATGGGAAATGTCTCTCTTGTTGTCATGCTTTTAAAGAAATTTTGAACTAATATATGTTTACATACTTTGCATCTATTTTTCCCACATTTAAATGATCCTTGTTTCACTAACCAATTTTTATTTACTTTCATTTGTCCATCTTTAGGTCGATATAGACTGGGTGATACATCATTTGAAATGGTCCTGCTCCTTCTAAATACTGTACATACTTTAAGTTCCCCAACACTCCTCCATCCAATAAGGGGTCAACCTTCAATACATCCAGCCTTTTATCTATAATTCTCCTTATTTGATCAGACTGGTTACTGTATTTGGAAATAAAATATATATTGGATCCTTCTTGTTTTTTATTCATGTTTTTGGGTGTTCTCCTCTTGTTATTTCTATTTTTAGTTGGCTGCAAAAGCTCTTCCCTTGAGGTACTAACTGCTCTTTCATATGCTTTCTTTATCGTAGTAACATCATATTTTCTCTCAATCAATTTGTCACAAAGTATCATCGCCTGTTTATTGAAGGCATCCCACGTGGTGCATATGCGTCTAAGTCGCAAGAACTGCTCAACTGGGATCCCCCCAAAACAGGTTGAGGATGGCAACTATCGGCCCTGGTCATGTGACTTGTGCCTGCACTCTAGGAGAGAAATGCTTTATGACAGGCTGCTGCTTTTCCTTCTCAATGTAACTGAATGTGTCTCAGATAGACATGGGTTTTTACTATTGAGTTCTGTTCTTAGATCTACCAGGCAGCTGTTATCTTATGTTAGGGTGCTATCTGGTTACCTTCCCATTGTTCTTTTGTTTGGCTGCTGGGGGGGGGGAAGGGAGGGGGTGATATCACTCCAACTTGCAGTACAACAGTAAAGAGTGATTGAAGTTTATCAGAGCACAAGTCACATGACTTGGGGCAGCTGGGAAATTGACAATATGTCTAGCCCCATGTCAGATTTCAAAATTGAATATAAAAAAAATCTGTTTGCTCTTTTGAGAAATGGATTTCAGTGCAGAATTCTGCTGGAGCAGCACTATTAACTGATTCATTTTGAAAAATGTTTTTTTTTCCCATGACAGTATCCCTTTAAAGGTCCAATTTTTGAGCAGCATCCCTTTGGCTCATGAAACAAGTACAGATATATTTAAAAAAAATAGTTTAGCAGTTATTCCATCATTGTTTCAAAAATATCTAAGACAAATTATATATACATATTCATTAAAAATGCCCCCCTAACTGGCCTGCCGGCTGGATATTTAAGTCAGGACAGACTTAGCTTCTTCTATTTTTTTTTTTTTTTTATATACCGTATATACTCGCGTATAAGCTGAGTTTTTCAGCACTCAAAATGTGCTGAAAAAGTCTTCCTCGGCTTATACCCGAGTCAGCGATAAAAAACACACATACATACCGTACATACACAGACGGTCTACAATGCTGGACTGCCAGCTACCGGCACTGCAGTCACAATTTAACCCAGAGCAGATAACCCCCAGGAAACCAAGCAGATAAAACAGCGTCTAAGAAACGAGCCACTACCTCTCACCTCAGTGACCGGATGCAGCCGTTTGGATTTCACCGGATCTTGAGCTGGATTTCTGTGCGCACCACTGAGCTTGTGCAAGCACATACAAGTCCAACGCGCATGGACCTCCTTCATAACCTTTACCGACATGCTGGCTCCTGTGTCCCCCGCAGCCTGGGCCTATGAACTGAGTGCCACTGGGATCAAACCAGGTAAGAGAGGGCAGTCCTACGACTGGGACTTTTTCTTTCCAAACAGCTTAAAGCAATGTGGCGGTAGAAACATCCACTACAGGCTGTGGATCCTCCCTCACTTGCAGGCCCCAGCAACCCTCCAGGCTTACCCTGTCACCCAACCTGGGCATCTGCGCCCCTCCAGTTATTGTTGCACTTGTTGTACCTGCTTCCCTGTATTGTGCATTTCCTAAAGTGCAGCTGGAAGTCTGGCCCTGCATTAAAATATGTTATCAGAGTTTGACACAGACCAGTGCATGCTTTCTGCCTCCTCTGTGCCTTGTCATTATTGTGTGGGGAGTGTGTGTGTATATAGTATATGTGTGTGTCTGTGTATGATGGTGTGGGTAGAAAAAATGTCTGTAATATAAATCCACTGGGGGGGACAAATTTTCAGTGATTTAGCTGTAGTGATTGCAGCATAAAGGGTTATAAATTGAAACTTTCTGTTAATAAAAGGAATGAAGTGTAGTTTAATTTTGCCAAAAATTACTGTCTATACCTGTCTACTTGTGTCTAGGCTTATACACGAGTCAATACGTTTTCCAGTATTCTTTATTTTCCGTTTTTGAAATATAAAGTACACACATATAACATCAAGATTGATATGTAAGAGTTACATGAATACATAACTTGAGTGTATCAATCATGCATTATTACATTTTGCAAGGTAAAAATCTAAGTGTAGCCATAATCACCTATACAATTTCCATAGTAATGAGTACAGAAAGTTTAAACCATATTCCTTTAAATAGAGTTATGTATGAACGTTACGCATCAATAACAAGGGGGGGGGACACAGTTCCAATACAATACCATTGGTTTCCCTCTCAGCAAACGAGGGGGTATGCTAAACCCGAGCATGTAACATCCTATTAATTATCTCAAGGTCACCCTTTGCTTTCCTGGGCATACAGAGAGAGGGACAGAAAAACTTATTACACATTCAACTGACAAGCATAGCAGTATATTCAGGGGATTCTCTAAATACGATCCATGTCGACCATGTGCGAACAAAGTTGTCCTGTGTTTTGTTTGAATAAGAGAGCAATTCTTCATTGCCCATGATAGAGTTAAGTTCCTTTATCCAGTCCCCAACAGGCAGAGTAATACTTTGTTTCCAATATCTGGGAATAACTGATCTGGCCGCCGTTAGGGCGAAAGCAACCAATGCCTTAGGAGGAGGTATTGACAAGAGTGCCATCCCAGGGTCAATGGGGAGGTCTATAGCCGTCACTTTAGATATACATTTTATTATAGTGACCCAGTAGTTTTGAATCATAGGGCACTCCCACCACATATGTAGCATATCACCCTTGTGTAAATTACACCTCCAGCATTTGTTAGAGGAGTTAGGGGACATCTTATGAAGGACCACCGGGCAGCGATACCATCGGGACAGTATTTTATAATTCGTCTCCTGAGCTTTACAGGCTGTTGCCATTGTATGTGTTAGCTTAAAGCTAATATCCCACTCTTTCTCGGTTAGTCTGCGCTTGAGATCATCTGCCCATTTTGTGGTGTAACCCGGCAACTGTAACTGTTTAAGATTGCGAATAATATTGTATATCTGCGAAATGGTATGTTGTGGTGATTCCTTAGCTAGACATAGATCATCAAATGGCGTTGTATCTGTTAACAACTTGGCCTTTTCATAGTGTGTTTGGAACCAATGTACTAACTGGTGATGCATAAATTTAAAGGAAAAAGAGTCCCCTGGCTCACTAACTATAGTGTTGAGAGGGGCTATGCCATTAGAACTTCTGACTGAGGTAAATGTCAAAGTGTCTCGCCCACGTTTATGTAGAAACCCCTTTTCGTTTGCACATGGATAGGAAACTGGATACAGGATCGGGTACAGAGGGTAGTTGTTAATGGGACATTCTCTACTTGGAGTAAGGTTCTTAGTGGGGTCCCCCAGGGCTCAGTATTGGGTCCACTTTTATTTAACTTGTTCATTAATGACTTAGGGGAGTGTGTTGTAAGTAATGTATCAGTGTTTGCAGATGACACAAAATTATCCAGCCCAATTAATTCCATCCAGGATGTGGCATCCTTGCAACATGATCTTGACAAACTGGCAAGCTGGGGAGATAAGTGGCAAATGAGATTCAATGTTGATAAATGTAAAGTCATGCACCTGGGATGTAAAAATATCCAAGCCACTTATACCCTTAATGGGACTGCACTAGGCAAATCCATTATGGAAAAGGACCTTGGAGTCCTTGTAGATGATAAACTTGGCTGTAGCAAGCAATGCCAGTCAGCAGCATCAAGGGCAAATAAGGTCTTGAGCTGTATTAAAAGGGGCATAGAGTCAAGGGAGGAAGGGGTCATTCTTCCACTGTATAGAGCACTTGTAAGGCCCCATCTAGAATATGCCGTACAGTTTTGGTCTCCATCACTCAAACAGGACATTATTGTATTAGAGAGGGTACAGAGAAGGGCAACTAAGCTGGTAAAAGGTATTGAAAATCTTAGCTATGAGGAAAGACTGGCCAAATTGGGGATGTTCACGTTGGAGAAGAGGCGCTTAAGGGGTGATATGATAGACTATGTATAAATATATAAGGGGATCATATAATAATCTCTCTAATGCTTTATTTACCAGTAGGTCTTTCCAGCTGACACAAGGTCACCCATTCCAATTAGAAGAAAAGAGGTTTAAGCTAAATATTCGGAAGGGGTTTTTTACAGTGAGAGCTGTGAAGATGTGGAATTCTCTCCCTGAATCAGTTGTACAGGCTGATACATTAGATAGGTATAAGAAGGGGTTGGATGGCTTTTTAGCAAGTAAGGGAATACAGGGTTATGGGAAATAGCTCATTGTACAAGTTGATCCAGGGACTAGTCCGATTGCCATTTTGGAGTCAGGAAGGAATTTTTCCCCCTCTAAGGCAAATTGGAGAGGCTTCAGATGGGTTTTTTGCCTTCCTCTGGATCAACTGGCAGATAGGTAGTTAATAAAAAAAAAAAAGGTTGAACTTGATGGACATGTGTCTTTTTTCAACCTTACTTACTATGTTACTATGTTACTATGTTACTTAAAGTACCTGGAGGAAAACTAGGATTGCCAATCAACGGTGTCATGGGTCCTGGGTTACTGGAGATGGTGATTGACCTGGATAAGTTATCCCACATAGAGAGCATAAGTTGTGTAACTAGGGGGAACTTCTTCCATTTTTTATTTAGCACATAAATAGTCGAAGGTACAAGCTTTTTGTTGCTACTCCATCACCTGAGATTTTGCGACACAGATAATTTTATGATACCTTCATGTATATGCCTTTATTTTACATGGCATCAACACCCAGGGCAGCCATCAGGGGGGGACAGGGGGGAGAGTTGTAGGGGGCCCGAGGGTAAGGGGGGCCCGGCCACGCTACACTTACTTGATTAGCCAGGCCCCCATCTTTCTGAGAGCTACTGACTTCGGGAAGGCATGGATGTTTAAGGGGCCCTGGCCACCACTTTTCTTATAATGTGGTGGGGGAGCCTGGCCACCAATTTTGGCCACCAATTTTTTTTTTCTCATGTGGGGTCCTAGCCACCAATATTTTTTAATGGAGGGGCCCTGGCCACAAATGCTTTTTATGGGGAGCCCTGACCACCAATATCTTTTTTTTTTTAACATGTGGGAACCGGGTGGGGAGGGCGGACCAGTAGGTGGGGCTTGAGGTGGGCGCAGCTCAGGGTGCCCAGGAAATGTTGTCGTATGGGGCCCTGCGATTTCTGATGGCGGTCCTGTCAACACCAGATATACACATTTCATTTGGCAAATTCTTGGGTACTTCCTTGTCTTGGTAGCATGCCATATAAAGACAGGTATCATAAGTAATCTGGCCAAATTAAATTTTAGACTATCTACAGTCTCTGAGGAAGTTTCAGCTTCCCTGATGTTACTTTATGACGCCAGCCTGTTGCTTCTGACGTTAATCTTGGATGACGTTGCGGGCTTCTTACACCACACCCTGTTTTTTATGGTTCTCATAATGTGGGCTAAAGGGTTACCGACAGAGCTGCTTACAAAGCGATCATTACAGGGAGCTAAGCTAGTTCTTAGGGTACCGGATATAAACTACGTGTTTCAGACAAGACATCACTTTCCCGCCATTAATTACGCCTTCCCCAGAAGCAATAATTTCACGTGATACAGTAACCGGGAATTCCCACACATTTACAAGATCCGTCTTTCTTTTTTTTTTTTTTTAAAGGATCAGAACTTATGAGACTCGCGATTCGCTTCCTATTCACACGCTAACCTCGCGCATTCTCTAGAATAGGTAGTCACTAGAACATCTAATCTTGCTTAATATTATGACGCTGCGGTTGGCATGGGACTACAACTACCGACATACTTCAGCGCACCTAACGTAGACAGGAAACGCTAGTGGGTTTGCGCGCAGCTTAGGCTGGCATGACATCACCAGCTTGGGGGCGGGGCAAGAGTCCTCCTTTTCAACCTTGTCCCGGCTCCGGCCTTTCAGGCGTCTTCGGCTCTGCCGGTTCGTGTAGGAGACAGCGCTCAGCTCCGGCCGCTCTTGCCAGACCTTTCATCCTCCCCACTGAAGATTTTCGTTGTAGAGTCATGTCGCTCATTACCGCTGGACGTGTGTGCGCCCGTATCCTCGGAGCCAAGGTGAGCCTGTCCGGGGATTAAGCCGCGCAGGAATACTGGGGGGGATTGAGGCGCGGTCATGCTATAGAAGCTGGTCACAAGCTGCCTCACATTGGGCATATGGGCGAACTTCCTATTGAGATGTACATTAGCACAGACGTATTGCATTGTGGGGGATCGTGTACTCATTCCCCAGTATTCTCTATCTGTATGCGCAGTGTATATTCAGATCCATATTCCTTTTGCTAAAAGCTCTCTCTCTCTCTCTCTCTCTCTAATTCTCCTTTTGTCCTCTCAGCTCCTCATGGGGCAAAATCGCGTCCCCTCTCCCGTCTGGCCTGGCTCATTCACTCCATATCGCGTTACATCCACTTGCCTTGCTTTTACCTAATACTGCAACAGGGAGCTGCTGTGTGGCTTTGACATTCCTGCTCCTGGGCCTGATGGCTGCCTGCAGGGAGGGAGACAGTTACAGGGGATGGACACTACAGGCTGAATAAAGAATGGATGACAAATACAGGTTACACAGACCAAATGGATGGACAGTACAGGTTGCAGGCTGAAGTATTTAAAACTATCATGGGAAAACATTCTTTTTCCAATATAGTGCTGCTCCAGCAGAATTCTTCACTGAAATCCTTTTCTCAAAAGCGCAAACATATTTTCTTTATATTTAATTTTGAAATCTTACATGGGGCTAGATATATTGTCAGTTTCCCAGCTGCCCCCATTCATGTGACTTGTGCTCTGATAAGCTTTAGTCACTCTTTACTGCTCAATAGTAAAAAGCTAAGTCCCACTGAGACACATTGTTACATTGGGTTTGAGAAACAACAGCCTGCCAAAAAGCAGTTCCATCCTAAAGTACTGGCTCTTTCTGAAAGCACATGACCAGGAAAAATGACCTGAGATGGCTACCTACACACCAATATTATAAATTTAAAAAAATACACTTGCTGATTCAGGAATGAAATTTTACATAGTAGAGTTATAGTTTTTGCAGTGTAATTTAGAAATAACTAAACCATAAAAATCATGACAATTCCTTTATACAGATGCAGTTTGCATGCAGAGAAGAGTACAGATACAGGTTGCATACAGATTTAGAGGCCGGACACTGCGGGTGCATGCAGATTGGGGTAGAGATACAGGTTGCATGCAGATTAGTGTAGGGATACAGGTTGCATGCAAATTGGGGTAGAGGTACAGGTTGCATGCAGATTAGTGTAGGGTTACAGGTTGCATGCAGATTAGTGTAGGGATACAGGTTGCATGCAGATTGGGGTAGAGATTAGGGATGGGCGAATTTGACCTGTTTCGTTTCGCCAAAAATTCGCCGCCGGCGAAATGACGCCGACGCCCATTAAAGTCTATGGGCGTCAAAAAAATTGTCGCGCGGCGAAATTTTTTTTGTCGCGCGTCTTTTTATTTTGACGCACAACTCCATACAAGTCTATGGGCGTAATTTTTTCGGCGAAACTAGGCGAAAAAATTCGCCCATCCCTAGTAGAGATGAAGGGAATCGACTCAGGTTGCAGGCAGAAGCCTTTAAACAGGTGACCCATCTCCATCTGCCGCACTACTCCCTGTAGTATTCCTTTACTTCAGTAGTGCTTACTGCTTTTCTACATAGTCATTTAGGGAGTCTATGTCTTGACCTGTGCCCTATTACTATTGTCTGCAGGAGAAAAATCTCTGTTGTTAAAGGGGAACATTGAGTTCTGTATTTTGGGTTCTGACCCCTTCGGTTAAATTTACCCTCATGCACCCTAAATTTGGTGCCGCGCTGGGGGTTGTGGCTAAGAAACGTCTTATTTTATAAATGTATTCATATTCTACAAATCAGGACAACAGGGAATGTTGTCTCTGTGACCTTGTAAGGAAGCAGGGGCCCTCATTATTGAACTGCAAGGCTGTCCAGTCAAAGTCCTGGAGGACGAATGTGACCTCTAGGGCAGTGTGTCAGCTGTGATTCTCGGTAACAATTATGCTTAGGCCTGAATTAACTACAAGATGCCAGTCTCCTCCTCCTGCTGCCCTCACATAAACAATTGTAGATAATATGCTAGAATATGTTGCAAAAAATATGTTTTGTATTTCACAAATTAATTGATATCACATGGGACTTTTTTTGTTGTACAGTTGATATCTTTCTAATACAGAGCACCATGCATTAAGTTTCTTAATTGTTTTGCCACCATTATGGTTTTATGCAGCTTATTTACCATCAAGCAAGGCACTTCCCTACTCATACAGACACAAAGTCAAGCAATCAGTCAAACATAAATGAATATTTGTTTAACTAGAACTCTGCTGGAAAAGGTATTATTGTATTCTGGAACTTTCTGTTTCCCGTACATATAATTATAATTCTTCTCCCCACATGTAAACTGTAACCAAGAGAAACTGAGAAGAAAAGTGTGTTCAGTGATATTTTCAGGCATCTGTCAGTAAATGTAGTTGTGGTTTTGAAAACTGGTGATGACTATAATGCATACGCAAGGCCTTGGTTAAAGAAAAAACTCACTGAGAGCCTCTGCTTTAGGGTCAGAGCACACATGCATATTCGGGGAGACTAATCTCCCCGAACTGCCTTCCCGCCAGCTAAAATGTAAATAGCCGGCGGGATGCCACTCAGAGCAGTTTTGTTTTCCGAAGTCACCCGACCTTTCCTCTTGAGGCAACTACGGACGACATCGGAATACTAATTGCTCGAGTGCCATCCCGCTATTGATTTACATTTTAGCCGGCAGGGAGGCAGTTTGGGGAGATTAGTCACCCTGAAGAAGAGGAGATTTATCGCCGGGCGATTAATCTCCCTGAATCTGCCGTGTGCCCTGACCCGTTAAGGAGAGGTAAAGTTTTACTAAAGAAGTAGCTAGATATGTTGTACATTATGTTTTGGGCTTCTGTATCAGCCCAAGACAACCACAGCCCTTTAGCAGGGAACATCTGTGTCTCCAAAGATGCCCCAGTAGCTCCCCATCTTCTTTTCTGCTGATTCACTGCACATGCTCTGTGCTGCTGTCACTTAAGCTCCCCATAGACGCAAAGATTTTTCTTGCCGAACGACCAATTTTACCGAAGTCCGACCAATCCTTCGAATTTATCGTGCTGTTAGTGGGATTCAAACGATCAAACATCTTACGATTTTTTGGCCGACATCTGTCAGGAAATTGATTGGCCAGGTTAAAAAATCTTTATCGGTTCCAGTGCAATCTATCTATGTTTGCAGGGCCAAGCAGGCAGCTACCCTTTGTTTTCCTGGCAAATTGGTCTTTTTAGTTGATGGACAATTCGTACGATCGTTTTGAGATAATCGTGGTCTCACGATGATGATCGGATCTTTTAAAAAATCTTTACATCTATGGCCAGCTTTACTGAGCTTAGTTACCAACACACAATAAACAGTACACATAGAATATAAATGTCACAATATAAGGCTGATTAGTAATTAATACAGATAATTGCTACGTGGCAGCACAGAAACCAGTGCACCTAGCATCAGAATTTAATTTCAGCCTTGTAGCATCTCATTTTCTGCTTGATAATTTGCAACGACCCCTAAGCTTCGCTTCTCAACAGCTGCTCAGAGCCCACTGAGCATGTGAGTGTCTGACACTTTCCAAGGTGGTGACCCCCTGTGACAAGTTTGAAGTGCTGGATCATTGCTGCTATTGAGAAGTTGAAACTTTTGGCTGGTACAATAAGTTCAGTATATAAAATATGGCATTTTTGGCCATATTAATTTTTAGGGTTTAGGCAATGACACCTTCAGTAGTTTTGATTACTGCTACTTTTAGTGGTGGTCAGAATGCCACTGGTTAACCCCATGTTTCTATTGGTTCATTTGTTTAGGACAGTGCATGGGGACCTAACACCGACTACCAGGACCCCAAGCAACATCTTATAAGGGCTCAATCAGACTGTATTTAATATTCTTTTGCTCTTCAACCATAACAGGCTCTGGAGGGTGGTCGTGATGATGATTCTGCAAAAACCGTTTGTCACATAGTAGTTAGTTGACTCTAGGGCTAAACACCCGCAGCCCATTTGGGTCCACAGCATAGATATTTAAATCAAAAGCATAATAATGCAGTTGCCGGTGGGAACTGTTTAAATACAGCATTTGGAAGTTCCTCTTGATTCCTTACTAAAGTGTTTGCATTGTATGACTAATTGCATGAGGTACAGTTTGACTGCTGTTGACCTCCTCCAGAGAACAACAGTTGTCCGTCGTCACCATTGATAGTAGATCTATTGCATGCCACTGCTACATCTGAAATACCTCCGAAAAAATGCTTTATGTGCCATAGCCCTTGGAATAGAACATCTTGTGTTATTATGTTTTAACATTGTTAAATATAAAGCATTGGCACGGAACTACTAAATTAAAAACCGGATCTGTGAGCATAAAGAGGTCCGGGTGGTTAAATCAAGTCAAATGTTCTATCTATCCATATTGCTAAAAGAAAAGGTATACCTTCTTTAATCTGGATGCACAAAGGCAGAGCCAGTTTTTCAAGAACATGATCCGTATCCAATTTGATAAAAAGCGTGGATGCCAGATTGCCCATAGGTACTCATAAGGTCTTTCAATTCTGTATAGAACTTCTCAGTTGACTATCATTAATACAATCTAGCACAGGCCCATGCATTATGAACAAGTCCAGTTGGAAACCATTCACTTCGAAATTAGGTTCTAGTTGGATTTTTGGGGCATATCCTGAAGTCAGATCAGTTTCATTCACCATGTGTCATGTAATCTCTAAACATAACTCCAATAAGAAAAACATTAATTTGAATTTCTGCTCAGGTTATTTTTATCCAGTACATTTTAAAATTAATGTTTTGAGTATTTTTGCAGTGTGGATTGCTGTCAATTCTGCTGTCTGCAGCTATTAGTTGTGTAAACAAAGCCGTACCCAGTCTTTTTGGTTTCTGTAACTCTATCCAATGTATATTCCTTGTTTGCACATTGTACTTATAAGGGTAAGGCCACACAAGGAGATTCAGGGAGATTTTGTTGCCTGATGACTAATCGCCTCGTCTTTTGAGCGACTATCTCCCCGAACTGCTTCAGCGTTTTTCCCCATAGGCTACAATGAAAAGTTGCCTGAGGCAACTTCGGGCGACTATTGAAAACGCATTGCCGCATGTGCATTAGCGCAGGCGACTTTTCATTGTAGCCTATGGGGGGAAAACGCTAAGGCAGTTTGGGGAGATAGTTGCTCAAAAGATGAGGCGATTAGTCGCCAGGCGACAAAATCTTCCCGAATCTCCTCGTGTGGACTAGCCCTTAGAAATTATGTCTAAAAGTGCAGATGAAATGAGTATTATGTATAAATGAAGGTGCCTCATTCACCCACTGAGATCTGACAGTTGTGAAAAGAGCCGCAGCTCAATGTCTGATTGTTTATTTGTCCTAGCAGCCTGATTGGAACAATGCTATTTACTCACCAGCCGATTGGTCAGATAACTGCGGGACAACCGTTGTTTAACTACTTATGCTTGTGAGTCTGGCAGTGGTTGCATGGAAAAGTTGACTTCTGTGTTTCCAGGTATCTGTCATCGGACAAACACTGGCACAAGTGCTTACAGGCAATTGTCATGCAAGCCAATAGGAGTCACAAAAAAAATAATGTCCGCTGTTAGTTACCAGGGCCTATTTTTTGCAGCCTATGTTACTCCTCACTGGCTCCTGAGGAAGGATTTTTATCTTATGAGTGTAACCGCTCTGTGGGTGGTGTGAACATTACCAGTGGAGTACAGGTATGGGACATGTTATCTAGAATGCTTGGGACCTGGGGTTTTCCGTATAAGGGATCTTTCCATAATTTGGATCTTCATACTTTTTAAGTCTATTAGAATTTAAACATTAAATAAACCCAATAGGCTGGTTTTGTTTCCATTAAGGATTAATTATATCTCCGCTAGAATCAAGTACAATGTTTTGGTTTATTATTACAGAGAAAAAGGAAATCATTGTTAAAAATTTGGATTATTTGGATAAAGTGGAGTCTATGGGAGACCACCTTTCTGGAATCCGGAGCTTTCTGGATAACGGATCCCATACCTATACTAGCAATTGGAGGGTTTCTAGCACATATCTTATCACCGTATTTGTATAGTGTTTGTGATAGTCTGGCAATGACTTCCTTTTTAATCTCTGTAAAGCACTGTGGAATATGTTAGTGCAATGTAAATAATAATTGTGTGAGAGAGCTATCTTTCTCCATAAACACTTTATTGATATCTGCATGTAGCAGTCAAAATTGGCTTGCACTATTAACTGATGCGTTTTGAAAAAAACCTATTTTCTGATGACAGGCTCCCTTTAAACTGTCCAGTCCCAACCCAGCCCAATGTTCAGCCAAGGTTTTTAGAGCTGCTCCTCCCTGCTCCCAGGGATTGGACAGCATTGCGGGGTTGTTCAGCCAAACACTAAATCCTAATATATATGTAAATGTGAGAACATTAAGGGGCAGATTTATCAAAGGTTTTGGGTTCTTCGACCATTGAATAGTCCAACTTTGATTCGATTTTGAAAAAACTTAGAAATTTGAAGATCAAATTTTTTTCAATTACTGTCTCTTTAAAACTTCATACAAAATTCGAGGGTTGTGGAAGCACTCTAAAGGCTAAATTAAAGTATATTTAAGTATAATGGAAGTGCTACTTACAATGCACTTCCTTGGTCCCCTGTCTCATAAGCAATTCAGTATATATACAAGTGCAAGTGTTTACAAAACAGGGGTTTTTAGTTACAAAGTTGTGATCATAAAGTTGATAAGCCACCATACCACGTCAAGGTAAACCCCATATGGCGGTCCCTAACTTGTTTACCTCTGGTCATAGTAGAATAAAGCAACACCTTGAATCCATTCACACTTACTACACTTATTATTACACTTAATTTTGTTTGTTCTTTATCTATTTTATTTCACTCGTATATTTTTATTTCTATACATCCCACTCACACATATAATTATATACACATTTTAAGTGTGCACCTGTGCTTTTGGTTTTACTTTGCCTTCACTACTTGTATGTCATTACATTGTTTTAAAAAATGGGTGTTGGTTTGGGCAATTACTCCCTCTTAAAAGCCGCAAGGTAGTGGCGGCGGGGGAGGATTTAGCCTTCAGTTTGAAACCAAAGCTCAGCAGACATTTACTTCAATTCATGCTACTATGCAGAGAGGCGCAAGATCCTTTATACTACTATGACCAGAGGCAAACAAGTTCGGGACTGCCATATGGGCTTTACCTTGACGTGGGATAGTGGCCTTTCAACTTTATAATCATAACTTTGTAACTAAAAACCCCTGTCTGTAAACATATGCACTTGTATTTATACTAAATTGCTTATGAGGCAGGGGCCCAGAGAAGTGCATTGTAAGTAGCACTTCCACTATACTTTAAATATACTTTAGTTTAGCCTTAAAGGAACAGTTCAGTGTGAAAATAAAAACTGTGTAAATAGATAGGCTGTGCAAAATAAAAAATGTTTCTAATATAGTTAGTTAGGCAAAAATGTAATATATAAAGGCTGGAGTGAACAGATGTCTAATAAAACAGCCAGAATCCAACTTCCTGCTTTTCAGCTCTATAACTCTGAGCTAGTCAGCGACTTGAAGGGGGGCCACATGGTACATTTCTGTTCAGTGAGTTTGTAATTGACCCCAGCATTCAGCTCAGATTCAAAAGCAACAGATATGTGCTCTCAAGTCTCTGATTATTTACTGCCTGGTAACCACAGTAACCAGTCAGTGTAAACCAAGAGAGCTGAAAAGCAGGAAGTAGTGTTCTGACTGACATAATATACATCAAATCACTCCAGCCTTTATACATTACATGTTTGCCTAACTAACTATATTATAAACATTTTTTATTTTGCACAGCCTATCTATTTACCCAGTTTTTATTTTTACACTGAACAATTCCTTTAAGTGTGCTTCCACAACCCCCGAATTTTGTATATTGTTAAAACTTTGACTATTCGCCACCTAAAAGCTGCCAAAGTGCAGTTTTAGCCTATGGGGGACCTCCTAGAACCTGTATGGAGGCAATTGGGGGAATTTGTGAGATTGAATTCGGGCCACTTCAACTCCAAAAAACTTCGACCTCCATTCGATTGGTCTTTTTGAATTCAAAGTTCAAAGTTTTTTTTAACTTCGACCTTTGATAAATCTGCCCCTAACATTTGCTAACTAATTTAGCATCATTCGATAAAACCTAATGACTGAAGCTGCCTAGTTTTGAAAATTCGCATGACTTTAAGGTTCAGGTTAACTAGGCATTTAGGAATCTGCATTTTACAATAAAGTGGTCGGATGCCATCCCATGTAGGAAATGTAAAATGGGTTTTGTACTGTTCTGAGTTGTGTGTACATTCTTTAATGTTCATTGGTGTTGGGTACATGTATACTTACATCTCAAAGTTAAATGTATAGTTATTCTGTCTCTTTTATGGCACCGTTAAGGTATTTAAAGGGGTTGTTCACCTTTACATTAACTTTTAGTATGTTATAGAATTACCAATTCTAAGCAATTTTTCAATTGGTCTTTATTGTTTATTTTTTAGAGTTCTTAAATCATTTGCCTTTTTTCTTCTGACTCATTTTAGCTTTCAAATGGGGACATTGAACCCCTCTAAAAAACAAATGCTCTGTAAGGCTACAAATTTATCATTACTGCTACTTTGGATTACTCCTCTTTCTCTTCAGGTCCTCTCCTATGCATAGGAGATAGTTGCTAGGGTAATTTGGACCATAGCAACCTGATAGCTAAAATTGCAGACTGGAGAGCTGCTGACTCAAAAGTTAAATAACTCAAAAACCACAAATAATAAAAAATGAAAACTAATTGCAAATTGTCTCAGAATATCACTCTGGACTTGTATAACATAAGTTAACTCAAAGGTGAACCACCCCTTTAAATGTGCTTTAGTTTGTTTTAGTGGGGACAAACATGACATTGCCACTTCTGATGGCAACTGAATGATTTTAAGTCATAGATGTAAGGTGATCCTGCCTTCCAGCTCATAGCGATAACAGTGATCTCTCCCTAATGACCTTTCCTCTATATAATAACAGTCATGTGGCTTAGGACAATCTCTCACTGTGTTAATATTCAGCCAAATACTGTATTTACATAGTATAAGCAACTTTACAACATATAGTAATTATTTTCAGTGGTTTTAACATTATTTGTTATTTGAGATTGAGAGCAGTATTTGTTTTCTTTTCTCTGCCTTTACTCCTGGGATTTACTCTTGCAACAATGTAGGCGATTTCAGTTCTCTTCCAGGTCAGTTCATCAGCTGGTTTATGCTGAATTGTTTCATGAACTGGAAGTAGCTGTACAAATAGAAAGTAGCAATTCTATTGGTAAATAAATTAAAACCATGTAACATTTTTTATATAATTTGAAAGTGTGTTGTCGGCAGGTCTGAATGAAACGGGGTGAGGAAAAGAGAATACAAATTAACTAATGGGGAAAAAAAGATGTACTTAACTATTGTAAGTCCATTTGCCCCTGTAGTAAATGAGCTCAGAGTGGTACAGATAATGGCAGACTCACTAAGGGTTGGCTATCCAGGGGATGTTGCCCGAATTCCAGTATTTTGCCATTTCTTGTTAAAGGAGAACTAAAGCTTAAGCAGTAGGCTAGAAATATTGTACATTATGTTTTGTGCTTCTGTACCAGCCCAAGGCAACCACAGCCGTTTAGCAGTAAAGATCTGTGCTTCCAAAGATGCCCCAGTAGCTCCCCATCTTCTTTTCTGCTGATTCACTGCACATGCTCTGTGCTGCTGTCACTTACTGAGCTTAGGGACCCACTCACAATATACAGTACATATAGAATAGACATATCGCAATATAAGGCTAAGTAATTAATACAAATAATTACTACATGGCAGCACAGAAACCTGTGCAACTAGCATCAGAATTTAATAACCAGCCTTGTAGCATCAGCTTATATTACAGACCAACCTCATTTTCTGCTTGATCATTTGTGACGACCCCTAATATTAGCTTCTCAACAGCTGTATGTGAGTGTCACAGACACTATCCAAGATGGTGACCCTTTGTGACAAATTTCATCTTCTGGATCATTAAAGCTATTGAGAAGCTGAAACTGGGCTGGTTCAATAAATTCAGTATGTAAAATATAACATTTTTAGCTATATTCATTTTTAGGGTTTAGTTCTCCATTATTTGTATTGATTACTTCAGTTATTGGTGTAAAAGTACTGTAAGTAAAGAAGGTGTGTGATAGATAAGACTGGTTATGACCACTCATGCATGGGTAGGTTCCTAAACTAGGAAGCCTCTGCTTGCTATCTGTTGAGAGAGAGCAAGTTCTCGTTCTGGTTTATACATTCTCCATGTAGGATCTGTCCTGTCATAAGCTGCCCAGTGCAGAAAGAACCAGTTAGCTTGTGTAGTCAGGCTACCTGTTCTGCAGTTAGCTTTGTTAGGAATCCTTATGGTATTTCATTCGTCTGATGAGCATGGCAACAACACACCCTCGTGTATGTTGTAGATACATGAATTTTTTTCTAAGCAACTGTATGCGTGGGCTGCTTGAAGGTAAACCATCCAAATCCTCGTCATTCTAGTCCTGTCTCAGTAGCCCTGGTTTATTAGCCTTAGGAGAAAGAGTGAGGTCAAGGTGGAGTTCATTGGAAATACTATTACACTAGACTACGTTATTTTGCACATGCAGGTTAAAATGTTGTTGGAAATAGCATACATATTTGTTTAAAAAATATTTAAGCTGCATTGTTATTAGCATTTAATATGGGGCTGTGCATTCAGTTATATAATTGTGTTTATCTCTGACAATGCTTTATATGCAGCCTTGTTGCCTGTTAAACAATTGTTCTCTTTTACTGGCTTTTTTAGTCTGGTATCATACCAGCAGGATCCATTTTCCAGGGTACATTCCACCAAACAATACCTGCTTAATTTACGGGCCCATTCACTAAGTTTGAGTGAAGGAATAGAGGAAAAATAGTTCGAATTTCGAATGTTTTTTTTGGCTACTTCGACCATCGAATTGGCTACTTCGACTACGACCTTCGACTTCGAATCGAACGATTCAAACTAAAAATCGTTCGACCATTCGATAATCGAAGTACTGTCTCTTTAAAAATATATTCGACCCCCTAGTTCGCCACCAAAAACCTACCGAGGCCAATGTTAGCCTATGGGGAAGGTCCCCATAGGCTTGTTAGCAATTTTCTGATCGAAGGATAATCCTTCGATCGATGGATTAAAATCCTTCGGATCGAAGGATTTAATAATTTGATCGAACGATTATTCCTTCGATCGATCGAACGAATTGCGCAAAATCCTTCGACTTCGATATTTGAAGTCAAACGATTTTAATTCGGCAGTCGAATATCGAGGGTTAATTAACCCTCGATATTCGACCCTTGATAGTTTTTGTGGGCTGCAAATTGCCCACACCAGTGATGACCAGCAGCTTCCATAAAAGTCTAAGGGAGACGAGACAGGTAGTAGAAAAATAGTAGAAAATATTTCTGTACCTTAGATCAAATAAATTGGTGAATCAATTAATTGCACACAGCAATTTATAAATTAGAACGCATCCTATTAATCTAAAAATCAAAGCACAATTGATTGGTTTGGTAAATCGACAGTCACAAAACAAGGTTTTTTTCTTTCCTTTTTTACTTTACAATTGAACAATCCATAAATGGAGCAATATCTATGGGACAAATATGTTGGGCAGAGGACTCCAACCAATCTTACAATCTTGTGTAAAAATAATTTTTTTTTACCTTATGATAGGACCATGTTTAGTATCAAACATGCTCTTGCATGTACAGATATGTAATCTGATTAGGAAAGATGGCCTTATCCATGCTTGGATACAATTGGATGGTATAAGCGTCTAAAATACTGACACATTTTACATATGTATGGGTGTATTTGGCTTGGTTTCACATACTGTTGTACATGTATGGAACTTGTTATCCAGAATGCTCAAGACCTTGAGTCTTTCTGTAATTTGGAGCTTCATACGTCTACTAAAAAATAATCTAGAAATGAAATAAACCCAATAGGCTGGTTTTGCTTCCATAAGTATTAATTATATCTTAGCTGGGATCAATTACCATGTACCATGAAAAAGGACATTTGTGTGTTTTTTTTTTTTTGGTTTTTTTGGTTTTTTTTTTTTTTACAATTTTGAATTCTTTTGTTAAAATTGAATGTATGGTATATAGATCTTCCATAATTCGGAACTTTCTGGATAACTGGTTTCTGGCTAACAAATCCTATACCTATAGATCAATATATAAACACTGGTTTTTTAAAAAAAAAAAAAAACTACAAAAATCTATATTGGAAGACATAAGTCATATTTTCTTTGACTGTTCTATTTGGTATAATAAGTTTCTCTTACGGTAACTGTACTAAAACTATGTAACCTTTCTTGCTATAATTTATAATAAAGCTGCAGAAAATATCCGACCATGAGTTCCATTTTTAAACCCCTGCAGTCTTGTGTCTTTATGATAAGGGAGAAAATGCGTCTAATACCTAATATTATTTATTTTCTTTTTAATAATCATTATGGTGCCAGAATTTTCTGTGACCTCTGGACCCAGTGGTGTGATAGGATATCATTTCAGAGTTAAGCTATTCGCAATGGGTTGAAAGTACAGTAAAATTAATTATTAATACTATGTGCATTATTGCAATCTTTGTGAAATACCATAGAAATGCAGTGCGACACTGATCTAATGTGCAATAGTTGGAAGTAACTTTACAATGGATTATATCATTAGTAGGACACTTGAATGCTTCACTTATCATCCACTGGAACACATGAAAATTCCAGCATATCAAATGCATGCTAAATATCTGTGGGTAGGCTAAAACAGATTCCATCACACAATGTATATACTGTAGCTGTATTTATGGGTATTATTCATTGTAAAGTTTAAGATCCCCTTTTCTTATGAATTAAATTTTTTTCCTACTAATCAACATAGTAAGGAGCATAACTGAGTTTGACCCAATTGGAGCTGATTCATTGGGTCCTGTGAGAAAAAGTTTAAGAAGCATTGATTTAAGAAAAGGTATCTCCTCTACCTTTATCCATTCACTTGAGTTTATGCCAGTGGATGGGCTATGCAAAGCAACACCCCTTGTGCAAATACCCATAGAAATGTTTCTAGGAAAGGGGCAATTATTAAACAACCAGCCCTAGGATCCATAACGTTACATAGGCTATCCAGTAGATTTTTAGGATTTATACACCATTTGTGTATTTTAGCCATTTTGGGGTGATTGTGAGAACACATTTGGTCAGAATGTAATGTTTCTAGCTAATCGCCAATTTATTTATGCTGAAAATAGTGGTAATGTAATAACCGAGTCCGTATTTACTCCAGTTCTTGTAACTCATATCCACATGCTGTTCTGGGTTACTAGACCTGCATAAAAAATTGGGCTAATTATTGCAACAATCCCAAGCAAGCTGTGTAACATCTGAAGTCTGTAATTTGCTATGCCAGATTCTGCTTCTTCAGGTGTAAAGACCTAAAAAAAAAATAAAGACCAAACCCACATGCAATATAAGCCTCATATTTTGCCCAGGTCCAGTAACCAATAGCAACCAAGATGTTTGCTTTAAACAGGTGACTAGTAAATGTTGATGAATTGCTGTAGATGAATCTACCAGTAGCAAAGTTTCATCTTTTATTACATAACCCCCTTATCTTGCTATGTGGTTCATAGCAAGAAGATACAGGTTTTGCCTATAAAAGTTTAAGGGGGTAAGAAGATCCAAATGTGCCTATAATTGTAAGTTTAAGGGGGAAAGAAGCACAGCTACAGGAGTGGAATTCTCACTGGTTTAAGGGTGCACCATAGGATTGCAATTAAACACCTAAGCTGGATATACAAATACCAAAAAAAGTTTTGTTTTTCAGATTATCCTATGTATGGTTGAATTTAAATAATGGCTTGGTAGATAACATCCCCCTATACTAGCAAGATCCTTTAACTGGAAAAACATTGCATCTCCTTTACTAAATTCTGCTCCTTTGTAGGGAATCTCAGCCTTCTGTTCTTCAGGATACAACAGCCTTATTTATGCACATGTGTATTAAAACCTTCCTTTCCACGGGTTACCTCTTATTGTGGACCCCTTGTTGTGTAAGCACATTGGCATCCCACAACACTTTTCCTTTTTGTTGTCTAAACATCTGAATAATGACTACAATCTCTCCATTCTTCTCCAAACAGAACTCCCCTTGTGTTCTGATTGCTGCACGACAAGCAAGCTCTTCCACGGTAAGTACTTGGTCGCTTTGTGCTCGTTTATTTGAGCGTGACCAACTAAATTTGAATGTGTCCAGTAATGTATTGCTTCCACTTGGCAGACTTTCATAATGTGCTGACCATATTCCTCCTCATCCTTTTTTTTTTTACTCGTTTAGAATCTAAAAGATGTCCTGTCAGATTTAATTCCCAAAGAACAAACGAGAATCAAGAACTTTAAGCAGCAGTATGGCAAAACGGCGATTGGGCAGATCACTGTTGACATGGTGAGTAGAAACCCTTTTCCCACAAATGTTACAGGCTAAAAAAAAAAAAACTTGCAGAATATCTTGTTCTTACTGGTAAAATAATTTTTCCTTCTAATATGAGCTGTCTAAGCAGGTCACTGGCCTTCTACACTGTTTCATGTCTAAAATGTGATACTCTAGTTTCTCAGAAGTATCAGAGAATCAGCAGCAACTAATGTATTGTAGTAACAGTTACTCTGCAACAGACATTACTGAGGCTTAGAAAACATCCTCAGTAGGGCTTGAAGCTTGTGCTGCAGAGCATTGTCCCAAATGTAATAAACTATATGATTTTAAAAAGTCCTTAATCTGATTTACTAAGCTGTTACTAGGGAAAATATGCATTTTTAAAACTTAAATGTAAAAAAAAAAATAGAAAGCAATGTGAAAATGTATCTGTTTGAATCGAATACTTTTTGCAAAGATGGCCTGCCCCTTTAAATGGCCTTAACAACCTTCTCTCATAATCCATTCAACATCACTATTACCTCATCTACCTGTTACTCAATGTTGCACAAACAGTAGATGATTACTCATGAGGCTGGTCCATATGTAGCTCTGGCATAGCTATAAGTTACTACTAGAATAATTTTTGTGCACACCCTCATAATTACCTTTGGGAGGATGGCTGTTCTGCAGTCATGCAATGGAACTGTCAGAAGTCTGGGCCCTACAGTGTCCTCCTCTCTCTTGGGTACTTGTAGGAACTGCCTGGTCTGCCATACTTATTGCAGTGACCCTGGTTTGAACACTGTTTATTCAGTTGTATATTGTATAACTGCTGACTTCCATTTGTCTTCTGCTAAATGCAAGAGAGTTCATCTGTTGTAATATTTTGTTGTTACAGTTGCCGAAATACTGGTAAAGGCACAATCCTGGAAAAAAGTTTTATTTACTGTAGAAGTGAAACTTTTTTTTTTTTCTGTCCTCTCCATTCCTAGAATATGATTATTCGGTCAGCATTTTCTACATTCCTCTATGCTTCAGCTTTCCAATTGCTTAGCAAGACCATGTGCCTTGTGGGAAGGGTATGCAGTGTAATTCATTGCAACCATATCAGCTGACTTCCATAATGGAATTACTCTGTTCCATCTTAGGGCCTGTAATTACTAGGATACATAGTTATTAGTCTTTTTGCACATCTGAAACACTTACTTAAATTATATAAAATCACTTTGGGCCAGTGTTGACGAGAGTGTGCACTTCTTGATTTTCACATTTTTAACATAGAAGGTAAACACATTTTACCTTGCGAGGATCATCCTGGTTTCATCTCAATGTAACCATAAATATTTATTTTTGTTCAGATATGGACAGATTTATCAATGGTCAAATTGAAAATTCAATTTTGAATTAGAATTTTGATGGGTTTTTTTTTATGGCCAAAACTGTCAAATTCGACTAGGAAATTGTTAAAATTTAAGCTTTTTCAAAAATTCAATTTCAATTTTCGATATTTATCATACTCTGGCCCTTTAAGAACTCAAATTTGACTATTCGCCACCAAAAACCTGCCGAATTGCTGTTTAAGTCAATGGGAGACATCCTGAGATCAATATGGAGTTGTTTGCAACCTTCCTGACATTTGCGGGTTTTTTTGCGGAGAAAAAACTCGAATTGAGTCAGTTTTGGGTCAGTCCCATTCACCCAAGTTTTGAAAATTAGATTTTTTAAAAAAACTCCCTTGAATTCGAAATTCGACCCTTGACCAATAGTGTTTATGCTTTTTTTTTCTTTTCTTTTTTTAAACTTAAGCCCAACTGAATGAGTTAATTTTTAAAAAGGGATGTATATTTTAGGGATGCACCCAATCCTTCGCGAAAGATTCGGCCGAATACCGAACCAAATCCTGCTTTACATAAGCAAATTAGGGGTGGGAAGGGGAAAACATTTACTTCCTTGTTTTGTGACAAAAAGTCACACGATTTCCCTTCCTGCCCCTAATTTGTGTATGCAAATTAATAATTTGCATATGCAAATTAGGATTCTGCTCAGCTGGACAGAAGGATTCAGCCAAATACGAATCCTGCTGAAAAAGGCTGAATCCCAAACTGAATCCTGGATTTGGTGCATCCCTAGTTATACACTTTCTCTTCGTGGTTTCTGTGGTCACTGAGTCTAGTTACCATATAGTAGTATAGAGCAAGAATCAGAAGTGCAGTGTTGCTTGGCATATTGTTGTCTGGGAAACGCTAAAAGTTAAAGGAACAGTAATGTCAAAAAATAAATGTTTTAAAGTAATGAAAATACAATGCAGTGTTGCCCTGCACTGGTAAAACTGCTGTGTTTGCTTAAGAAACACTATTATTGTTTATATAAATAAGCTGCGGTGTAGCAATGGGGGCAGCCATTCAAAGGAGAAAAGGCTCAGGTTACACAGCAGATAGCAAATAACCTCTATCTGTCTAATGGTGTTATCTATTATCCATTAGTTAACCTGTGCCATGTAGCCTTTTTTTCAATTTCCGTCATTGCTACTCAGCTGCTTGTTTATATGAACTGTAGTAGTGTTTCTGAAGCAAACAGGTCAGTTTTACCAGTGCAGGGCAACACTACATGATATTTCCATTACTTTTAAACAATTACATTTTTTGGTGTTACTGTTCCTTTAATACTTGAGTATAAAGAAACTATGCTGGCCTACATCAGACCTGAGCAGCCTGAGAACTCTTTGTGTACATGTGCTGCTGCGTGGTCTGAAGTGTTGCCATTGAGGTCATTGTGACCCTAACTAGTTCTCTGCCTGCTGAACCTGTTGCACCATGTCACAACTGCTCTGTTTTGGTGGTGACATTGCTAACCTTCCAGAGTCACTAAACAATGATGTTGCTTGAAATAGTAACTTGTGTGTAATGACCGTTAAATGTCTTCCTTCTTACAAAGCACCAGGTTGCTCATGCTGTAAGGCTAACATCCCTGCTATCCTAATAAATTCATTGGTTTAAGGTCCTGTGAGAAATTCTGACTGTTTGAAGTAACTTAGACTAGAGAGTGATATTCTGAGACAATTTGCAATTGGTTTTCATTTTTTATTATTTGTGGTTTATGAGACTGGAACAGGAGAGACCTGAATATAAAGATGAGTAATACAAAGCAGCACTAACAATAAACATTTGGCCTTACAGAACCTTTGTTTTTTTAGATGGGGTCAGTGACCACCATTTGAAAGCTGGAAAGAGTCCAACAAAAAAGGCAAATAATTCACAAACTATAAAAAAATAAATAATGAAGACCGATTCAAAAGTTCCTTAGAATTGGACATTCTATAGTAAAACACACAATTCACATAGTAAAAGTTAACTGGAAGGTGAGCCACCCCTTTAAAAGACCAGTAACATCAAAAAATTAAAAAAAAAAACTTTTTTAAGTATACTACGGGAAAAAAAAACACCAGCACATTAAACTTTAAAATCACTAAGCCTTTATTTAGAAATAACTTACCGAATCTCCGCTTGCACTCAGAAAAGGTGATCGGGTGATCCATCGTGCAACGCTCGATTTCTCCTCCCTGCCTTCCTTATAGTAGCCAGGGAGGAGAAATCGAGCGCCGCATGATGGATTGTCGCATCTCCTTTTTTTTTTTTTTTTGAAGAGGAGCACAAGCGGAGTTTAGGTAATTTATTTCTAAATAAAGACTTAGCGATTTTAAAGTTTTATATGTGTTGGTGTTTATTATTCGTAGTATACTAACAATTGTTTTTTTTTTTTTTTATTTGATGTTACTGGTCCTTTAAGTAATTTCTGTTTTAAAGCATGTAACAATCAATTTTAAGTCTGTAAAATCTCACGGTAATACTACATTTAAAAAATATAAATCTTGTAGGACAGTGCTTTACACATTCTTTATATAGATGTCTATCTAATACAAAGCAAGTTGAAATACAACTTTTATTATAACAGTTTGGAGGGGACGATATCTGGTCTACAGGCCTCTTGCACAGAACTGCAGGCAGTATAAATCTATGACAGTATATTTGATGCTTTTTCATTTCTACTTGTTGAATCAATACACTTATCCTGCCTCTATTTCAGGTATATGGTGGTATGCGTGGGATGAAGGGGTTGGTCTATGAAACATCTGTGCTTGACCCTGATGAGGTAAGGAAAAAAAAATGTGATCACTTTGAAAAAAAAATTGCCACCTAGTTTTCCCAACGTCATTTATTGGTCTGTCTTTCCCCAGGGTATCCGCTTCAGAGGCTACAGCATTCCTGAGTGCCAGAAGCTGCTCCCCAAGGCTCCTGGAGGGGAAGAGCCATTGCCTGAGGGACTCTTCTGGCTTTTGGTTACTGGGGAGGTACCCAATCAAGAACAGGTAATGTTTGATGCATGTTAAAGTTCAAACTCCTTTTATAAGACCATATAAAACAGTGGTCCCCAACCATTTTTTGGAAGGGGTTGGGGACCCCTGATATAAAAGGACTGCTCATGTACCACCTCTTCCCTAAAGGCAAACGTAAAGTGATACTGACACGTTGATATAAAAATCATAGGAACGTGTCAGTATGAAGAAAATGCTGAATTCAAATGCTGACTAAAGGTGGCCATACACTGAGAGATCCGCTCGTTTGGCGATGTCGCCAAACGAGTGCATCTCTCCCCGATATGCCCACCTTGAGGTGGGCAATATCGGGCTGATCCGATCGTGGGCCCTAGGGCCCAACGATCGGATCCTAACGAATAGTAATGGGTGGTCGGATTGCGGGACCGCATCTACAGATGCAGCCGTGATCCGACGGGATTTTTAATCCCATCCGATCGAGATCTGGCATCTTTTATCGGCCCGTGTATGGCCACCTTAAATCTCTTCAACTGTTTCCTACATCTTCCGGATTGCTTCACTGATGCAGGGCTGGGGGCAGCGCGATCGTTCCATTGGCTGATTACGTATCACAACAGGAATTCAGCCTATGGAAGGATCGCTCCGCCCCCCAGCCCTGCATCAGTGAAGCAACCTGGAAGATCAGTCAGTGCAGGGAGGGATTCGGCTGAGAAAGGTGCACAGGGCTGGGGGCGGATTAGCTGGGGGTCCTTTGCAGGAAATATTTTGTGTGCAGCATTTTCTTCATACTGACATGTTCCTATGAATTTTATAGGAACGTGTCAGAATTGCTTTAAGGCATAACTGCCCAGGTACATTGCATAGTTGCCACTGCTTTACGGACCACGTTTTCAGTATACTCTATTAAAATACCGCAAATAGACCCAGATAAAGCCTTTGTGTTGTGTGCTTTATTTGTTGGCCTCTAGTGTTGCTTTTATGGGTGTCCCCAAAGGTGTATTTATCTCATGCTGTGTGTAACTTTCCCACAATAAAACACTGCTTTTCATCTGACTTTTGAGTTGCATTCATTAAAGTAAAAACTTTTATCTTTGTGGCCATCTTTGCCTCATATGATTCCTCTAAACTACTGGGTATAATTGCTGTTCCTCAAAGGAGAATTAATTGGCATAAATGGCCTCTGTCATTTCCATTTAAAGGAAGTGTAAAAATAAAAACTGGTTAAATACACAGTATGTGCAAAATAAAAATATGTTTCTAATATAGTTAGCCAAAAATGTAATGTGTAAGAGAACAGCACACTACTTCCTGTTTTTAAAGGAGAAGGAAACCCTGTAGAAAAAAACCCGGACCCCTCCACCCCAGGTAGACCTCCCTCCCTCCCCTCCCCCCCCCCCCCCCCCCCCCCAGTGAAATGCCCCATACTTTATATTTACCCATCGTCACAGATTCTGGCAGCGGATTTCACGGTATACATCTTCCGGGTCCTCTGTAAACTGACTGGGAGATCGGCAATCTCCGTCAATTTCAGTTGTAGAAAACCGGCAAATCGCTCCAACTGCGCATGCGCTGACATACCGATCTCCCAGTCAGCTTTTACCCATGTGACCTTCTCAAGTGACTGACTGGTTACTGCCTGGTAACCAATCAGTGAAAACCAAGAGAGCTGCAAAGCAGGAAGTAGTGCTCTGTTCTGTTACACATCCAGTCACTCCAGCCTTTATATATTACATTTTGGCTAACTGACTATACTAGAAACATTTTTTATTTTGCACAGCTTATCTATTTACCCAGATTTTATTTTTATACTGAACAAGTCCTTGCATTCCCGTTAAGGTGTATAGAAGAGTGCTCCAAATGGCACTTGCGCTTCCATGTCTGTGGTCATGAATCCCTCTTTTTCTTCTAGCAAAAGTAATTGCCCCATTTTTGCTAAATGTCACTGTTTTTCTTTTGAGCGCTGCATTGTTTATATAGTAGATTCATGTGTTTTAACCCAACAAACTGAAAGGGGTTGTTCACCTTTGAGTTATGTAGCCTTACATTGCATTCATTTTTCGATGGGGTCGGTGACCCCCATTTGAAAGCTGGAAAGATTCAGAAGAAGAAGGCAAATCATTTAAAAAACAATAAATATTGAAGACTAATTGAAAAGTTGCTTAGAATTAGCCATTTTGTAAAATACTTAACTTTAAGGTGAACCAGCCCTTTTAGGGAAAAAAAGGCACATTAGAATGAAGTCTGTGGCACCTTCAGCCAGACCTTAAACATTCCTTGTCCCTTGGGCTTTCCAGTTGGGGCAGTCCTGCTGTAGCTTTTCAGCACAATTATCCAGACTGATCTGCTTTTCTTCTGAGTATTTCAGAGAAAGTGTTAGTAGTCAGCATCTTCGTGTTAACTGACATGATAGTGGGGCTCATATATCAACACTAGGCAAATTGTACCTGAGCAATAGACCCAAGTTAACCAATAAACTGCAGGTATAATAATACAAAGCACCAACAGATGAGTGAGTTCTTTATTTAATCACGCAAGGATGGTTACCCATCATTTTTAAATGCATAGCAATACAGAAAAACTGAGCATTCAATCTCTCTTCTCTTTACAGGTGAACTGGATTTCCAAGGAATGGGCAAAGAGAGCTGCTCTTCCTTCCCATGTGGCCACCATGCTGGACAACTTCCCCACCAACCTTCACCCCATGTCACAGCTCAGTGCCGCCATCACTGCATTGAATAGTGAGAGTAATTTTGCTCGGGCCTATGCTGAAGGGGTCAACAAATCCAAGTACTGGGAGGTAAGTGATGTGCATACTCCTAGGACTCCATTGTATATTTAAAGGCTCCTAGTCCAATATTTGGTTTTGTATTGAGCTGAATCAAATCCATATCCAAACCTGGCTTAAAAACTCTGGACAGCGGAGCATAATCTTATAGTTTAGATTGAATTTAGTTCTCCACTAAACCCTTTGTGGTGGAATTGACCCAATTGACCCAATTAAAATGGTGTATTTGGAGCTGTACCTCAAATTGCCAATCGTGTAGTCAGCACATTGAAAGAATTAATAACCTGGGCAATTGCTGTAAAGCATTTGGTTTTTTTTTCCCGGAAAGCTTAGTGTATTTTTAAGCTGCTTGGTGCTTCACATTTCAATCAGTGGGAAACCATATTGGGTAGTCTCCCAGTAGCTGTAGAAGATCTGTTATGTCCTGATGGTGCATCAGCAGAGTAACCAAAAGGTTTCGGTAGTTGGTTTTGGGTGGGCATAGTGACATTATCACTTCTACATATCTTCCATAAAGGCCCATGGATACTTTTTGAGTAGACCCCTTTCTTCACAAGCATTTTGAATAAAGTGCTGCATCACTCGTGGCTTTTCTCTGCAGACAGAAAAAACACCACTGCTTGCCCCATTTTTTTCCACTTTACCCTAACTAGAATCTGCCTTTCAGTGCACACATGGACAGATGGAAAATGTCTGCATTTTTGTGGCACAATCTGCCTCGTGCGCACTTGCAACAGATGCCAGTCATGTCGATGTGGAACAGGCAAGAGATGGTTATGGTGTTTTTCAGCTTGCAAACAAATTGTATGTGCAATATAGCCCTTAAAGGGATACTGTCATGGGAAAACATCAGTTAATAGTGCTGCTCCAGCAGAATTCTGCACTGAAATCCATTTCTCAAAAGAGCAAACAGATTTTTTTCTATATTTAATTTTGAAATCTGACATGGGGCTAGACATATTGTCAGTTTCCCAGCTGCCCCAGTCATGTGACTGATAAACTTCAATCACTCTTTACTGCTGTACTGCAAGTTGGAGTGATATCAATCCCCCCCCCCAAGCAGCCTAACAGAACAATGGGAAGGTAAGCAGATAGCAGCTCCCTAACACAAGACAACCGCTGCCTGGTAGCTCTAAGAACAACACCCAATAGTAAAATCCAGGTCCCACTGCGACATATTCAGTTACATTGAGTAGGAGAAACAGCAGCCTGCCAGAAAGCAGTTCCATCTTAAAGTGCTGACTCTTTCTGAAATCACATGACCAGGCAAAATGACCTGAGATGGCGCCTACACACCAATATTACAACTAAAATAAATACACTTGCTGGTTCAGGAGTGAAATTTTATATGGTAGTGAATTATTTGCAGTGTAAACCGTGTAATTTAGAAATAAAAATCAGGACAGAACCCTTTAAAGGGGTTGTCCACCTTTAAATTAACTTTTAGCATGATATAGACTGATATTCTGAGACAATTTGCAGTTGGTTTTCATTTATCATTATTTGTGGGGTGTTTTTTTTTTTTAGTTATTTAGCTTTTATTATTCAGCAGCTCTCCAGTTTGCAATTTCAACATTCGGGTTGCTAGAGACCAAATTTCCCTAGCAACCATCCATTAATGTAAATAAGAGACTGGAGTGCCTGAATAGAGGGAAGAGTAATGAAAAGTAATAGTAACAATACATGTGTAGCCTTTACAGAGCATTTGTTTTTAGATGGGGCTCAGTGACCCCCATTTGAAAGTTGGTAAGAGTCTGAAGAAGGCAAATAGTTTAAAAAAAAAAAAAAAAACGGAGACCAATAAAAAAAGTTGCTTATAATTAGCCATTCTATAACATACTAAAAGTTAACTTAAAGATGAACCACCCCTTTAAGAACACATTTCAGGCAAGATAATGTTACTTGGTGACTTATTTAGAGAAGGAGTTGCAGAAAAAAATCTCATTTTTTGATGAATTGCAACATGAAAAAAAAAAAATCCCTCAAGTCCTATTCCCTAAAGCTGCACTGTGTTTGTGATTCCGAATCTGAATGCAAGATAAATATTGTCGCTACATTTAGTTCCAGCTAGTATTGGCCGAATGGGAAATGAATTGAGCTTGCTGGGGAACTCTGCCCTCTACAGGACAATGTGCACCATGTCAAACTTCCCTTCCCCACTGCTTTTTATTGAGTCACTGACCATAGGGATTTGTTTTGTGTTTTTATTTTTTACAAAGGATAACGGAAAAACTTGGGTGATACTTTCGCCTCACTAGCCTGTGTTGCTGTTACACAGTCCAGTCTTTTATCTGAAGGTCACACTGAGCTGTCCTTGGATTGCCTTGAACTAATTCTGTCTTGTTTGGGGGTGGGACTAGGATTTTCCATCCTGACTCCCATTAATGTCCTTGGCTAAGTGACAAGCCTTGTTCACATTCCCATATTGCGCATGAGGATTTCTTTAGCATTAACCCTTTTATTGCCGGTGTCATTTAAATATTTTCTGTGCTACTAGGAACCACATCACATAAATGCACTGTTTGGAAATGAGCCAAATGTGAGTTTTCAAGGTTGTTGAGGACTTTTTCTGAGCAGATGAAATCCATCCACATGACTTGGCACACACCTGCTCAGCAGAACATGCAACACATTTAGAGGCACATTTATCATGGGTCCAATTTCAAATTCATGTGTTTTTTGTTTTTTTTTAACTCCCATAAATTCGACTAGTTGAAATTTATTAATAAAATAGATTCTTTTTTAAATGACCCGAAAACTCGAATAGAATTCAATTTTATTGATAAAAACGCTATTCCAGTTTTTTTCTCTGCAATGTCAGGAAGGCTACAAACATCACCAAATTGTTCCCTAGACCTCTCCCATTGACTTATACAGTAATTCGTCAGGTTTTAGGTGGCGAATCGTCAAATTCAAGTTCTTAAAGGGCCAGAGTATGCTAAATCTTGAAATTTGAATTAAAACCCGAATCAAGTTTGGATAGTTCACCATTCGAAAATAGAGAGTTTTGACCAAAGGAAATTCGAATTTTCACTTCAACCCTTAATAAGTCTGCCCCTTAATGTATGTGTTGGGCAGCTACGCTTGACGCACAAAAGCAGGTCTCTTGGGTTGATACTAATGGAATCTTCCAAGAATAGCTCCATCTAAACACTGCCTGCTAAAACTGTATCTGTATCAGACAGGAACCCTCACAGGCAAGAACCAGTTATGTGTTGTGCTGAGACATTGTTAGTCCCTGTAGCAGACACAATGTATTCTTTTAAGCTGTGAGCAGTGGAATAACAGAGCAGGGGTGCCCAGACTTTATTACCCTGGGATCTACTCTCGACACCTGGCCCCCATCAGGAGATCTACCTTAATAAAAATAGTGGTCCATCTACCATGCAGGCTCTTGAGGGATCTCATTCCCTCCGCACCAACCCCTGGTAGTTATGCCACTGGCAGCTTCTTTATTTAGGGAGGATGAGTAGAATGGTTAGAACAGAGAAGGGCTCAGTGTAATCAGACATTACAGCAGTGAAATTAACTTGTCCCTTGGATCCTGGAACAGCATTAATATAGATTCATTGACACAGGGACCTATGAGGATTAGACTTGTAATTTTTATCTATATGTAAAATGTTGTTGTCCCTTTAGAAAAAGAGAAGCATGATTCCCTTGTCAATAGGGTTGCCACCTGGCCGGTAAAAATGATGGTTGATCCCGAGTTATGAATAGGAAAAATAGATAAATATATAGGAAGGCCGGTATATTTTTCCGTAAAAGGTGGCAACCCTACTTGTCAATATGGGGCAAACGCTTATAAATTCCCTAATAAAAATTATTCTGCACACCCTCAAAACAGAGAATAGTGACTGCCACCTGACCCCTCCCCCTCAATTGCGCCCAAGGTGCCATCTCTCAAAGTCAAAATGGATGTGCCAGTCAAACTGGGATTTTGGGAAATGCCTCCACCCCCAGGATCAGTCAAAAATGTCCTTGTCCTTATTATTCCTGTGTATGAGACGGGGCGACCCTTAGACCCCTGCCATGGAAACTCACCAGCTCTTGGGCAGTCACTTCCGCTCTCGTCGGCAGTAGGGGGAGGAAAGGAGATTATTACTTTTGTGCAGCCCTGTTTTCGTAACTTATACAGCACCGCTGCCTGTAATCATTGGAGAACAGTGAGTGCAGAGAGGAGTGGGAGGGACACAGCCAAGGTTGGAGCTAGGATGGAGGAGTGGTCCTAGTGCGCACCAGATGGATTGAAGCTTCTAAAGCAATCGGTGCTGTGTACGACGTCCCCTCCTCTCTGGTCGGTCGCGGTCTACCAGAAATTTTACCAGGATCTACTGGTAGACCGCGATCGACGTCCTGGGCACCCCTGCTATAGAGGAAGCAGTCCAACAGGACAAGGGGGTCCGAATTGCGGGGTTGGCTTCATCTGTAGTAACGAACTCCCCCCTTCCCCAGCTGCTCTCTTACCTGCAGCAGGAAAGCAGAGACACAGGGTGGGAAGTGGGCGTGGACGGGAGACTCGAGATCGGAGTCCGCTGGGCCCCTCTCGAGGAAACTTCGGGCGTCTTCGGAAAACAAAGTGCCATGTGTGCATTGCCGCAAGCGATTTTCCTTTTAGCCGGTTGAGGGCAGGGGGAAGACAGTTCAGGGAGATTGTCGCCCCGAAGAAGAGGCAATTTGTCGCTGGGGCGACTAATCTCCCCGAATCTGCTCGTGTGGACTGACCCTAAGATTAGGGATGCAGCAGATCCCCTATTTTGGGATTCATTTCAATCTTTTCTGGATGATTCAGGTGAATCCCAAACCAAAATTTACATATGCAAACAGAGGAACGTAAGGGCAAGGCCAGACGTGGCATTTTTACGTTGTGTTTTTAAAAAAGCTTGGTCGGGTGTAAATACGCCACTGAAACCACACGCGACTATCAACATGCGTTTTTCAGCACATAGGTTTCTTTTGGCAACATGCACTTCTCATTGTTCTCGTTCACCATAATTCCGCTGGCTAGAAATAGAAAAGCTATTTAAGAATAGAAAAGCTATTTACATGCAAAATGAAGCAGGAATGACCGTCCATACACAACGTAATTACGTCACCGGCCTAATACCCCATAAAACCGTATATACGTCATTTGTCTTGCGAGAATTTTGAAGCCATATTTAAAATACACTACGGGGCACATTTACTTTGCTCGAGTGAAGGAATAGAATAAAAAAAACTTCGAATTTCGAATGTTTTTTTTGGCTACATCGAATTGGCTACTTCGACCTTTGACTTCGAATGGAACAATTCAAACTAAAAATCGTTCAAATATTCGACCATTCGATAGTCGAAGTGCTGTCTCTTTAAAAAAAAAAAAAAACCTCCGACCTCCTACTTCGCCACCTAAAACCTACCTACCGAGGTGCAATGTTAGCCTATGGGGACCTTCCCCATTTCTAACAATTTTTTGGTCGAAGAAAAATCGTTCGATCGATGGATTAAAATCTAACAATTCTAAGGATTTAATCGTTCGATCGGACGATTTTTCGTTCGATCAAACTATTTGCGGTAAATCCTTCTACTTCGATATTCGAAGTCAAAGGATTTACATTCGGCAGTCGAATATCGAGGGTTAATTAACCCTCGATATTCGACCATATGTAAATCTGCCCCCACATATTTACGTAAAGTGGTGGTAGTTTCTTGACGTATTGCCGTTTCTGCTGAAAAACGCCAATACTGGCGTCCCGTGGTGGATTTCTGCTTGCAAGCGCCCTGTGAGAATAGTGTGTTTTCCATTAGTTTCAGTGGTAGTGCAGTTTATGCGTATTTACGCGCGATGGAGCTTTTTTAAAAACACAACGTAAAAATGACACGTCTGGCCTTGCCCTAAGGGTCAAAAAGAACCACACGCTATGCATACAAGGGCATTGTAAAAACAATTTGCAATTTCCTTGTTCAAGTGATAAAAAGTCACATGATTTCAAGGGTTCGGATTCAGTTCGACCAGGCACTGAATCTGCCCAAATCCTGCAGGGAAAATCCTTGCATTCAGCCAGATTCCAAACTGGATTCAGGATACTTATTGCCTACTAAGCAATGACAGGTGTTTCTCTGCAGCAGCAGCAGCAAATGCCTGGCTGAACCGGTATAAAGCATATGCAAATTAGGGGCAGGGAGGGAAATCGCATTACTTTTTATCACAAAACAAGGAAGTAAAGAATGTTTTCCCCTTCCCACCCCTAATTTTCATATGCAAATTCGGTTTGGTATTCGGCCGAATCTTTACAAAGGATTCAGGGGTTCTGCCAAATCCAAAATAGTTGATTCGGTGTATCCCTATTTATTAAGCGTCTAATTTCGAATTCATGTGAGTTTTACTCAAACTCACATGAATTTGATTTTACTTGAAATTTGATTATTCGATTATATATTGAAAAAAAAACCGAATATGTAAAACTCGGACGAATTTTACTGACTTGAAAACTCGAATCAAATCCAACCAAACTTGATTCCAGTTTTTTCTCCGAAAAAAACCTTGAATGACAGGAAGGCTGCAAACAACTCCAAATTGGTCACTGCACCTCTACCATTGACTTATACAGTAATCCAGCAGGTTGTAAGTGGCGAATTGTCGAATTCTTAAAGGGCCAGAGTATGACATTCAAATTTTTTTTAAAAAAAATTCCCTAGTTGAATTTGATAGTTTTGAACATTTCAATTCAATGCAACCCTTAATAAATCTGCCCCTTAGTCTTCTTGTTCCTCTAAGCAATGGATTTGTAAGTGTATTTACATGCCATAGTTTAAGCAGTCTACAAGTCAGTGTGTTGCTTATATCCTAATTTGTGTATATATTATGGGATAGTGACCATGGTTCCAAGCTTCCCATAACAAATTGTACTTCTTATTGCAGTTGGTTTATGAAGATTCCATGGATCTGATTGCCAAACTGCCTTGCGTTGCTGCAAAGATCTACCGCAATCTTTACCGTGAGGGAAGTAGCATTGGAGCCATTGATTCCAATCTTGACTGGTCTCATAACTTTACCAACATGCTGGGTTACACAGAGCAGCAATTCACAGAACTGATGAGACTTTACCTGACTATCCACAGGTTTGTGCTGTTCAATGCACTTTCAAACTGTTGCATGAAAAATAGCAAAAGGTCTGAGCCTCTGTTTTTTAATTCATAGTGACCATGAAGGAGGCAACGTGAGCGCTCACACAAGCCACTTGGTGGGAAGTGCACTGTCTGATCCTTATCTCTCATTTTCGGCTGCCATGAACGGACTGGCAGGCCCTCTTCATGGTTTAGCTAACCAGGTATGTGCTTGTATGTTAATCTCTTGGTATGTAGCATGTACTTCGTATCTCTTGTTTGTCTGACACTTTGTCATTTTCAGGAAGTTCTTGTGTGGCTCACAAGTCTGCAGAAGGATCTTGGTGGAGAGGTGTCCGATGAGAAGCTGAGAGATTACATCTGGAACACTCTGAACTCCGGCAGGGTATGGACCACCATTAACATATTCCAATGTTGCCAACAATCCGGTCTTTTACTTATCTAATCTCCATGATTCTGTATTCTTTAAACAAGGTTGTCCCTGGATATGGTCATGCTGTGTTGAGAAAAACGGACCCACGCTACACTTGTCAGAGGGAGTTTGCACTGAAGCACCTTCCTGATGACCCTATGTTCAAACTGGTGGCTCAGCTTTACAAGATTGTTCCCAATATATTACTGGAACAGGGCAAAGCCAAGAATCCATGGCCCAATGTGGATGCTCACAGTGGGGTCCTCCTACAGGTATGGATAAACAAAAAAAAAGAAGTGCTACTCAGATGTCCTTTAACTCACAGATCAGTGGGGCTCATTTATCAACACTGGGCAAATTTGCCCATGGGCAGTTACCCATAGCAACCAATCAGTGAATAGCTTTTTAAAGCCAGCTGCAAGTAGAACAATGAATGCAGCAATTTGATTTGGATGCCATGGGTTACTGCTTGACGGAAGTTTAATTTTGTAAATAAAGATACAAATGGGTCTGGGGATGTTTGTGCTACTCAGTATGGTAGGCGCATCTATTGGATTCAACCCACTTTGATTTGGGAAGTGTTAGAACATTATGGGTGTTATGTAATAAAAGGCACTAAATTTGACCAGGGGCAGTAACCCATAGCAACTAATTAGCAGGAAGACTATAGTGGTCACCTGTTTAAAAGCAAACCTCTTATTGGTTGGTCTTCTCCTGTGCCTTTTATTTCAAATGGGGGTTTGTGTTTGCAATACAAGGGTAAAAAAAATATGGATTTTTCCTGTATATGAAATGGTTGTTCTGCTAATTTGAGAAGGCTCTCCTCTGCCTTCCTTTAAGGCTTGGATTAAGCATCACATTGAGCAGCAACTACATTCGTACTTGTGGGTCCTTTAGCTTGGTGTTCTATTTCTTAAAAGGAAACGTAACATCAATAAGTGAGAAATTAAATAATTGTTTTAAAGCAATTAAAATATTTTATGTAAAATAAGTGTTGCCCTGCTTTGGTAAAACTGGGGGGGGGGGTTGCTTTTTCCATAGTTTATATAAAAACACTGCTGTGTAGCCATGGGGACAGCCATTCAAGCTAAAAAGGAAAAAATCACAGGCTATGTCACACATAAGCTTCACAGAATACAATGGGTTTAGATTGCTGTGTAAGAACTAAACCCATTGTATTCTGCAAACCTTATCTGTTGCCACTTTTACCAGTGCAGGACAACAATGAATTAATATTTTAATTCATTTAAAGGAACAGTAACACCAGAATTTTTTTTTTAAGGAATGACAATATAATGTATCCTTCACTGGTAAAACTGTCTTGTTTGCTTCAGAAACACAACCATAGTTTCTATAAACAAGCTGCTGTGTAGCCATAGGGGCAGCTATTCAAGCACAGGATACACAGTAGATAGTAGATACATTCTGAAGCATTCCATTGTATACTATAGAGCTTATCTGCTGTGTATCATGTGCCTTTTTCCTTTTCCACCTTGAATGGCTGCCCCCCATGGCTACACAGCAGTTTGTTTATATAAACTATAGTAGAGTTTCTGAAGCAAACACACCAGTTTTACCAGTGCAGCACAACACTACATTATATTGTTATTACTTTAAGACTTTCATTTTTTGGTGTTACTGTTCCTTTAAAACACTTAAAAAAAAAATTTCAAATAATGCGTAACATTTAATGCAAAGTCAAGGTAGCCATTAAAAAACCCTTTACAATAGGGCAGTATTGCACAACTGCATGGTGGGGATGATTACAATGTCTAGTATGTTCTGTGTGATCAATAACACCATTTTTTTCACCCACAGTATTACGGCATGACAGAGATGAACTACTACACCGTTCTGTTTGGTGTATCACGGGCGCTGGGTGTTCTGGCTCAGCTTATCTGGAGCAGAGCTCTTGGATTCCCCCTGGAAAGACCGAAATCAATGAGCACAGATGGCCTCATGCAGCTGGTCGGATCGAAGTCTGGCTAATCAATATGGGAAGCGCCAGGGCTCCTCCGTTTTCAATGGAGGGCTCTTTAAAAATAAGACAGTACACCTTTTGTTTCAACGGACTGCTTTGCACCCCACTGTTTTCCGATGAGAAAACGTCTGGTTATTTATGCTGGGAATCCATGTTGCAGCTCAGTATGAGCCTGTTTCCTCACTGAAGAGATCTTTATTTGACTCTCCACCAGGAAATAGGTTCTTGTGCTGCTGGTTAGAATCAGAACTCTGGAACCCCCTCAGTCACTACCTATTAACTCACAGACCCCCGTCGTTCTGCTTATTTATAATTCAGCCATGGGCAGTTATTGCCTCCTAATATTGTTACTTGACTGCAGAAGCAGTGGCCCATATGTTATCATACACAGGCCAGTATGGCACAAACCTCCGCAAGCCCCTCATATATCTAATTATCAACCACCAAGCTACAGACATGCCTGTGCTGAGCACAACACAGCTTCAGGAGTGAGGGTTTTATTCTCTTAAATCTTGGAAAATGTGATACTGCTGCTGCAACCTTTTAACTGCTGTCCTGCGAGGCAGTAGAAGATTTAAGTTTTGGTGCCCCAGGAACATCCGAATAGACTGTTGAGCAAGGGTTTAGCATTGTATCATCCCCAGTTGCGCCCCCATCTGTCACTCCCTTGAACAAGCTTTGTTTTTAAGAAATAAGTTTTTATGTAGGTGGACAGATCACCTTGCCTGCTGATTACAATGATATTATAAGGGAGTCCAGGAGCAAGAATTATTGTAGATGGTGTCCTGCTTTTAATGTCCCCCCACTGTCGTTATGCTTTTATTTGCAGCTCTGTTTTATTGCACTCTGGGTCTTCCTGTGCTCTACTGCTCCTTAATACACAAAACGGTGAATTCACATGGTTTAGTATCAGAGGTGGTCTCTGTTGTGTTTTTTTTAAAGCTGCCTTTACTTTTGCCCCTCTCTTGCTTGTGGCAGCAGTCTAGGATTTCTCGCAGCAGTGATCAGCAATTTGAGCCTCTGTTTCTAAACTCCCAGCATCCCAAGACTGCAAATGCCAGGGAGCCGCAGGATGAGTATTGTTACCTTATAGAATCCTGTTTTGCTTACAGGGTCCTGCTTTTCAAAAGGCACAGTTCTTAAGCTTTATTACGGACTAGACAATGACTGAATAAATGCTGACTATGTAGTGTGTTTCCCACTCCTCCTGCATTAATTCATTAATCATCATAGATATGCGAATGCACTTTCCCAAGCTGCTAATTTAGTCTTCTTCTTGTGCGGGAATGTCAGGCTAACAGCCGTTTAGCAAATCCTGGTTAGTGATATTAGGAATCCTAATTCTCATCTGATGGAGGGTTGCAGTTTGGCACCACTGCTCTACAGCATGACTGTCCACCAATAAACCCAAAAAAATGAAACCAACATGATTGTGACCCATTAGTTAATACACTCCTGTCCAACCATTGACCTCTCTGTGTGGTATTGCCTAACTTGTTCTTGTCAGTGCAGACTAATCGGCCATCAAATGCTCTGCAAATTGTGGATTGATATTCCAAATTACAACAGACTTAAGGTTGTTCTGTATAAATGCAAAATAAATGTTTTTATTACCTACACATCTCTCTGGCTCTAAGAATTTTGTATAGAACACACACACACACACACCCACACACCCAAAATATATTTTAGACTGAAGCATGCTAAAGATTTGTGGGGGGGATGTAATAAGTCATAGAGAGGAAAACAATTTGAACAAATAAGTATAAAAATAAGAATAAAAATTTGCATTTTGCAATGTAATCTTCTTTAAAGGAGACGGAAAGCTTTGGAGGCATTTTATTGCCAATAGATTAGCTGCAATAGTGCAAGCTAGAATGCTATATTTATTCTGTGGTAGAATGATTTACCATACCTGAGTAAAAAGCTCTAGAAGCTCTGTTTGTTTAGGATAGCAGCTGCAGTATTAGCTTGGTGTAACATCACTTCCTGCCTGAGTCTCTCTGGGCTCAGATTACAGCAGAGAAGAAGGGGAAGAGGAGCAAACTGAGCATGCTAACACCCAGGGCAAGGAGGTTTAAGCTGAAGGCAGGGAGTCTGATACAGAAGCCCATATGTACACAATAGAAGGAAAGAAATGCAGTTTTTTTTTTTTTTTTTTGACAAAGGACTTAAATCAGCATTACTTTGAGGGTTTACTGGTATATTTAGGTGGATCTTTCTGATAAGGCTTACTTAGTTTTAACCTTTCCTTCTCCTTTAGACATTTATTGCATTGCGAATTTTAATTGTGCACTTCTAAGAAGTACTTGAAGTGGTGTAATGGTTTGGAGCAAAGCTTTTTCAGTAAGAAGTTTTATCACATTCACTGCGCATTGGAGCAAACTATGAAATCTTCTTGCAATGTCTGAAAAGGTCGCTAAAGTTTCTGGGTTCACAAAAGCAATGTTAAATTCAGGCGAAGGAAAAAATGTATTCGCACAAAGGCATAACTTTTCGCATTGCGAATATATTTCTGTTACGGACTTAAATTACATTTCCCCCTGTAGAGATGTGTCAGGAAGGGGGATATAGAGGAATTCAGGTATGGAATGCCATAGAGAAGCAGGAGGCTGGGGACCTCCTATCATACCAGTGGAACTACTTGTATAGGTAGAGGCAGCCCATCTATATATAATGTTCAGTAAGAGGCATCATTGACCATGTCTTTAATATTACTGGTTTGAATTTGGCAAAACATACTGCATGTCCATTCGCTGGTGAAACTGTTGGGAATACCTCTGGATCAAATATAGACTTATGTTATTTGAAGGAGAACTAAAGCTTAACTAAAGAAGGAGCTAGAAATGTTGTACATTATATTTTTGGCCCAAGGCAACCACAGCCCTTTAGCAATAAAGATTTGTGTCTCCAAAGATGCCCCAGTAGCTCCCCATCTTCTTTTCTGCTGATTCACTGCACATGATCTGTGCTGCTGTCACTTACTGAGCTTAGGGGCCCACTCACAATATACAGTACACATAGAATAGAAATGTCACAATATAAGGCTGGTTAGTAATTAATACAGATAATTACTACATGACCGCACATAAACTAGTGCAACTAGCATCAGAATTTAATAATCAGCCTTGTAGCATCAGTTTATATTACAGACCAACCTCATTTTCTGCTTGATAATTTGTGACGACCCCTAAGCTTAGCTTTTTAACAGCTGCTCAGAGCCCATTGAACATGTGAGTGTTGCAGACACTTTCCAAGATGGTGACCCCCTGTGACAAGTTTGTGCGCCTGGGTCATTGCTGCTATTGACAAGCTGAAACTTTAGACTGGTACAATGAGTTCATTAAATAAAATATGGCATCTTTTGGGTTTTGTTAAACAATCAAACTACTCTACTGAATTGTTTTACCATTGACACAGATCCATGCTGACTACAGTCTTATCGCAGAGGAAAATGAAAACCAAATCGTTCACAATGAATTATTTGCACATAATGCTGTGGTTAGTTACATTGCCACTGTGACTGGCCCACGGGGAGACCAGGAAAACTCACAGTGAGCCCAGGTGTCAGTGGCCCCTCCTGCTTCTAAACACTTGGCCTATTTCATGGTGATTCCCCTATTTCTATGAGAACAACGAAGCTAAATAGATGGCAGTATGTAAAGAAAAGACTAGGAGAATAGAGGTTGAGTGAGGTGAGGAAGAAAATAGTACTGAGAGTGGACCCCTGGTCTAAAGGTGGCCATAGACGTAGAGATGTCACCAAACGAGCGGATCTCTCCCAGATATGCCTACATTGAAGTGGGCGATATCGGGCTGATCCAATTGTGGGCCCTAGGGCCCAACAATCAGAGCGAAGGCCAAACGGGCGGTCAAATCAAGGACTGTGTCAACGAAAGATGCGTCTGCGATCTGAACGTGGATAATCTGCCGGAAAGCCCGCTGGGGGGCTCTACACACACATTATCAGTTTTTGGTCGGCCCCTGATGTCCCAGCCTGACCCTGCATTGTGATGTTTTGGGGATTACTGGTTTACAGATAGATCCCAGGTGTCCGCCGCTCAGCATATTCATCTCCAGCGTATCCTATTTCCATTGGTGCAGGCATATCTGTCCTGTTGTAGAGGCAGGGAACCGTTGGCTATAGCAGACTTAAGGTGGCCATACACAGGCCGATAAAAGCTGCCGACAGACCGAGTCGGCAGCTTATTGGCCCGTGTATGGGGGCCCCCGACGGGCTTCGCGATCTCGATCGGATGGGATTAAAAATCCTCAAGGTGGGCATATCGGAGGGAGATCCGCTCGTTTTGCGACATCGCCAAACGAGCGGATCTCTCCATGTATGGCCACTTTTAGGTATTGGATGTGTAGGGAACCTGATTTGATGTTTTTACTCAACAAACGTGTTCAGTTCAGTCACATCACAATGCCTGTGGCTTCCTCTAGAATGAGCCAGAAAGTATTGCCAAGAAACAGATTAGCACATTATATGCCACTGACAAATGTATTTGCTGCCATTGATTTTCTTCCATGTCTGTAACCTTATTAAACTGAACTAAATGGGGTACCTGACAAAATGTTCGGCCTTAAAGAGGGAATGGGGGGGAATTCACCAGTAGAAGTCTGAAAGCCACTGCTTTATGTAACCTCTTCCTGCCTGTGCCAAGCACCAGCTGTGCATATAACATGGCCCAGCCAGGCTTTAGATTTGTGCAGAACTGAATGAAGCTGAAACCATAGCAGATTCCAAACACAGTCACTGAGGGCAATGGCACACATGGCTCTTTCTCTCCATTTTCTGACTCAAAGTGTGAGCAGCTAAACGGTGAGCCCTTCCAGATTGCATTCCATATACGACAGGGCCTTCCGCTGTATCTTAATGTGCCACTCAGTCTCTCCTGTGTTTGTCCTCCTACTTGTACTGTTACTACATTATACAATGTGATGGTTTTTTTATGCAGGCAAAGGGGCAAAAGAAAACATATAAAGATGTGCAGAAAATGATAGGCTGCTCAGCTAAAATGATCTCAAATGCTTTAAAATAGCAACCAAAACCTGAAAGACGTGGAGGAAAATTAAAAACTACCATTCGAATGGATAGAAAAATAGCCCAAATGCCAATGATCAGCTCCAGGAAGATCAAAGAAGGTGTAAAGTTACCTGTGATACTGTTACAATTAGAAGATGCCTATGTGAAGCCAAGCTATTGGCAAGAAGCCCCCGCAAAGTCTTACAATTTGCCAAAGAATACATTGACTGGCCTAAAGAGAAATGGTGCAACATTTTGTGGACTGATGAAATTAAGATTGTTCTTTTTGGGTCTAGGGGCCGGAGACAGTTTGTCAGACGACCCCCAAACACTGAATTCAAGTCACAGCACAGTGTGAAGACAGTGAAACATGGTGGCACAAGCATCATGATATGGGGATGTTTCTCATACTGTGGTGTTGGGCCTATTTATCACATACCAGAGATCATGGATCAGTTTCAATACATCAAAATACTTGAAGAGCTCATGTTGCCTTATGCCAAAGAGGAAATACCCTTGAAATGGGGGTTTCAACAAGACAATGACCCCAAACACACCAGTAAATGAGCAACATCTTGGTTCCAGACCAACAAGATTAACATGATGGAGTGGCCATCCCAATCCCAGGACCTTAATCCAATAGAAAATGCTGTTTCTGAGACAAAAGCAAGAAATGCAGAAGAATTGTGGAATGTAACAGGTGCCAGAAGTTGGTGGACTCCATGTAACACAGATGTGCAGCAGTTCTCAGAAACACTGAGTATACAACTAAATAGTTCAGTCATTCAAAGGAAAGCAAAATCTTGAAACATTTTTCAGTTTATACAGTGAATGTTTGAGTCTGTAAAGAAGAATGCAGACACTGCTATTTTTTGGAACAGACCAATATTCCATTTTCTTCACTTTTTCTAAATGAGTGACACAAATATGATCATATTTTGATTTGGAATAGAATGTGCAGAGCTCCCAGTGCATTTGTGTGTATGGAAATAAAAGCTATTATAAGGATTTTGAGCTTTATTCACTGTTTTATACACTGCTATAATTCTGTACACAATTGTATGTGCTCTGCTACTTGAACTGGGACTTTCTGCAGGTTAGATAGGGAGAACTGTGCATATCCGGATGTCTGAACATTGGCAGTTTTGTAAGAGAATGCAGCAGGGAGGGGAAAATAAAGATTAAGAAACATGGAAATATATGATGTTTAGATGGATTTCCTATCCTCTTCCTTATAATGTGTCTGGGGCTCATTTACTCATAACCTGTCCTGGATGTTAAATAGATACCAATCAGACTTTCATTTTACCTTTTTTAGTTGCAGCAGACTGATGCTGATTGGTTGCCTTTTGTAGCTGCGCTAGTCCAACTTAGCAACATAGTTCTATTTTCAGATGCATGTTCCACACTTTGCTTGTTCTATGTATGCCAGGTATGGATTCGCAGTGAATTTCCTCATTTCACCACCTGCTGCAAAAATTCGCAGCAACAAAAAAGTTGCTTGTGTAAAAATTGTTGCGTGTCAAAATAACTTTAATGCCCATTGACTTTAATGCATTTGGACAAAAAGTTGTGCATGTCAAAATAATTTTGACGCCCATTGACAAATTGTTTGGCGAATAGGGACAGATTTGCCCATCACTAGACATCACCCACCACATGCCAGTCAGGGAAAGCGATCTCTCTTTTATGAGAAGATTTGAACACACTAATACACGGGCCAACCCCCGGGGCTTGACCTTTGGGCAGCAACAGAAGTTTGAGTGTAGCTGTACTGTAGCCTTAAATCCAGGGCACCGTATAATTTAACTGATATTTAAGAGGAAATCATGTCCAGGTCCAAATATTAGCATTGTAAAAATGATGGTTGGTCCCAATGTAATTAATAGGGAAAAAAGATAAATATATAGGAAGGCCGGAATTTATCCAGAAAGGGTGGCAACTCTCGCTACTGCCCATATTTAGCCTAGCAGCCAGGGCCCTGAAGCGTTATAGTTTGTCTAGCACAATAAACACAACGTTTTTACCCCATGGTTTAGCTGTTACATGTGCTTTGCCACTGCACAAAAATACCAGTCGAGTCTTGCACTGTTGCACATGCACAGAAATCTTTCTGAAAAACACAGCCTTTATCACAAGACATAGGGTAATAATGTCCACAAAAGTACAGAAGTGTGGCGACCATCTTTACGCTATTGGTGGATCAAAGTTGGCAGCCATGATCAGAGATGTGAATAAGAGCCAAAGTAAGGGCTGTTTAGGGAAAGGCTGGTCTGCCAGTGAGAGAATTCATGTTTCAGGGGGCTGCCTTGTCCTTTAAGGGTAACAGACAGAGCAGGGATGTGACCTGACACCTTCCCTATTCTGCCAGTGTCATGTTACTGTACAGTGCGTCCTGCTGATGTACACTCACATCTAAGTATAGGTCCCCGGCCTCTCCCATGACACACACAGGATTTCTAGTGAGAGCCTGCTAGGATCTCTCTCCTGGGAAGAGTGTTGCACCATGTTTGAACACTATTTTTTGTACCCAATTAAGTTTTTTTTTCTGTGCCAAACTCAACCCTCTGTTCTATTGATATATGAACGCACATCAAGCGCAAGAGGATGCAACATGCTGCATCTAAACAAGCGCACTGAAACGCAAATGGAGTAAACGGCAACTCAGAGCACTCAGGAGTACAACCAAGTGGAATATAATGGAATCAATTAGTGAATATGTTTATTTGCATCCAAACCTGCCCTTAAACGTGTGTTAAACACTAAAAAAAAAGGCAGAAAGCTCTTATATAGACACCCCCGCTTCTGAAAAACATAGGAAATGTTTTGTTTCAGTGATTCATTGCAATTTTATTCATGTTATTGCATTACAGCTCTACATAGCTGATCACTTGTTTGTGTCCATAAAACCCGCATAGCTTGGCTACCAAAACTAAGATTTTGACCAGAAATCTCACTGTGTTAAAATATTTTTATTGCTTTAACTGGTTTTATTAAATGTTCGTGATTTTATTAAATTCTGTATTGTTCATGTTAGACATACTCGTTTACAAAGTTTCCTCCCATGTCGTTTACCATAGATGGGTGAATCGTTCGTTCAAAAAAAATAGTTTTGTGGACTAGGATACTCACGCCTGGAGGGAGCGAAGATTTACTGCTTGGCGACTAAACTCCCCATGTGCCACCAGCCTGAGGGTGGTGGCAGACAGGGAGATTAGTCGCCTAGTGACAAATCTCCTCTACTAATCTCCCCGAACTGCCTTCCCGCTGCAAAGAATATGATTCACTTTGGATTTCCTTAGTCACCCGAGGCAACTTTGAGCGACTTTGGAAATCTCGAAGGCAGTTTGGGGAGATTAGTCGCCCGCAGTAGAGATTTGTTGCTGGATGACTAATCTCCCCGTATGCCACCAGCCTTAAAGTGAAAACACACAGAGCTACTAGTAACAGCTTCAAAATAGACAACAGGGATAATTCTTTACTAAGACAATACTAAGTTTCAGCAGAAGCAATTCTCAGTTTTTGCTATGGCGGGGTATTGTGTCGCCACAAGAAGTAGCTGCTACCAGTAGCTCCAAAGCTACTAGTAGTAGTAGCAAGTGTCAAGACAAGTGTGTCAGTAAAGCCAATTATACCTATTGTCTGGTTTGTAGCCATTACTAGTAGCTGTGTGTGTTTTCACCCTAATGGTCCCCATAGACGCGACGATTCTTCTTTGGTGAACGACCGATTTGAGTGCAGTCCAACCAATCCGTCAAATTATCATGCGGTTAGTGGGATTCAAACAATCGTAAATCTTACGATTTTTCAGCCGACGTCTGTCAGAAAATTGATCGGCCAGGATTAAAACTCTTTATCGGTCCCAGTGCAATCTATCTGTTTGCAGGGCCAAGTAAGCAGCTACCCTCAGTTTTGCTGGAAATATCGCCTGAAATGGTCTTTTTAGTTGATGGACATTTAAACGATCATTTCAAGATAATCGTGGTCTCATGATACCGGCGATTCTTATTCTTGCCAGCGGGAAAGCATTTCAGGGAGATTAGTTGCCTGCGGTAGAGAAGATTTGTTGCTGGGCAACTAATCTCACCTGTCTGCCACCGCCCTAACACAGATTCTTCTGTTTATCCTACTTGCATAAGACTGCCTGAGGCCCCTCTGGCACTTGCCAGAATCTACAGATTTCCAGTCTGGGCCGGGCAACAAATGTATAGTCTAGTCCCAACACTTACTAATGCCCTCTTTGTACTCAACCTGAGCACATACAACATGCATCTCTTATGCTGAAGTCACTGGTGTGCACTGATTAACCACAATCTTAAAAGCACAACAATCATCTCAAACTATAAACTGAAGTTTGTGTAAAAGAACAGCTACATCTTGTGTGCGCACCTTTGCAAACTTTTTATTGGTATTTAATAGTCCCTGTTTTTGTCCATACAGCTCAGTATTACCGGAAGGCAACATTTGCATTGATAAAGCTGAAAAAAATAAAATAACAGCAGTGACTCAGGCTTAAGGTAGTGAGAGAACTTGTTATTGAAGCAGGACTGTACCTTTTCTTCTGAAATAGCCCCACTTTGTGCCAGGGAGCATCTTGGCTTTAGATGTGAGTACGTGGTCACCTCTCCTCCAGTCTTTAGGATGATAACAGATTATCTGCCTGTACCTAATTGTTAAAAGCAAGTTCTTGGTAGAATGTATCCTCTTTGCTGCCTAAGGAATCAACAGTGCAACAAGGGGATTTATGTTCCCTATAACCACACAAACACAAACCTCACGAACCGCAATGCATTTCCAGTCAGTGGTCTCTTGGCAGTTCATAAAGCAGCCATGCGAAGGACGGGGCAGTATTGCACTTCATTATCTGTAAACAATCACGGTTGATGAGAAGAGGTCCAATTTTAATTCTCTCCATGTATGATTTTCTTTTTGGGGGGTCATCCTCCTAAAAAATATTGTATCATTCAAGCCATAAATCTCAATGTTTCCAATTGTTACACTAAAAAAAAAAAAAAAAAAAAAAAAAAAAAACTGATTTTTGAGTCACATGTTGCAATAGCTCCACCACTAACCATAATACTTTTTCCTTTTCTTTCCTCTGCAGCATATTTAACTCGCATGCTGCACAGAAGTTAAACAATAATGGATACGCATGTGCGACATAGAACAGCCAACGCATAGGGGTTTTTAGAAGGACACGATTATAATTTTACTTTGCGTGAGTGTGTGTGTAAGTGGCTGGATCATGTCGCATGAATGGAACATAACACTAAAAATACAGAAAGACGACACCCAGGGAATCCGGCACCTTGTTATTGGCTAATGCCTTTAGGACCTGACCTAGACCCCACAACCCAAACTATAGTGTGAAGAGTAAGCAAACCTTCAGCTACATGGGTTGCTTTGTGCTTCCGATCTTACAGTTCATGGATGTCTGCCTTATTTATCTATTAAAAGGAGCGGGCAGACGTTTAAAATAAATTCTGCTGGGGGTAGATTAACCGATTCCTTCTCTTATTAAAAGTATATAAAAATCAGTCAATCCAAACACAGCCCTCTGTCTAAGGTTACCATTGGATCTGAAGTCTTTTCCCCTTGTGTTTGGGTTTTTCTCTCATTCAACTCAATCTCAGACTTTTTAAAATACAGCAAAGAAAAAAAAAATAAACAAATACAAAAACACAAACTCTTAAAATGGCAACTATAAGAGCTGAGACTGTGCAGCACACTAGCCTTGCTCTGTAGACTAGAGACTATTGATAACTTAGACATATATTTTGCAGCACATTTATATGTGAAATTAAATAAATATTTGTTTAAAAAAAAAAAAAAAAAAAAAAAAAAAAGTGTGGTTCTGAGCTTTGGAGTCCCAATGAGTGCACAAGGCAGTTTGGCTCATGAATTCACTGCTTAGTGTCCTTGGCTGGTTGGAGCCAACGATGCTTCTCTGTCTCTCCCCATACTATGTAAGCCTGCAGCACATCACGTTTGGTGAATCTCATGAAACATAAGCTCTCTGGGAATTGGGGTCTCTGGGCCATATATATTCCCTGCTCTCCGCTCAAAGGCGGCAACCATTTGCTTTACAACTTCATCAAAGAAGACCGTGGCCAACTGGGAATGAAGCAGTGAGCGGAATTCAAAGGAGATCTGTATGAAAAGAAAACAGTGTAAGAATCTTTTTAAAAAATGTATACAAATTCCATACAAATCCGTATTCACAAGGATAAACAAACCCCCTGGTCACATCAGGGGACTTGTTGCTAGAGATTAATTCCTTGCAGAAACCCGCTCCAATGGAAAACAACCAGTACAGCTCTACTGTACTGGACCTGGAGACAGCCTCCAAAATATCACCGTGGATGTCCCAGAATTACTACAAAGATACTGGCACAGGCAGCCAACTAATTTGGTGCCACTTTCTTAATAGATTAAACTTAAAGGGGAATTATTGCGAAAATTTTAATTTAATATGAGCTTCATCATACTGAAATAAGAAACTTTCTAAATAGAATCAATTAAATATTCTGCATTGTTTCTGAAATAATCATGTTTATATTCACTATCCCTCTCTCAGCATCTGTTTCTTTTCATTCTGTCTTCATGCAGCAGTTGGGTGTCAGATAGTCATTGACTGTAAGATCCAATATATCTTAAAAGGGGGGCAGATGTATTAGAGGTCACTCTAATAATGGATTCCAGTACAAAACAAAATAACTGCCTTTTGCACAAATTCTGCATGTAGAGAGACAGGATGTCTGGTGATTTTAATAGAGTGAGCTCTAATACATCTGCTAGGCAAAAGGAGCTCCCTATACTCTATATTGGATCATTCATCTGACACCCAACTCCTGAACAAAGAGAGAACGAGGAGAAACAGATGCTGAGAGGGGGATAGTGAACATAAATTTGATTTCAGAAACTATGCAGAATATTTAATTGATTATATTTCAGTATGCTGAAGCTTATATTAATGTTTCATTTTCGCGATAGTTTCCCATTAAAATCACTGTCACTACCTTTATCTATTTGTTTTATGGCATTCAAAGTAAACATTGAGCAGCAGTAAATGTTAACCCAAATGCATGTTGTTGTATGTGGGCCTCAGTTGAAAACCAAACTTACTGAGAAATCTACAGTGCAGGTACGAGGGTATCCTGGGATGCCAGGGCTAAATCTCCAGATGGTCTCTAGGTGATTGAAGAGACGTCCATCTGTACAGACAGCCTGTGTAGAAAACAAAATGTAGAGAGAAAAATCAATATTAATTATTAATGTAATGCTATACATACTGGCAAACAAGCAAAACGCAGGTTCTTCCAGTATGCAGAAGCATCAAAAAGCCCAACAATTTAAAAAAAAAAAAAAAAAAAAAAATGTTGCAAGAAGACACACCTAGAAGCAGTCTTAACAGTCTTGCCAACCCACTAGGCCAGAAAGCCCTGAACCAAAGTGCCATACATCAAAATCCTATGCTCCAGGTGCTCCTTCTCTCCATCAAGATTAGAAACTGCAGTTGAGGCAAATTTAAATGCAATAATTGAACACGTCTAAGGGCTCTTACTGACGAGCGGTTGAAGCTGTGCTCCCCTGTGTTCCGTTTTTCTGCGTTCAGCCGCAGGGGAGCGCAGGAATAGATGCATTAAGTTATTTTCAATGGGGCTGTACTCACACAGGCGCGTGTAGGCGCCGAATGCAGGTTGAGACGCAACATGCTGCATTTTTCCTGCGTTCGGCACCTACATGCGCCTGTGTGAGTACAGCCCCATTGAAAAGAACTTATTCCGTCTATTCCTGCGCTCCCCTGCGGCTGAATGCTGAAAAACGGAACGCAGGGGAGCGCAGCTTCAACCGCTCGTCAGTAAGAGCCCTTACAATTCGAATTTGACTATTCGCCAGTTAAAACCTGCTGAATTGCTGTTTAAGTCAATGGGAGAGGTCCAGGGATCAATTATGAGTTGTTTGCAGCCTTCCTGACATTCGTGTTTTTTTCAGGGAAAAAACTTGTATAAAGTCTTTAAAGTTCTAATCAAATTTGATTCATGTTTTCGGGTCGATTCCATTCATCAGTTTAAAAAATTTGATTTTTTTTTTTTTAAATACATTTCAATTGGTCGAATTTCAAATTTATGGGAGTTTTTAAAAACACACATGAATTTGAAATTCAACCCTTGATAAATGTGTTTTTAACTGTGCAAGGGGGTCATAGATCACCTTGCAAAGCACCACAGAGGCCAAAAACAATGTTGTTCTGTATTACACTAACATTATAGCACTTTCCTTATCCAGTGACAAAAGAAGTTTCTCGGCCTCACAGAAGACAAATGCTAAACTGCTAATGCAGATGCTTTCAGACTGCAACATTTGAGAGAATAATTTACTTTTTTCAGATTAAGTGGGTAGCATTTTGGCACAGTGGCTAACAGTGCCGTCTTGCAGTGCTTGGGTTTTCTCCTCTGTGCTTTCTTGGGTTTTTTTGTTTTTGTTTTTTTTCCACAATCCAAAAACATACAGAAAGTGATATTGTGCTGGTGTGTATGGGAGAACATATATAATTATTATTACCATTAACATGTATTTTTACATTATCTCACAAAGATCATACAGAATTACATACATAGAACATACAGTATTACAGACATAACGACCAGTAACCGATACAAAAAGGTGAATAATGCATGTATTTTTCCATCCATGAATGAGCTTTCTGCATCTCTTGTCAGATTTGGACCATTTTTCTTTAGCAAATGCTTTCGCTTTTCCAGATTTGAAGGATGATTTCTCCTGAATGCAGTTATATATCTCCATTATTGTTCATTACATTTAAACATTAAATTCCATTGTTTCATCTTTAACTATTCCCGAGTGTAATTTTCAATAGTTTTCTAACTGAACAAGTGCGTTTGAAAAAAAAGTGCAAAGCTGCCAATATTTTTGGCCACAGTTAGATTCTAAACTTGTTATAATCTAAAGGTAAGGACTGTCTAAATGTTGGTGGTCAGTGGGGTACTGTACTACAAGTGTATAAGAACCTCTGCATTAACATAATGCAACAACGATTCTTTCTGGGGACCTGAACAGACAGAGATGAACGGTCTTGGTGAACTGTTGCTTTTTAGCTTAAAATGTTGTGGTAGAAATTTAATAAAAGTTGCATTTGAAAAAAAGGCACAAATAAGTATAAAATTTTGCAGTGTAATATTCTTAGTTTTTGCAAATATTAGAAGCTGTACTGGGGCAGACACTGATTCAAATGTTGTATAATCAATAAAGTATTGCATAAACCAGGTGCTACATAAAGAATAATAATGAGAATAGACCAACCACCATCTCTCAATTTTTTGTACCAACCAAAATTCACTCCATTAATTTCCATGGTATTACAACTGGTCTGGTCAACTCAACATTGCTCTATTTGCAATGAGCCTAGTAGAGGAGTTTTCCTTTACTTATTCTCACTCATTGACCTTTTGCAAGTGGCCCTGGGAATGTCAGTTCAGCAGCTGAAACAGGCCACTACTTTAAAATACCTGGGAAGTAAAATTAGCCCTGATGTAGGCAGTGAAACTGGAGCCTCTTGTTAGAAGCCTTAAGACATCACTTAATAACTGGACAAACCTACCACTGGCGCACTAGTGAAGCCCACATGACTATATGAAATTAAATACTCTTCCAAATTCATGTCTGTCTTGACTTCATGAGCTCATCCCTATTCCTATGGAAAAGAATACCCCAGAAATAGTGGTCATAGCTCTCCCACATTACATGGAAAGCTTCACAATGCTCTTCTAATACTTTATCCCACATAAAGAAACCTTATTAACATCTACACTGCTTGGCAGTCAATAAGGGCTTCAAGGGAGACCCACTATTAGCAGTAATCCCAGAAAGAAAGCAGCCATACTGGAAACTGGTCCAGCAGGAGATTTTACGGTAGTTTGAATCTCCCTCCAACCAGATCCCAATGCAGCTACTAAGAATTCAGTCCACAGGCAACATGCTGTCCCTAAAAAACTGCCATACTAGGGCTGAGCCTTTGTGGCCTGGTCATGAGCTCATGAAGCAAAAGCCGTCATTAATGGTCCGACTGTTGAAGACAGGAAGGAGGTAAGAGAGGAGTTGTAACCTACCCCTTTATATATGGGCTGCCATCAGAAATCACGGGCCCCCGCACAGCAAAATTTTCTGGGCCCCCTCACCACCCCTCAGTATAAAGGCCACACAAGACACAAGCATTAAAACATTAAGTGCCCCCCTATAAGTAAAAGAAATAAATAAAGAACTTTGGTGCCCAGGGCCCCCTACAAGTTTTGATGGTCAGGGCCTCCTACAAATTAGAGAAAAAAAATTGGTGGCCAAGGACCACCTACAAGTTTAAGAAAAACTGGTGGCCAAGGCCCCTACAAGTTATTAAAAAACCATTGGTGGCCAGGGCCCGTAAAAGTTATTTAAAAAAACATTTGGCCAGGGCAGGACCCCTACAAGTTATTTAAAAAAGCATTAGTGGCCAGGGCCCCTACAAATAAAAAAAAAAAAAAAAAAAAAAGAAAATTGCACTTACGTTAACCAGGGAGCTCAGGTGCCGGTATCTTCAATTTCCTGTGCTCTGATCCGCCAGTGAAATGTAAGTCCCGGTAAAGCTGCATGGTGATTGGATAAAGTAGAGGGGAGGTTCAAACTTCACCCATCCAATCCCCATGCAGCTTTACTGGGACTTACACTTCATGGCAAATCAGTGCAAACAAAGCAAGAAGCAGCCAGTGAAATTCCACCCAGCCCTCCCTTCCGAAGTCTGCTGCTCACTGATGGCAGGGGCCCCCTTAACTCCCCAAATCATCCGGGCCCGGGACAGTAGTCCCCCCTGATGGCGGCCCTGACCCTATATATCCTAAACAATAAGGAGTTGAAATTACATAACGTATGTTAGCATATACAGGGGATGAGAAGCGTATACACAGTATACTGTGCTAGCAAACTGTGAATTTGGACTAGAGCTCCTTTCCTCCACTTTTCATTGATAAGGAGTATGGACCTACTAGAATCACACAATAAAGCAGAGTTCTGTTTGCCAAGTATACTCTTATGAATAAACCTTGTTCCCAGCGATAAATAATTACATATCCCTTAGCAAATGATACATTTATAAGGGGTTATCTTATTTATATCAGAATTGGCAGGCTTGTGAAGGAGAGGTTAGCTGTTGCATGTCACTTTCCTGCCTCAAGCAGTCACAAGTATTTTATTCTTGGCCCAGGACGTGACCTTGCAATATACCTTCCATTTTAAAAAGGGTAAGTAAACAAGCTGGACGCTTTCCAAAGTAGAAAGACCAATTTAGATTTAAGTGCACGCAAGGAGCAAACGAGCACAAACAAGCTCTCGTTACTGAATAAAACTCAGGGACTTACAAATATTTTAAACTGGAGGGAAGAACTTGCACAAACAATGGTTTTAAAATCAATTTCTCCCATGACTAAAACACATGCAAATGAAACAGCGCACACATATGTGAGGACAGTGGCACAAGTGATGCATAGTGTTTGCTCATCAACTTAAAGCTTCTTCTCGCCAGAGCTGCAGTCTGATAGAGCCCACATTCTGGATGGGTGAACCATAGCCAGCGCAGTTTCTGTGTACATTGCCGCCTGAGGTGGCTCCAGTAATACCGCAACCCAGCTCGATTCCATTTCCGGGGGAGGCAGCAACGCTAGTGCAGAGAGCGCAATTGCGCTCTCTCGCCCTAGTAAAGCCGAATTTCTGGTTTAAAAAACGGAAATTCGGCTCTTAAAGGCACTGGGAGCGGCTTTTTTCCACCCCTGGAAACCTAGCTGGCGATGCCGCCTGAGGCGAGCGCCTCAGCTCGCCTCATTGGCGGATCGCCCCTGACCATAGCACACTCTGGCCCCTATACTGGGAAGAAGCTGGGGCACACACATGGGCAATAGCGCTAGCTTGTTGTTATAATGATTGCTTATTGAGCGCCAACTTGTAATGGAATGGGAGACTGACCAATCTGGGGACAAGAATGCTCAAAAGAGGACTTTTGTTACAAAAGTACTATTGTGTCTCAAATCTGGAGTGTGGGCTCTGTAAGATCACATCTCTAGTGGCAAAAAAAATATTTATTAAAAGATGTCTTTTAAAGGAGAACTAAATCTTAAAAATTAATATGACTAAAAATGACATTTTATATACTGAACTTATTGCACCAGCCTAAAGTTTCAGCTTTACGTGTCACAGCGGGGGTCACCATCTTGGAAAGTGTCTGCAACACTTACATACTCAGTGGGCTCTGAGCAGCTGTTGAGAAGCTAATCTTAGGGGTCGTCGCAAATTATCAAGCAGAAGGTTGGCGTGTAAAATAAGCTGATGCTACAGGACTGATTATTAAATTCTGATGCTAGTTGCACTGGTTTCTGTGCTTCCATGTAGTAATTATCTGTATTAATTACTAATCAGTCTTATATTGTGACATTTCTATTCTATGTGTACTGTATATTGTGAGTGGGTCCCTAAGCTCAGTAAGTGACAGCAGCACAGAGCATGTGCAGTGAATCAGCAGAAAAGAAGATGGGGAGTTACTTTGGTATATTTGAGAGAATTAGCATTGTCTGGGTGAATTTACATCCGTCGAAATGTTGCGATGTGAGCAAAGCGGATGCTAGCGCAAATTTGGCTCTTAGTGAATCTGCCCCATAGACTTTAATGGGTGTCGCCGTCATTTTGCCGGCGGCGAATTTTAAGCGAAACAAAACAGGTCAAATTCACCCAAGCTTGACCTCTATATGTTCTTTTTGTGAATAAGGTATGCATGCCGTACAGTCTATTTTACACACACAATAGTATGATTTTACTACAGGCACATGAAAAGGAAAAGAAACACTTACCTTAACAAGGTGTGGACGAACAAGAGTTAGTATAGAAGTATATCTTTCCAATATGGGAGGGAAGCCAACTTCTAATTGTGCTTTGGCATATCCTGTGCGCTTGGAAATTACTGAAGATTTTTTACACCAGGGCACAAACTGTTTGTATTCTTCCACATTAGACACCACTTCATACATCTCTTGCATGGAGTACCTGTAGGTTAGGAGAAACTTCATGAAGAGCAAAAATAACACACACAACCAAATGAAAGTTTAAAGATACAATTCTGATGACAGACTCCCTGTGTGGTGGATGAATTGGGGCTGACTTGCTAAAATAAGAGCTAAATTGCACTGGTGTAATCATGTTGCTAATCTGGTGAAACTGGTAAAGGCACTGGTGCAATGAATACCTATGTTAGTAGAGAAGTCCCATAGAGTTGAAGTCATGGCTTGGCGCATTCTTAAGGGAAAAACATCACAGACCATTGCCGTAATTTCTACAATACATATATTTCGAATTCAGAAGAATGAATAATAAACAAGAGCACCATTACTCTACTGTAAATCTCTATCCTACAAATGTGAATGGTCAAAATGGTCAATATGGCACTTATACAGGTATTTGCTAGTTGTGGATATCTGGGGCAGCGGGCATCTTGCTTATCTAGTAAGTGAATACATAAGTGATCTGCAGCCAGTTTTCAGCATGCCCAAATTAAATCTTCTCCTCAATGGCCTAAACAACAAATATGTGACCAGCTTCAATCTGACAGCTGTTCCCTTCCCAGATTAAAGCACATGAACAATATTGATGATTCCCTCTGATGCCAACTATAATTGCAGCTTTTTCTATTTCATCCTGAAGTTCCTGTAAACTCATATTACAAGATAGCTATGTTACTACTCCCTTAACAAAGGGAGCACATTAGCGAAACTCTGAGCTCAGCCTGAGGTTGAATTTTCTCTAATACAATTTTACACTTACCCTCCAAAGCAGTTAGTGCCTAGTAAGCGATTAACAAATTGAAAACATAGCCCTTGAGTAAAATACACATAAACATTAGGCTAATTAATAGTGGTCAGATATGTAAAGATATTGCATGAGGCTCCTTGATAGTGGTCAGCTAGGCTAAGATTCTAAAGCCTGTTACAAGTGCACTCTGATTCCGGACACTGCCTCCCTATCCAAGCATGAATAAAAAAATATTTGAGGCAAAGGCAGATGATTGAGTGAACAGACTGGAACAATATAAAGGTGGTGGGCCTTCCAGAAGAAATCGAGGACAACAAACCAGAAATCCTCCAGGAAAATGTTAATCAGGGATCATCCAGGCTACAATATAGAAAGAGCTCACAAAATGTCATTGGAAATTTTTAAGCAACTACCTGACATTTGTGGAGGTCACTACCTGACATTTGTGGAGGTTGTGCATTAGCGGGAGTTGTTTAATATACGCTTTTCTGTGCAAACCCCTGAGTAATTAAGGGAAGCCAATCTTACTTTATCACAAGACCAGGAAAGGTTAGTTCATGTCTAGACACAAGAAGATCACCCCAAGATAAGTTACGCTTATTACTGCAAGCTATATATACAGTATACCAACACAATGAGCTGACCTGGGCACAATGTCTTTTCAGACTATATGGACAGTGGATCACCAACCCTGAGAAATCAATTCCAACTTTTAGTTTGTTTCAGTTAATAGAGTAAATCCACCATCATTGTAAGGAATTCTAGTGGACAGAGTGAAGAATTGTGATGTACAGTTGTTTGCAAGGTACAGGTATCTCTATTTTCCTCCCCATTCTAAAATACAATAGTTATGCAATAATGAATACGGAGGACTCCTTGTCTATAGATTGACTTATTTCAGTAATGTGATAGATGGTTCTATTGTTAGATTCAATTCACCCAGGCATCAGGGCCACACATTCTCTAGATTGGTGGAGGTGTTTGGTTTAGCAGAGTTATGGTGTATCTGCAATCCTGGGATTAACAACTGTACCCGTTACCACCACCCGTTTCACAAACAGACATGGAGTTGGGTTCTCCTGTCAAAAAGTATCCAAAAAGTTCCTGGAGATGCCAAATATGGGCTGTGATTGGCTAGTGGTAGCACATTGTGGAAATGAAGTCTACTGGAGGCTCATACAGTATCTGTCCACTGAACTTTGGGACAATTGCTCAGATACAATACAGTTAACGACTAATGCATGTCCTTTTTTTAGCTAAGCCAAATAAACAGATTCACTGAACTTCAACAATATAAATATATCAAATCTAAATTTCTAAAGAGATTTGATTTGAGGGATGCACCGAATCCACTATTTTAGGATTCGGCCGAATGCTTCACAAAAAAAATTGGTTGAATACTAAACTGAATATGCATATGCAAATTATGGGAGCAAGGGGTACTGCGTGCACACTGCATCACATGATTTTTATGATTCCGCTCGGCCAGGTTCATGTATTGGGCCAAATCCCGAACCAAATCCTGGATTTGGAACATCCCTAAAAATAACAAAAAACTTAAAAGCTGTGCACAAAATTAAACAGACTAATTATAAAAGTGGTAATGTGATGACGTTACCCCTTTAATCTCTGCACCTATAATTGTACATTGCCCACCTTAAACTGAATTATTTGAAACATTTTGGGGCAGATTTTTCAAAGGTCGAATAGTCAATTTGAATTCGAATTCTCGAGTTTAAAAATTCATATATTTGAATTTTAATCCCATTTTAATGTAAATTAGATTGTGAAATTTATAACACCTCGACCATGGAAACAGTCCTAATTTGAATATTCACAACCTAATACTTGCCGAGTTCATGTACAAGTCAATGGCAGAGGTCCTTTGGGCCATTTGGAGATGTTTATAGCCTTCCTGACATTCAAGTTTTTTTCTGGGAGAAAAACTAGATTCCTACAATTTGAACACAAATCAAATACGATTTGAATTTTCTGGTCGGAACCATTGTATCGAATAGTAGCCATTCAATTTTTTTCTTAAATAACCTCCAAGTCGAATTGTGAGTATATTCCAATTTTAAAAAACATGAATTCAAACATGAATTTGAAATTCGACCTGTGATAAATGGGCCTCCCTGAGAAAAAGAGTAAAGGTGGCCATACCTTGAGGTGGGCAATATCGGGCTGATCCAATCGTGGGCCCAACGATCGGATCCTAACGAATGGGAACGGGGGTCGGATCGTGGGACCGCATCAACAAACAGATGCGGCCGCGATCCGAAGGATTTTTTGTCCCATCCGATCGAGATCTGGCCGTCGGGGGGCCCCATACACGGGCCAATAAGCTGCCGACTTGGTCTGTCGGCAGCTTTTATAGGCCCGTGCATGGCCACCTTAATTATTTGTGCTCTCTACCCTGGCAACCCTGTTTTCCCAGTAGTTTTGCCCCTTTTTTAAAAAAAATAAAATATACATGCATACATATGCAAAAATGGCTTTCCCTGCCTTTAAATATATGCAACAACATCATAAGACTGGACAGATTACACTAATTCAGCTCCGATAGTTAAGGTGATATCTCATATCCATGGACTACTTTGCAAGACTTCAGCAGTTGCCAAATGCTTTACAATTACATGGCACAATGATTTTGTGAAATTAAATTGTTAGAATTAGGCTTATGTCACAAACAGCATTTTCTTTCCCCACCCCATCTTCATTATGTACTGAGAGGCATGGTATTCACCTGACACATGGGTTGGATTTTGGTGTGAAAACACAAAAGTGTGTTCATTCTGACATTAGCCTAAGGATTGTTCCAGCCAACACTTTTCATCATGCAAATAAGTAATTACCCCATAATTCTGCGCTCAGAGTACTCCTTCCTCTTGTTAGTTAGTGGCCCAGTGAAGCCCAGGAAGCTGCGACACTGCTGAATACATGGACTGCCGATATCTTGTACAGCCTTTTTGGAAGTTCTGGTCATGACAATTCCACAGGAAGCTAAATGTCTACAAGACAAAATAGAAAAAAAAAATCTTTAAAGTAATAGTTTAACTCCAAAGAAAAACATTGGTCACGTCGCAGAGGATGATCTGCTGCCTGCAACCCCCTTTCCAGATTAGTGTTAACACAAAACACACTTTGTACACTATTACACACTTACATTTACACACACTCACATACATTTTTGGGGGATCAGGGCAGTTTCACACACACAACACTCACACACAGGACCACAACACACAATTTGCCTAGTGTACACACACTTAAATAATTGTAAAGCTTTTTTTATTTTTATTACTGCATTATGTGTTTTCTCTGAATTTTTTTTTTATTTTTTTTAATTAGCTGAAGTGACCTACAGGACTAACTTGATTTTTTTTACTTCGGTAAACCTATGCACAATGGGCAATTAACTGTTTAGAGGACCCCTGGCAATTATATTTAGGGTTTTTTTTTTGGTACATAATGATACATGGCCGATATGATGCTGGAAAGTTGAAGTTTTGAGGCAATTTTCAGGTATTTCACCAAAACCGCCAATTTTGGGAAAGCCTTGTAGTTTGGAGCAGAAAGGCATGGGTACCCATTTTAGATTGCTTACTTTACAAAAAATATATATTTCAATGTTTTTACCCCACAAAAAAATGCAGTAAAAAAGTGTTGATTTTTCAGTAGCTGAAGTAAAGTTCTGGAAAATTTGGATGTGGGGTCTCTAAATGCCAGATACTTTGGTAAACCTTTGCCCAATGGGCATCAGACTCAGTGGACCACTGGCAATCATATTCAGGGTGCTTTTTATTGGTACCTAATACAGTGTGGGATATGCGGAGCAGCAAAACTTTTCAAAAATATATGTTTTTCTGGGGTAAACATACGGTTTCAGGATTTTTTGGCCTTGGAATCTAAAGTATGCAATTTTCTGCCTTCAATCTTTTTTAAAATTCAGTAATATACTGCAGGGAGTTTTTGCTGTACAGAAGTCCTAAATCTCCCTAAAACTATACATATCTGGTATTGGCACGTTCGAGAGACATGATGCTTTCTAAATAAGTTGGATTTTCATGTAAAAAATGAAATATTTTTCTGGTATAAATTCATATATTATGAAAAACAGAAATTTTTCAATTTTATTTGGTATTTAGCGCTATAAATCTTTTTCCAGAGGCAGAAACGCATGGAAACTCAGGCAGATTTAGAAAGCCAGTTTCTCCAGAAAAAAACAATGTATAGTTTTCCTGTAACAGGAATTTTTCCCCTCAGAAAATGCCCCTAAATAAAGAGAGCACAAAATGTTTTCAAAAATGTCAAATTTCATGTAACCAAAATGTCAAATTCTGCTGGCACTTAATGGGTTAAGGAATGACAATATAATGAACGGTTATCCTGCACTGGTAAAACTAGCAAGTTTGTTTCAGAAACTCTACTATAGTTTATATAACAAGCTGCTGTGTAGCCATGGAGGCAGCCATTCAAGCACAGGATACACAGTAGATGACAGATAAAGAATCCCTGAACAATTTTGAAGAATCCCATTGTATCTTAAATAACTTATCTGTTATCTGCTGTGTATCCTGTGCCTTTTCTCCTTTTCAGCTTTGAATGGCTGTCCCTATGGCTACACAGCAGCTTGTTTATATAAACTATAGTAATATTTCTGAAGCAATCATACCAGTTCTACCAGTGCCAAGCAAAGGTACATTACATTCCATGTTTAATAGGCTTTCATTTTTTGGTGTCAATGTTCTTTTAAGAGTACATTGACCAAAGCTTCACAGCCTATGCTGAAATAATGCTTAAATGAGCATTCCACCTTAAAATAATAAAATCAAGTTATAGTACTATGTAAACCATATTCCCCAGAGGCAGTTTTAGCTGAGCAAAAGAGTTCTGTATATGGGGTATGAGGTAATGGCACGGGCCAAGCCACACACCAGCAATTAATCCAATATAGAGAAAACGTCAATACTTTAATATGCTGCAACGGGGGTGATCCCAATTTTATTCCATAGTGCAACCAGACACTGCAGTTACGATCAAACGTTTCGGGACCACATGTCCCTTCCTCACTGAGTAAATACAATTGGGATCACCCCCATTGCAGCATATTAAAGGAAAACTATACCCCCCAAACAATGTAGGTCTCTATTAAAAGATATTGCATAAAACAGCTCATGTGTAAAACCCTGCTTCATGTAAATGAACCATTATCATAATAATATACTTTTTTAGTAGTATGTGCCATTGGGTAATCATAAATAGAAAATAGCCATTTTAAAAAATAAGGGCTGCCCCCTGAGATCGTATGATTCACTGTGCACACATACAAACCACATGTAAGGTCACATGAGCCAATTAACAGACAGAGTTCTGCCTTTTGCTTCCTCACTTCTTCCTGTTACAGTTAGTGTTGTAGTATTTCTGGTCAGGTGATCTCTGAGGCAGCACAGATAGAGTCACAAAATGGTGGTTGAAGGCAAGAGATGTAAAAGGGCAATATTTATGTAAATATATATTCCAGTTTGGTAAGATTCTTTAATATGCCATTCAATTTGATATGTCATTCAGTTGCTTAAGTATTCATTTTGGGGGTATAGTATTCCTTTAAGGTATTTGAGTTTTAGCTGAGCACCTTCCAGATGAACACAATGTGCCTCAAAGCTTCCCACAACCAATACTATTACTTAGTACTATTCAAACTAGTGCAGCAAAAATATGAATTGTTGCCACATCTGTATTTTAACCTGGCTTCCTGTGAAGGTAAAGTTTAATGGGCTTGGGATAAACTGTAACCAGCATTTTATCTTCAATAGCAATAAGTTATCTGAGGCCTTCATTAATACATAAGGCTCCATGAAAAATGTTATGATTTGAAGAAAAATTTTACATTAAGTGGTGGAGGTGTATGCCAGCTTTAAAATCACAAAGGTTTAAATGTACCTGCTCTTTATTTATCTGTATCTAAAATTCCATACTTCCACAAAATGAATGGTTATAAATAAAAATATAACAGCGGGTAAAATTCAGTGCAATTCTAGTATATCCGAGAATAAATACAAATATTAGGTGCGTCTAGCAACAAATAAAAAAGCTACTGTCAACATTAAATATATTAACTACCAAACACAATTATGTGACATAACAGAAGGGCATGGCATTTACCCAGGCACTGAGCTCTCACCTTGATGTGACCCGTGATAACTCAGCAGAGAAAGAGGCTCTAGTTGCACACACAACTACACTGTGCCAGCTCTTCTCAAATGAATAGAATGTTCCCCTAGCAGTCACATGGCCTGATGACCCCATGTGCATAAAGTGACAAACACAGAAGGTTGCGTACCCCTGACTTAAAGGAGAACTAAACCCTAAAAGTGAATATGGATAAAAATGCCATATTTTATATACTGCACTTATTGCACCAGCCTAAAGTTTCAGCTTGTCAATAGCAGCAATGATCCAGGACTTCAAACTTGTAACAGGGGGTCACCATCTTGGAAAATATCTGCGACACTCACTTGCTCAGTGGGCTCTAAGCAGCTTTTGAGAAGCTAAACTTAGGGGTCATCGCAAATTATCAAGCAGAAAATGAGGTTGGCCTGTAATATAAGATGATGCTACAAAGTGGATTATTACATTCTGATGCTAATTGCACTGGTTTCTGTGCTGTCATGTAGTAATTATCTGTATTAATTACTAACCAGCCTTATATTGTGACATTTCTATTCTATGTGTACTGTATATTGTGAGTGGGTCCCTAAGCACAGTAAGTGACAGCAGCACAGAGCATGTGCAGTAAATCAGTAGAAAAGAAGATGGGGAGCTACTGGGGCATCTTTGGAGACACAGATCTTTACTGCTAAATGGCTGTAGTTGACTTGGGCTGATACAGAAACCCAAAACCCATTACAGTCTGTGGGCATCATTTTTGGGGCAAAACCTGGCGAAAAATTTCACTCATCACTAGTGTCAAATACTACAAACCAATATGAAAGTGTAAGCAGCACTGAAATTACCATGTGAGCAAAGTAGGGCTTGCTAAGGGGTGAGGGATTACCATGAGTCACATCATGCAAATTGGAGGGGGGACACAAACACAATATACATTTTCATTAGTTATTTATAAATAAAGGTTTGTGTTAACATCTGCTTTGATTTGCAGGGAGCCTGAGGCTAGGAAGCTATGCCCCCATTGAGCATGTTCAGCATGTAAAAATGTATGGAATAGGTGGTACCATTAATATGATGATGTCTTACTGTGCCAGCTAAGGAGGAACATCCCCCCTCCCGCAAGGAATTGAACAATAGGTAAGGGCACTTTCGGCAGGAAAAAAGGTGGCAGGCTGAGGACAGAACCACGGGGCAGGTGAGTCCAGGAAGTTAAGGAGAGGTAAGCGGAGAGCAGGTAGATAACTTGTTTTTTTGTCTTACTGTGCCAGCTAATATGCTTAGAATGTGCAAATGTATGTTGTGCAACTGTGTCTAGGTTACACAATAGTATCAATGGTTTGATCCAGGGGAGTTAAACTACACCCACAAGGGTGGACTTTCAAAAGCAGAAATCCTAAGCTTGTGGCTGGCCAGTACTGGGGCTCAGTGGGTAACATTGCTGCTTTGTGGCAATGGAGTAAATGCTTCAGTTCCAGTCAGGGCACTATCTGCATGGGGTCTGTATGTTTCCCCAGTGCATAGGCTTCCTCTCACACTCCAATAACATAAATTCAAGTTTTAAGTGCTATTAAAGAAACAAGAGGAAGGAGGTCCCTACCCCTCCCTTTTTTAACAGTTTAACAGTTTACAATTATTTCTAATTTTCTGCTCTCTATTGTATATGCAGCCATGAATAGCTGAGGAAAAAGATCATGAGAGCTGCAAAAGACAACAAGAAATAGCAAGTATGTTACCCATACACACTGCTGCAATGCATTTTAGTACATTCCTATTGATTATATAAAGCCAGCTAGCTGTTTATCAGTTATTTACAAGCTATAGGAAGAGAACGTGACCAGTGTCAACATGGGATACTACAATCCCAGGCACAAAAATATTTTTCACTATTGCAAAATAATTATTAGACCACACCAAGCAGTTTGACAACCACAGGCGAAACACTTTGCAGGTCATGGCGACTTCTAATTTACTTATTTACATTGTATTCAGTGTCATGTGACACTAGCAAATGATGACACCAAAAGCACCACAGGTTATTAATGTAGCTTGTGCTTGTAATACATCCACATTAAATCTGATATAACTACAGTGAGTATTGATAAAGCATATTTATGTATTACAGGCCGGTAAGAGAAAAATTGTAAACTTAAATGTAATTTCCACAGCTTTAAATTGATACAATTGTATGAAGAATGGCACTTTTATTGTTCAGGTGGTTAAGCACACAAAGACTGATGCATCTGAGAAATGTTGCCCTTAAACGAGCGGTTCACCTTTACATAACTTTTTTGTATCATAGAGATATTGCTATTTCAAGACAATCTGCAAATTAGCTTTCATTTATTGTGGGGGGTTTTCAGTTATTTAGCATATATTAATACTTAGCTTAAAGGTAAACCACCCCTTTAATCATAGGTTTTAGGACTATGCAAAAGAAGCACTTTTCCCAAATAATTCTATTAAACAGAAGTTGTTTTTGATTCATTAGCAACCAAGGGGAGCACTTACCCTTTAAAGAAGGGTGTCGCTGACCATCTCCTTCACTATAAACACAGAAATCGGCTGTGGGTAAAGCTGGCCATAGACGCAAAGATCCTATCGTACGAATCATTGTACGATTGGACTTTCTCATCTCCCAACCTGCCACTAACCATTCTGATCAAATAAATACAAAAGAACAGATCAGTCGATGTTCTGCCCCTGACAGCAATCGTATGAAAGTTATGTCCGACCAAAGCTAGTGACAGTCTCCCACTGAAAATCGCATGATCGGCAATACATGCAGAGATATTATCGGCAGCCGACAGAAATCTTTTAACCTGTCCGATCGACCAAACGACCGATTTCCTCTGGATGAAAAATGTCGGGACTCTCCACACACGGTCCGAAAGTCGTACGAATCCTCGATTTGTACGATCAGATCTTTGCGTCTATGGCCAGCTTAAAAGGCTACTACCATACTGGGATGATACTCTGCCTGAGGATAAAAGCAGGCAGAGAATCAGCCCCTCTGTTTGCATCAGTTGTCTCCTGTGACTGCACTAAGAGTCACTGCGTCGGCTGGGATGCAGGCACACAGAGTGGATTTCGGCACTAAAATCCAGTACATATGCATGCAGACAAGAGAGCAAGCTGATGCCAGTGAAGGGGCCAATTCTGAACCAGTGTTTAACTGCAGGCCAAGAATCAGTCCTGTGTGGCATTAGCCATAAGGGGTTATGTAATAAATGGCACTCAATTTGCCCAGATGCAGTAACCCATAGCTACAAAACAGGAGGTAGAATTTACTGTCACCTGTTTAAACGAAAACATCTTGTTGGTTGCTACAGGGCAAACGTAATGCCTTTTATTACATAGGCATGCCTACACCCTAACTCACTGCCCAGAAGCAAATATGATCAAGGTTTGGAAGTGAATGAATGCAGTTTGGGCATGTGCACTGTGAGAGAAGGCCATTCTGATCATGCAGGATAACAATCTGTGCTTAATAATAATATTTGAGAATGTGCTTCTTTTGCATAATCCTAGCACTGTGGTGGCATTTTGCCAAAGGTGAACATCCCTGTTAAAGGTGAATTTCCCCTTTACTTTGGTATGTATGTATGTTTACTTTTAATTATATAGATCTACTTTGTGCATGTGTTTAGCTCATTCAAATTTTCAAGAGGATATGGCACACATGAACAATTATTGAGCAAAACAAAATAGTTTACCTACATTCTTGCTTTAGGCTAATGTGCTTTTCCAACACGGGCAGGGTTAAATGGAGGACCAGATGTAGCTAGTTCTTATGGAGAGCGATCTACTCTGCAAGCATAGTGTTCAGATTTTAGGACCAGTAACACATATTTCCCAGGAGATACTTGCATGTTTTACCAGAGAACACACAAGCCTGGCTGCAGTCACCAGGAAACATTGAGGGTACCAAGATCCCATATGGGTTTTTCTTTTTCTTACCAATCCATTACCCTCCAAAATTCCGGTTATGGATTCTGATCCTTCTCCTCAAACAGCTCACATGCAGGGATCTACCAGTAGACCTTAAGCTGGTGATCAGTAGATCTCAATACACTGTCAACAAACAACTAGACTAAGTTACCCGTCTGTTTCATGGTTTTCATTTATATATTTATTATGGGTTATGTATTAAGGTTACATAATAAATAGTTGTTTGTTAAATATAGCAATATAAATTTGCTCATAATTCAATATAATACTACAAGTAATATTTCCAATGGAACAGAGTGCTAACAATGCTAAAATAGATCATGTAGATCATAATGGGACAACATCATAAAAAGTAGAACCCTCATTAGTAAAGTATCAGGGGTGCCACCTGGCCGGTATTTTTCCGGCCTGGTCCGTAAAAATGATGGCTGAACCCAATGTTATTAATAACGAAAAAAAGATAAATATATAGGAAGGCCGGTATTTTTTCCCAGAAAAGGTGGCAACACAAGCTCTAGAGCAGGTATCCCCAACCTTTTGAACCTGTGAGCAACATTCAGAAGTAAAAGGAGTTGGGGAGCAACAGTAACATGAAAAATGTTCCTGGGTGCCAAAAAGTGCTGTGATTGGCCATTTAGTAGCCCCTATGTGGATTGTCAACCTACATTGAGGCTCTGTTTGGCAGTGCACCTGATTTTTATGCAACCAGAACTTGCCTCCAAGCTAGGAATGCAAAAATAAGCACCTGCTTTGAGGCCACTGAGAGCAACATCCAAGGGGTTGGTGAGCAACATGTTGCTCATGAGCTACTGGTTGGGGATCACTGCTCTAGTGTATGCAGAGGACACAAATGTTTGGGTAGTGGGCTTTTGGTAGGGTTGCCACCTTTTCTGGAAAAGATAAAAAAAAACACCAGCTTTCTTCCATATTAGTAATTTACCAGGCAGTTTGGTAAAACACATAGTTTGTCTCCCACCCCACACTTTGAAAGTGACATTTTTCACTAAAGTATTTATGAGGAGGATCCCAGGGGGCACCAATACCCAGTGCTTCATCTCAAGCGATACTAGGGTTGCCACCTTTTTAGAAAAAATTCACTGGCCACTGATGGGGGCGGTAACGCCGTAAAGGAAAAAGGGGCGGAGCCACAGGTAAATGGGCAGGCTGTGGCGGAAAAAGGGGCGGAACCGCGTGTGTCATGATGCAAAAGGTGGTGGGGCCCCATCGCGAGAGGGGCATAAGACGAAGTAGAGGTAAGTTTCTGCCGGAGGGCCAAGGGCTTTTGCTATAATTATTACAAATTACCGGCAGTTACATTGCCGGTAAATTTGTAATACCGGCCCCGGCATGTATTTTACCGGCCAACCCTAAGCGATACCTGAGTACATGGGTATGCCACTGGGTTACCACCTTTTCTGTAGAAAAATAATAACATTGGGATCAACCATCATTTTTAGCGGCCAGGCAGGTAAAATACCGGCCAGGTGGCAACTCTAGTATGCCAAAGAGCTGACAGTCTGACTAGTACTACCCATCCGCCCATTATCGTGTCCAGGATACAGTAACTTGTAGATTTACTTAGTAGTAGTTTGCATCACAAAACAAATGCGTATATATTTACTGTGAAAGGCCGGGGGGTGAGGAGAAGAAATACAGGCCTCATCCTGTAGCTGCACGTCCACAGCTGAGGAAACCTTTTCCCTGTTACGTGACATTAGGCCTAGTGATTTCTATACGAGTCCCAGGAGTGGCCGCTGTAATTTACACCTCTGCTGCACTACAAACCCTCAGCACCTTGGGGTTCATCACTGCCGTATTTTGGGGGATATTTAATCGCTCATTCTCCCTTTAATAATCATTTGTCCAAAAAAGCGTCAAAATCGACGCGGGCATTCCCATACTGATGGGGAAACACTGGCCTTTTAGTACAATATAACAGTAATTGTTTTCTTATTCATAAGGAACACACATTAAACAACACGGGTCATCATAGCAGAACTTTACATCCCCATATGGAGGCTCTATATAGATAGATTGTATATTGTTGACATGTGACCACCCGAAGGCCCCGCCCTTCCACAACGCGCCCCTTCAGTAGACCTATTACCTGATTGGGTGGCGGTGCGCTCGCGACCGGCATCCCCGGAGCCCCTGGAATGTCGCGAACCCGACGAAGTCACTGAAGGAGCGCGCACCCAGGCCAGAGAAGCGGGTAGCACTGGAGGCGGCCATACTTGTATAATGGAGACCCAGTGGGCGCTGGAAGCACCGTATAAACCGGAGTTCCTCTGGAAAAGGTCCGCTTCTCTGTCGGACCCCTTCGCAATCTGACCTCGGAGAAGAAGCCGGTTTCGGATCGCCACTGTCATAGGCTCCTACGTCATTTAGTTACCATAACGACCCGACGTGACGTCTTACGTGAGATCAAGGGAGAAGGCGGCACACTGTTTGTAATAGGATGCCTATTGGCTTGATGGGAGTTGTAGTCTTTACCCTGTTACATAATATTTACTCGATTCCGCTATCATAGAGACACGGGGTACGTGGAGTGATTCTTCTAGTGTCCTGGAACTTGTTTATTATTTGCTTTATGCGACGGCTTTGTTCTATAAGCTTATCAGAGCTACAGCTGTCTGTCTCCAATCGTAAATATATTCGCTGGAAACGTTTTTAAAAGCTGACCAACTGCAGAGCAGGATTTTTTTTTTTTACTTCATGTGTCGAAGTAATTTGCTTTTAGACGGTTTGAATAAAAAAAGTGTGTTTTTGAAAACGACCTGCCATGTTATGCTATTGCTAATAATTCTACTTATTTTCTAACACGGCCCTCGTGTTAGTAACCCACTGCATTCCCAGAGATTAGGTCCTGCAAGGTAAATATCCCATATAAGAGGGGTACCTGCCAGGCACTCATACGCCCCAAACACACCCTGGGGGTCATTTATCAACACTGGGCAAATCAACCAATCAAATTGCTGCATTCATTGTTCTATTTAAAAATCTTTTCACTGATTGGTTGCTATGGATAACTGCCCATGGGCAAATTTGACCAGTGTTGATAAATGAGCCCCCCTGACTCCACCCACTCCCAAACAATGCCCACCCCTTTCATGTCCACCACTGGACTGGAAAACCGGACAGGATTTCTGTCTTTTTGTTCCAAGTGCCTCCTAGTTACTATTTACCCAATGGTGACTTCCTGTGACGGACGTTAACCTACTTAAAATAATCAAAGATAGATGATACAGTTATAACGACAATAAAAGTGAAGACGCGATGCTAGTTGCAAGTGGTGTACCTACGGTATCTCCAAATTTTTATGGTGCGGAATAAAGCCAAACGTTTCAGGAGCCTCACTCTCCCTTCCTCAGTGGATAAATGCACAAGTGAAAAACAAATGCATGCCATACAAATAGCCATTAGGTGCCTCCACCCCCTTCACATATTTAAACTGACCAATCCGTGTATATATTGACTGTGAGTCATTTTCGTCCATAATATAAGATCAGCTATCTGCTTTCCGGAAGTGATGTAATGCCAGCCAAGATGTCAGTACGTGGCACCATCTTTCCAGCCAGTTTACGATTATATCGCCCCTTTCTGGAACTGATGCAATGCCAACCAGAGTCTTAATGGGGAACGCCATCTTGCCAACCGTGACTTTGTGATATTCAGAGACAACTTTTTTCTAATTTTGGTTCTGTACATTACCATACCTCCCAACATTCGAGAATAAGAAAGAGAGAAAAATATTTGGCGCATGCAGCACAGCTAAATATTTCTTGGTCATGCCCACTCAGTGGCCACACCCCCAAAGGCACACATATTTTACAAAAACACACCCCTTTCACTTGGTTCACAAAGCACCCAGCTGTCCTTTAGTATAAGTAGCCATAAATCGTCATATGACAATATTGGAATCAGCACTGCCAGGCACTTAAAAACTCTTTTGAGGCAGCCCTGATACTGCTGTGAAGTGTAACTAATAATGGCAACTGCCCCCTCCTGCAGCTCCTCCCCCTAGTAATTTCAGCAAGAGCAGTACTACAATGAATCTACAATGAATCTCCCTCTGCTCATTCATTGTAGTACTGCTCTTGCTGAAATTACTAGGGGTAGGAGGGGGCAGTTGCCATTATTAGTTACACTTTCACAGTAGTATCAGGGCTGCCTCAAATGAGTTAAACGTTAAGTGCCTGGCATGCTGGGCAGATCCTTAACTAGATTATTGCATTGATTGTGCTTCATTGGCCAGCAAATGTAATTTTGAAAGGTAAAAAAAAAAAATAAGAAAATATTTAACAAGCTTTTGTTGAGTAATTTCTCTTTTTTCTTATTTTTTTTACCTTTCAAAATGACAAAATGTTTGCTGACAAACCACAGAAAAATCTGAGGAAAATGTGAGGAACTAAAGCCTTTTTTTTAACACAATTACTTAATTTCAGGGGCGAATTTACTGTTACCCTACACTGGAAAAATGTTGTGTTTGCTTCAGAAAGACTGCTATAGTTGAGCCATGGGGGCAGCCATTCAGTCTGAAAAAATGAGAAAAGGCACAGGATACTTAGTAGATAACAGAAAAATCTCATTCTGTTCTAAAGAGCTTATCCGTTATCTGCTATGTAACCTGCACTTTTTCTGCTTTTATTCAGACTGAATGGCCAATGTCAGACTGGCCCACCCGGATACCAGGAAAACTCCCATTGGGCCCAAGTGTATGTGGGCCCTCCTGCTTCTAAATATTTTGCCTGTTTCATTGTCATTACCTACTTCTGTATGGGAACAAAGAGGCTTAATAGATAGAATGATAGATTATTGAATAAAAAGAAAAGTGACTTGGAGAATAGAGGTTGAGCGAGGAGAGGAAGAGGAGAAATAGTTTGGAAAGTGGTTTTCTGGTGGCTCCTGGCATCCCAGTATGACACTGTAAATGTCAGTCTAGAAACCATCAAATCTTCTTGGAGGTTCCCATCCAACCTGTAAACCTCTAGCTGTATAGCGCTGTTGTAGGAAAATATAGCTTTTAATAGTTACATGAAAGAGGCTGAAAACTATTTGCTGGTACACCTTATGAGGGCAGGCGTATAGGTAAATGTTACATGGGCCATTGATTAAAGGTCAGAAAAGAATTTTATGTTGGTGCTTAACAATGGGGGATACACTGGATCCCCAATATTCACTAACAAGTCTAGTCCTACACTCCAGCATCCACTCTGTGGCATCAGCAAAGACATCACTGTGAAATCTAATTTTCATGTTGCCTGGCTCCATCCTGCGTCTCATGTCCCCTTAACCAATATCTGCATTCTGGTGTGGTAAATTACAAACAAATCCTTTGTTAATACAGAGAGAATGAGAAGCACTGAGGATTGTAGGGGATCCTTTCTCTGTCTTTCACTCTCTCTGTTTTAAAGTTTATTAAGTTTTTTTTTTTTTTTTAAAACAATGAAATTAATTAGATTAAATTAAAAAATGTAAAGTTTTATGTTTGGTAACAAGTAGAAAAAAGGCTGCATAAATGTATCTGTTAAGAGGCATTGCTGCATATTTTTTCTTTCTCTTTAATTGTACACCAATCCGTTAAATAATTGTTTCTGCTGTGGTTGTTTTCCAGCTGTCTAGTGGCGAGGAGCATAGACGGAGGGTGAGTTTTGTGCTTGGAGAGGCTACTAAACCCATTCCTTGCCAGGATGTTTTGATTTTACCTCACTGCTTATGTTCTATAAACACAGGGCACGTCAAAGAAGAAAGAGCAATTACTGTGCTGTACTGTGTTAAGACAATGATAGCTACCTCTCTAGAATTTAATATCTGTGGCAGATATATTTTTATACTGACCCTCTGTAAGTACCCCAGTAATAAACAAAATGGCAAGCACTGTTACTATAGAGAGAGAGAGAGAGAGAGAGAGAGAGAGAGAGAGAGACAGACATACTCTCAACCTAACAAACTGCCAGAATGACACAAATGTATTATACAGATTGTGTCCCTTGTGGCTTGGTTATCTATAAGATCAATCTTAACTGGCCTCTTGATTTTATGCAAATATATCATGATATCATTATACAGCAAGAATTAGAAAACCCAGGGTCTCATTAGCATTATTAATTGTTAGTTGAAAGTATTAAATATAGAGCTGCAATACAGCAAGCATTGAACAAGACCACATTTATTGTTTTTAGTCTTCTTGCCTCACTATAGGTGAATCAATACATATAGCTGAAACCATTCTGACAAAGGCAAAGCACGACCTCAGCTGAGAGAGCAAAATCAATAAGCACTAAAGTACTGCTGGGGAACAACACGACAAATCCACTTTAATCCAGATAAAGGAGGATGTTCCTTCACCCAACTGGCTGTGCCAATTTCTATTTAGTTCCTTCAAAAACAGAGCAGGATTTTACCCTTTCTGTGCCTTCATATGATTTATGAGCTCTATTTAACATTCAGTCCTTCATTAGGGGTAAATAGAGAAGAAAAGACACGCTGTAAGTACTGTACAGTTATGGTGGCTGCTGGGTGTAATACCTTCAGGGCAAACATTTGGAGGTGCTGGTATATATGGAGGTATTCTTAGACTGGGAGAGGGGTTTGTTAATGTGTGTAGGTAATAAGCACCAAGGGGCATGTTTATCAAAGTTTTGCCTAAGATGTTTCAAAGTGGGAACTTTTTTTTTTTTTTTTTTTTTTTATAGCTTTTCTAAGTGTTGATGGGAGAGGGTTAGGAATTAGCTCTAGTTCTTCGTAGTTCTAATTCCTCCATGAATCAACCCTATAATACACGATTACATCCACTTGTTCGTCAATGACACCAAAGGCACAGATCGATGTCTGATGTGGCCACCCAATTGGTGTGTTTGAGGACCCCATTTTCGTTCATTTTGCCTTACAAAACCAAGCATTGGAGATTCATATTTTTATGTAAATTACATTTTCTGGTGGGAGGGTGTGTTAAAGGTGGCCATAGACGTAACAATTACAATCTTTCTTGGAAAAGATCTTTCCAAGAAAGATCGTTTGTTTCAATACACACGTGTAGAGCTGAATTGTCCGATATACAGGTAGAAACAATAGAATTCTACCTGTATCTGAGGATTCAGCACTAACAATGGCCAATGTTTGGGTCCCTTCAAAGGCACCCGACCAAAATTTTACGTCCTGCCCGATCGATGAGCCGACCAATATCCAAGTCTTCTGCCAATATCGGTCGGCTCTTTTCCCACCATACACGCACCGAATATCGAACGAAAATTCGTTTTGTACGATATTATCTCTGCATCTATGGCCACCTACTCAGCCAATGGAAGGGCAGCCTTTACAATGAATGATGATCAACTGAATCTCTATAAATAAACACACGTCACTTATATATCTGTTTTCTACCATTTGTAACTAGGGATGCACCGAATCCACTTTTTTGGATTCGGCCGAACCCCCGAATCCTTTGCAAAAGATTCGGCCGAATACCGAACCGAATCCGAACCATAATTTGCATATGCAAATTAGGGATGGGAAGGGGGAAACATTTTTTACTTCCTTGTTTTGTGACAAAAAGTCACGTGATTTCCCTCCCCGCCCCTAATTTACATATGCAGATTAGGATTCGGTTCGGCCGGGCAGAAGGATTCGGCCGAATCCGAATCCTGCTGAAAAAGGCCGAATCCCGAACCGAATCCTGGATTCGGTGCATCCCTATTTGTAACAATAGATCAACTAGGACAGATAAGCAATACTGCCTCCTGGACATACTGTATGTGGGCAAATTATTTGTCCTGCGAGATTCACAACAGACACGTTGTTTTTTTTTTTTTTCCATCAAATGTGCTGAGAGTTGCAGCTCACAATTTTATAGAGGTTGAATTTTGGTTGATCTATTAATAAGTTCCATGGAGAGTTAGATAATACACATTCATAACTGGTATCCAAAGCCTTAAACACTACAAGTATTTTTGTTGCTATAGAGAAACTGCTGACAATTGTGTAAAAGCATGAAGGGCATTTTTATTCAGTGGTGTTACTGGCCCTTTTACTGCATGGGTCGCTACCTTATCTTGCTGCAGAGCTACTAGCAAGTCATATGATTATCCTCATATGGTTTCTCTAATCTCTCCAAGCAGTCAGGGCGAGTGTATATAATTTCAGTGCCAGCAGCTTGTAATATACAACAGGCAAGACAGGAAGGGGAAGGTGGGAGGTATCAGAAGAGTAATTGCTTTTGTATGCTACAACACTGAGTAAAGTGCATTTGTTTATTCTGTAGTGCTTTACAATGCTCTCTTATGCCTGTAGCTCGAGAAATGTTTAATTGCTCTAGTAAATACTCCTGCTGACTCACTTAAAATTCATATACCAAAATTAGCATTTTCCAGCCAGAAAGTAATATACACATCCACTGACATATGTTACCCATGCAAGTGAATGGGAGTTGTGTGATCTGAAACTAAAAATGTTCCAGGAAGAATCTGATTAAATAAATATTTGAGTGCTATTCTTTAAAATACCATATAGAAAAACTCTTCGATTTGGTACAAATTTGTGGATTTGCAGTATGAATCTAATATGCATTTAACCACATACCTTCTGTAGTTAATTATATCTATGGCACTGGCAATTAAGTAACAGTGCCAGCACCGTAAAATTTGACTATGCCAGACAACAAGGGGCACATTTACTTAGCTCGAGTGAAGGAATAGAAGAAAAAATACTTTGAATTTCGAACGTTTTTTTTGGCTACTTCGACCTTCAACTTTGAATGACCTTCGACTTCGAATTGAATGATTCGAACTAAAAATCGTTCGGCTATTCGACCATATGATAATCGAAGTATTGTCTCTTTAAAAAAAACTTCAACCCTCTATTTCGCCATGTAAAACCTACCGAACATCAATGTTAGCCTATGGGAAGGTCCCCATAGGCTTTTTAACAAATTTCTGGTTGAAGGAAAATCGTTTGATCGATGGATTAAAATCCTTCGAATCGTTCGATTCGAAGGATTTAATCGTTCGATTGAACGATTTTTCCTTCGATCGTTCGATCAAACGAATTGCGGTAAATCCTTCAGTCGAAGGATTAAACTTCGACAGTCGAATATCGAGGGTCAATTAACCCTCGATATTCGACCCTAAGTAAATGTGCCCCCAAGTGTAGTGTGGCAAGATTAAAAAGGCCAAAGGGTATATTTATCATAGAGTGAAGTCAGAGATCTCCACAGTCCTGTAGAGTGAAATTCCACCACTCTCCATTCATTTCTATGGGATTTTGAAAGGTGTATTTATCAAAGGATGAACTTTCATTTTTCCCCCTGATAAATACTCTTTTAAAAATCCCATAGGAGAGTGGCGGAATTTCACTCTAGGTGACTGCGGTGATCTCTATCTTCACTCTTTGATAAATATGCCCCTAGTGTTCTTTTTAGATACATACAGTTACTGCTTTTTGCATGTGTAGTTCCTGTTGTTAACATTTGAAAGTTACTGAATGGGGTAGTTCAGATACAATATGTTATTCTAAGACAAACTGCAAATGGTCTTCATTTTTTCATGTTGTGTATTTTCTTAATTAGTTGCTTTTCTCAGACATAAAGTTTTAACTAGATGCCAGGGTCTATTTGTGGTTCCTAGACTAAAAATGAACTATAGCAACAAGATAAAAGTTTCTAATCTGCGGTGCTGCAACACAACAAATCACATATTTTTTTTTTTAAAAAAATGCAAACTGCAAATATTCTTAGAATACCTCTGTCTACATCATAGGAAATATTCATTTCAAGGTCAGCTACACCTTTAAAGACCCTGACTGCCTTATGCTGCCATGGCTACCCTGGTTCCACACCTGTGCTCCATCAGTGGGAGCATATTTACCGATGCTGTGTGCAACCTGCAGGAATGAGCCTAAAGTAAGATTCTTATGTGGCCTTAATCATATTGCAGATGACTGTGCTAAAATCATGGCCGCACAACACTTACAACAAGGTTGCCATAAGGCTCCTGCATAGCATACTTATTTCTATAGTCCACTTAGAGGGACCTGGTCATTGCATAATAGTATATGTAGTTGTCCACTATTAAATTTGACCATCATTTAAGCTGACCTGTCACCGACACATAAAAAGCAGTTTAATTAAAGTCATTGGCAAACTACATCTTGTTGAAAGCATACTTTGTATATCAATTAAAGAAGAACATCTTGCTTTTTGGGTTCATAATAAAACTTAACACTTATTTGCGATATATAGGTTTAAAGATTTACTAGATTAATACATATGCAGTGTTGTCAGATGACACATCTTTACCATCTTTAAACAAAAGCAAAATGTCTTTAAAGATGTAAAAAAAAAATCTCAGAACTCCAATAATAATGAATATGCAGAATAGGCCTAACACATGTTTATATGCCACTAAGAGAAACAGTTGCAGACTGTAATGAAACAAAAGGGGGAAGGTAATTAAAAATTACAAGTGCTATCTTAAATAGTGTTTTTGCAAATATTTAGTGCTGCTTGCAGTGTAAAATCATTCGCTGGAGAATATTACATCGATAAGCAAAAGTTAGCATTAACACCTGTTCTGGAGTTTTGTAAAATATTTTGTCTCAAAATATGCTTTGCGATGGTGAAATTTTCTTACATACAGTGCGAATGTACACTCAATTCCAAAAGCAGGCAAACATGGTCACTAACATTCGCAATGGTCTTTGCAAACGTTTTTTGTGCAGAACATGTTACATTCCCCAAATGTCTTTTGAGGGAAAAAGTAGGAAAAGTAACATGACTGGCTGCCCTTGTAAATTCACTTTAAAAATAACATGCCCCAAACCTTTTCGATCAGTACAAGACTGGTGGAATTAGAATACCAAAATTGTAGGCCTTGAGCAAGATAACTGGGACAAAGCAACAGAACACATATACACTGGCCTGATATTGTTAAAAAACAAACGAATATAATATAAAATTATGCATCATATTTACATAACTCCCACACGACTCAAACTGATGGGCCAGGTCCCCTGCGACTCCTGTCCCAGGTGTCACCAACAAGCTGCGGATTTCTTCCATCTAATCTGGGAATGCCACTACATATTGAGCTTTTGGGCACAAGTCGTAAACTATCTAGCGGACAATCTTGACTTTTAGGGATGTAGCGAACTGCTGATTTGGTGTTCGCGAACGCCGTTCGCGAACACCGGCAAAAAATGCGAACGTTCGCGAACAGTTTGCGAACTTCGAACACCCGCTAAAATCGTTCGAATTGAACGATCGAAGGATTTTAATCATTCGATCGAAGGATTTTCATTCGAATCGAACGATCGAACGTTTTAAAATCGTTCGATTGAATGAAAATCATTCGATCGAATGCTTACAATCGTTCGAACGAATGGAAATCGTTCGATTTTTAGCGGTCGAAGGAATTTGAATGGTCGAACGATTTTTATTCGAATCGAACGCGAACTCAAAATGCGAACATTCCCAAACGTTCGCGAACATTCGGCGGACGCGAACGGTCGAAGTTCGCGCGAACTAGTTCGCAGGCGAACAGTTCGCTACATCCCTATTGACTTTCCGAGAATAATTTCACCTACAGTTTGCCTTTTGGGGGTCCTAGAAGAGATAATCCCAGCTAAGTATACTCGAATCTCTTTTCGTATCCTACTCTTTTATGCAAAAAAAACTGTAGCCCTTCACTGGATGGGTAACCTCTCACCCTCTCTTAATGCTTGGATACAACTGGTTAACAAAGCAGTACCCCTATATAAGCTCACCTACGAAGTTAGGGGAACGCCAACAAAATTTGATAAAATTTGGGGCTTGTGGAATGACATTGACCCGACCCCTCTATAGTAAGTATTTACCAAGTCCATCTCCTATTATGAAATCCTTCATGGTTAGCTATCCTACATATCCTCGAGGGTCCCAACCTAGCCTTCAGATGTAAAGTTCACCTGAGTTTGATAGTGTCCATCTCAACTGCTCAATCACTGTATTGTTATGCTTGTTGATAGCCTGTGCCATGTTTTCAGCCTGCCAAACTTGTACAGTTTAGTCTGCGAGTGTACTTATTTGTTGTATGTATGATTGATGTGTGTTCAAAAATAAGAAATAAAACTTACCTTTAAAAAAAAAAAATAACATGCTGATATTGTTTCTCTGCAGGAAGTGCATTAAGGCAGAAGAAAAAATGTGCATTGCTTTAAAATAATTAAGACAAACATTTTGTATTTGTATTATAGGTACATTTTATTTTGAAGGACTGGCCTTCTTTGAGGGTAAAATAATTTACTCCTTGATGGTGTCATCGCATTTCGCAGTGCTGTCCAATGAGGAAACAAAGCAAAAAAGAAAAAAGAAAACATAGGCCGTGCATAGTTATACAGTTATAAAGAATGGCATGTTTGCAATCTAAATGCAATTTAAAATCAATAGAAAAAAATAGATTTGTGAAGAGTGGCTTGAGTTCTGTTATTATTACATTTGTTCTGATTCCGGGTTACCAGTTCCTTCTTCACTGGTTGTATCTAAAAGATAAAAACAAAATATTTTGGTCACGACACACACACACAGCAAATGCACATAATTCTGAATATCCAAGTTTTGTGAATTACTGGAAAGCGATGATATCTAGCTTTAAACTGTTAGACGTGTCTCATTGTTAGATAAAATGGTGGCATATGCTTATTCTGAATTTATTTTCGAGATTTGATTCTTTGGTTTTATATATTTTAGTGACTCAAGCAGGGCCGGAACAAATGTTGGCAGAAAAGGCACGTGCCTAGGGCGCACAGGTAAAGGACGCCAGGCAAGTACCTCTTCTGAAACCTTCCCCTAGTGGTCCCTCCACTGCATGAAAAATTCAGCATGTGCACTCTTCTGCCCATGTGCACTTCCCATTGCACGAGCGCACTGGTTCGTGAATGCGTGCTTCCTCAGACCGCATGCTTCATAAACACTACTATAATTTATATAAACACTGCTCTATAGCCATGGGGGCAGCCATTCAATCACAGGATACACAGTAGATAACAGATAAGTTCTGAATAATCCCATTGTATACTACAGAGCTCATCTGTTTTCTGCTGTGTATCCTGTGCCTTTTCTCCTTTTTCAGCCTTGAATGACTGGCCCCCATGGCTAAACAACAGCTTCTTTATATAAACATCTGTAGAGTTTCTGAAGCAAACACACTGGTTGTACCAATGCAGTGCAGCAAAATATTTTCATTAATTTGAAATACTTTTATTTTCTGGTTAAACTGAAGAAGCCACTTGTTGAAACATTTTCCTGGGCAGGAAGTCCAGTTGCTTTAGATTTAAAGGGAATGTCAACCCAAATATTTTTTTTTTTGCCTAATAAAAGAAAACATTATTCTAAGAAACTTTGCAATGTGCATTTATACCAAATGTTAAATAGTTTTTAATTTATTTGTATATGTATTTCTATTGAAAGCAGTTTTTGTGTCCCTTTCTATTCTCTGCCCTGGTGGTAGACTTTTGAAACAATGTAAGGCAAGGCAGCTGATTAACAGACCTGTCTTTACTGCTGAACTAAAGGTGGCCATAGACGCACAGATAATATCGTACAAAACAAATTTTCGTCCGATATTTGTTGCGTGTATGGTGGAAAAAGAGACGACCGATATCTGCAGAAGACTTGGATATCGGTCGGCTCGTCGATAGAGCTGGACGGAAAATTTTGATTGGGTGCCTTTGAAGGGACCCAAACATCGCCCATTGTTAGTGCTGAATCATCAGATACATAGTTACATAGTTACATAGTTACATAGTTAAATTGGGTTGAAAAAAGACAAAGTCCATCAAGTTCAACCCCTCCAAATGAAAACCCAGCATCCATACATACACCCCTCCCTACTTTTAATTAAATTCTATATACCCATACCTATACTAACTATAGAGCTTAGTATCACAAAAGCGTTTGATATTATGTCTGTCCAAGAAATCATCCAAGCCATTCTTAAAGGCATTAACTGAATCAGCCATCACAACATCACCCGGCAGTGCATTCCACAACCTCACTGTCCTGACTGTGAAGAACCCCCTACGTTGCTTCAAATGAAAGTTCTTTTCTTCTAGTCTAAAGGGGTGGCCTCTGGTACGGTGATCCACTTTATGGGTAAAAAGGTCCCCTGCCATTTGTCTATAATGTCCTCTAATGTACTTGTAAAGTGTAATCATGTCCCCTCGCAAGCGCCTTTTTTCCAGAGAAAACAATCCCAACCTTAACAGTCTACCCTCATAATTTGTCTTCCATCCCTCTAACCAATTTAGTTGCACTTAGTCTCTGCACTCTCTCCAGCTCATTTATATCCCTTTTAAGGACTGGAGTCCAAAACTGCACTGCATACTCCAGATGAGGCCTCACCAGGGACCTATAAAGAGGCATAATTATGTTTTCATCCCTTGAGTTAAAGGAGAAGGAAAGGTTAAAACTAAGTATGCCTTATCAGAAAGGTCCATCTAAATTTACCAGTAAACCCCCAAAGTAATGTTGCTCTGAGTCCCCTGTCAAAAGAAACACAGCATTTCTTTCCTTCTATTGTGTACACATGGGCTTCTGTATCAGACTTCCTTCCTTCAGCTTAAACCTCATTGCCCTGGGCAAGAGCATGCTCAGTTTGCTCCTCTCCCCCCACCCCTCCCTTCTCTACTGTAATCTGAGCCCAGAGCAGGGAGAGACTCAGGCAGGAAGTGATGTCACACCACATTAATACTGCAGCTCCTATTCTAAACAAACAGAGAGTTTCTAGAGCTTTTTACTCGGGTATGGTAAAACATTCTACAGAATAAATATAGCATTCTAGCTTGCACTATTGCAGCTAATCTATTGGCAATAAAATGGCTCTGTAGCTTTCCTTCTCCTTTAACGCCCTTTTTTATGCAAGACAGAACTTTGTTTGCTTTAGCAGCCACAGAATGACACTGCCCAGAATTAGACAACGTGTTATCTACAAAGACCGCTAGATCCTTCTCATTTAAGGAAACTCCAAACACACTGCCATTTAGTGTATAACTTGCATTTATATTATTTTTGCCAAAGTGCATAACCTTGCATTTATCAACATTGAACCTCATTTTCCAGTTTGCCGCCCAGTTTTCCAGTTTAGACAAATCACTCTGCAAAGTGGCAGCATCCTGCATGGAACCTATAGTTCTGCACAATTTAGTATCATCTGCAAAAATAGAAACAGTACTTTCAATGCCCACCTCCAGGTCATTAATAAACAAGTTGAAAAGCAAGGGACCTAGTACAGAGCCCTGCGGTACTCCACTAACAACACTGGTCCAATTAGAAAATGTTCCATTTACCACCACTCTTTGTAGTCTATCTTTTAGCCAGTTCTCTATCCAGGTACAAATACAATGTTCCAGGCCAACATTCCTTAATTTAACCAATAAAATTTTGTGTGGCACCGTATCAAATGCTTTAGCAAAGTAAATCACATCCACTGCCTTCCCAGAATTGAGGTCTCTACTTACATTCTCATTAGGGATGTACCGAATCCAGGATTCGGTTTGGGATTCGGCCAGGATTCGGCCTTTTTCAGCAGGATTCGGATTCGGCCGAATCTTTGTGCCCAGCCGAACCAAATCCTAATTTGCATATGCAAATTAGGGGCAGGGAGGGAAATTGCGTGACTTTTTGTCAGAAAACAAGTAAGTAAAAAATGTTTTCCCCTTCCCATCGCTAATTTGCATATGCAAATTAGGGTTCGGATTCGGTTCGGTATTCGGCCGAATCTTTCATGAAGGATTCGGGGGTTCGGCCAAATCCAAAATAGTGGATTCGGTGCATCCCTAATTCTCATAAAAAGAAATTAAGTTAGTCTGGCAAGATCTATTACGCATAAAACCATGCTGGCACAAACTCATAGTATTATGATTTGCTATGAAGTCCAGTATCTTATCCTTTATTAACCCTTCGAAAAGCTTTCCTACCACTGACGTCAGACTAACTGGCCTATAGTTTTGAGGCTGAGAACGGGATCCTTTTTTGAATAGAGGCACCACATTAGCAATTCGCCAGTCTCTTGGCACTATGCCAGATCTCAATGAATCCTGAAAAATTAAGTAAAGAGATTTGGCAATCACAGAGCTAAGCTCGCTAATTACCCTGGGATGAATACCATTTGGCCCTGGACCTTTGTTAATCTTAACATGTTCTAGTCTCTTCTGAATTTCTTCATGTGTGAACCATGCATCATTAGTTGTATTACTAGAATTGGGACTGTTCAAATATGAGTTCAGAATCTGCGCTTTTATTTGGTTTTCATCAACCAGCTGACCCCCCGCTGATAGTAAGGGTCCCACCCCTTCCTGCTTCATTTTTTTTACTATTAACATATTTAAAAAATAATTTTGGATTTTTTTTACTGCTTGCTGCAATATTCTTTTCTATAGCAATTTTAGCTTGCCTTATAGCTTCTTTGCATGATTTATTGGCCTCCTTGTACCTTATAAATGTAAGGTACAGGTAGGAATCTATTGTTTCTTCCCGTATATCTATCTGTATATCAGACGATTCAGCTCTACACGTGTGTATTGAAACGAACGATCTTTCTTGTTACGTCTATGGCCACCTTAAGACTTTTGCAACATTGTTTAAAAAGTAGCAACCAAACTTAACCAAATGCTGCTTTCAATAGCAATTGTATTTACAATTAACTTTAAAAGCACTGAACATGTTTACTAATTGTATATTAAGGGGGTTGCTTAGAATAATCTTTTCTTTTATTAAATACATTTAATTTTGTGATTGACATGCCTTTTCATTTTTTTTAGCCTTGTATTGTATTTTTGTTATTACAAAAGAAAAAGAAGGGGCAGAAACACATAGCATGAGAGAGGATATACAATCATCCAGAGTAGGTGGCTGGGGAATTGCAGCCAAGGGTCCAAGATTCTATAAAAAAAATTCAGGCAGCCTCTGGCCAGTTAATAAAAGTTCAATTATATTATTTGTATTCATTTCAAGAGTTGAATGATGCACAAGTCAGTTTTCCAGAAATAATAGAATGAGTGCCAATAATTGATCAAAATTATACAATTATCGAGATGACATGGGTACCTGTTGGGTGCAGGTCCTACAATGGCAACATTGTGAGTTAGGGTCAGGTGCGGGATGAGTTTTTCCTGACCTGCACATCACTAGCGAATTTATAAGAAATTAGGAAGCAACCGTATTATAGTCCAAATAAAAGGCATCTTTCTTTTTTCATTTGGTCAAGAAAAGGCCCAGCACCTTTGACAGTTAATTATAGCTAAAGAGCCACAGTTTGGGGATTCCATGTACATACAGTATTTTGTCTCCAAGGGCTCAAAGACAAGCATGCTCTGTAAACTAAAAGGTGTTGGAATGCTAATTTCCAGGTATTCTTCATTTACTGAAGCCTCCTATTCCAAGGCTGCTCTAGGAGGGTAATAGAAAAATGCCTGAATAACCTCCTACACAACCTTATACTTTGCAAAGCGAGTCACCCAATCCTACATGTTGCATAGGTTCCCAAAACACTCCACCCCAAGATCGTATACAATGTGTCTATCACCCCCCCCCACTACATCCCAAGGATGCATTTACTCCTCTCGTAGCACAGTAATTAGTAACCCATGGGTGGAAACCACATTTTTATCCCCATGATGTTTGGAGTTTTTTTTATTTAAGGTCAGATTTAAGTGGTTTTAGAGGTTTTTGAAACCACAACTAAATTCACATTCTGTAAAACCATGATTGTCATTGAATTTTTAAAAGATCAGAATATAAAAAAGTAAGAATGAAAACAAGTGCTGAACGATGTGGTAAGAAATAAGAATAATAAATATACTTCGAAAACCAGCAAAAACATGAGTTTTTCCGACAATTTCTAGAAAAAATCTGAAAACCTCTAAAAGTCTGAATTAAGGATCAAAAGCAGTTCCCATTGATTTCTAAAGCACCTTGATAACTTTTACTAAGGAAAGATTTGAGAAAGGTTTCTATCTTTTTCCTAAGCAGAAGAACATCTGAGCAGCCCTCTTTCTTTCTCATGAAAACTTCTTCCTTGACTACTTGGTGGTCAGATTGGTCAAAAAACTGACCAGCAGGGGGCGCTGTTGTTACAAAATTAATTCATATAAATGGTACATGTATCCCTTAATATCTTGGAATAAATAAATAATGAATGTAAATTACAAAAGTACGAATAGCACTCTAATGAATTATACATTAACTTATGTTAAAGGTTTACTTATCCTTTAACCAATAGTTCTGGCACTGTTGTAACAAAATTTGGCATATTAACAGTACATGTATCCCTTAATATCTTGGAATAAAAAAAAATAAAAGAATGAATGTAAATTACAAAAGTGCTTAGAATAGCACTTTCATCAATTTTACCTTCACTTATTTTAAAGGTTTACTTATCCTTTAAAAGAAAACAAAAAAAGAGTGTTTAATTTTAATATCTTACCAATTTGTTCTTCTGCTTCATTATCCCGGCAATTTTTCTCCTGTCCAGCTTCTTCTTTTGACTTCCTGAGAGAATCTGGTGGCCACCGTAACTCCCCACTCTCTACATCAATCAAATCAGTTGGTTCCACCACAATGGATGGTAATCTTCCCCTCATCTTTACTGGAACTTCATCCTCTTCACAAGGATCTGGAAAAATCTGAAATGAAAGAGTAAAAGAAAAATGTAAAAGTCAGACAGAAGGTGAAAAGTGAAAACAGGAATGTTAATAAGAAGTAGTTCAGTGGTGTAACTTCGGATGCCAGGGCCCCCCTGATAATTTTTTTTCTGGCCCCTTCTGAAGATAATCATGGGACCCGGGATCCCCCCTACCGCATGTACTTTTAGGGGTCTTAGGCAGGGCAATGCTTTTGGAGCCCCCACTGTAATAACTGATTTGCAGCATGGGGGAGCAGCATTCACCTCATTTCCTGTCAGACTATGGTTACAAGATTTTTAGAGTCAAACCTGTCGCTAGAGGCAAGTAGAAGGCAATTCTATGCAGGGACAGACTGGAACCTTCGGGCCCACTGGGCCTGCAAATGAAGGGCCCTCATGGCAATCCCCAGGGGCCCCCTCCCGACCTGACCTGCGCACATGCACAAGCACTGGTTCATTTCTTTATGGGGCAGTCTGGGGAACAGGCCCAGTCCGACACTGATTCCATGTATAATACACCCAGAAATCATAGAATGATGGTACAGTGGCAATTTTCATGTATAATATCCCCAGAACTCATAGTGGGATGACAGTGGCAATTCCATGTATAATTTCCCCAGACCTCATACAAGGATGGTACAATGGCATGTATAATATCCCCAGAACTCATAGAAGGATGGCAAAGTGGCATAAATACCCCCAGAACTCATAGCAGGAAGACAGTGGCAATTCCATGTATAAATAATCTTCAGGACTCCTAGAAGGATGGCACAGTGGCAATTTCATGTATAATATCCCAATAACTCATAGAAGGATGGCACAGTGGCAATTTCATGTAAAAATACCCCAGAACTCATAGAAGGATGGCACAGTGGCAATTCCAAATATAAATATGAGGCTAAAACCTGCCATGGCTACACAGCTGGATATTTATATAATTTACAGTAGTACTTCTCAAGAAAACACATAACTTTACCGGTGCTTTAATTTTTTGTTGTTACTGGTTACAGTGCCCCGACCCCCTGCCCAACCTGCATGGTATATGATATGGTTGGGTTTAAGGAAGATGTCAAAGGAGGAATGAAGCCCGTTTAGGGCTGACATGGGGTTAGGTGGGGCCCCCTTCCCCCCAGGTGTAGTCTAGTCTCTCACTCCCAAGCCCACAGGTAGAACAATGGAGGGGGCTAACAGTGGAGGAGAAAAGAGGGACAGGCTAGGGGAGGAGGCAATGGGAGGAGTGCTGGTTTGGAAGGGTTTTTAAAGGGGAAGGAAACCTAGTCAGCGCAAACCCCCCACCCCCCCTCCCGTTTGTTGCCCTCCCTCCTCCCCCCTGGCCTACCCGTCCCGCTGGGCAAATGCCCCTAACTTTACTTACCCTTCTGTGCAGGTCCAATCCAGGGAGTTCACCGATGACATCTTCTTCCATGCGATCTTCTTCCTGCTGTGAACGGCGTTTTGGCGCATGCGCAGTAGGATCATTTCGCCGGTACGGATCTACTGCGCATGCGCCAAAAGTCACGCGCATGCGCAGTAGATGGTACCGGCGAAATGATCCTACTGCGCATGCGCCGTTCACAGCAGGAAGAAGATCGCGTGGAAGAAGATGTCGTCGGTGAACTCCCTGGACTGGACCTGCGCAGAAGGGTAAGTAACAAGTTAGGAGCATTTGCCCAGCGGGACGGGTAGGCCAGGGGGGAGGAGGGAGGGTGGGCAACAAACGGGAGGGGGGGTTTGCGCCGACTAGGTTTCCTTCCCCTTTAAAGGAGAAGGAAACCCCCAGGGCGCAAAACCCCTCCCCCCCTCCCCTATGTTGCCCCCCTCCCTCCTCCCCCCTGGCCTACCCGTCCCTCTGCGCAGGTCCTGTCCATGGAGTTCACAGTCACCATCTTCTTCCACGCGCGTCTTCTTCCTGCGATGACCGGCGTTTTCTGGCGCATGCGCAGTAGGAACAGTTACCGGTACGACTCTACTGCGCATGCGCCAAATGTCACGAAGTGAAATCGGAAAACTTCGTGACATTCGGCGCATGCGCAGTAGAGCCGTCATCGCAGGAAGAAGACGCGCGTGGAAGAAGATGGTGACTGTGAACTCCATGGACAGGACCTGCGCAGAGGGGTGAGTAACAAGTTAGGGGCATTTGCCCAGGGGGACAGGTAGGCCAGGGGGGAGGAGGGAGGGGGGGCAACATAGGGGAGGGGGGGAGGGGTTTTGCGCCCTGGGGGTTTCCTTCTCCTTTAAGGGGATGTACAGATGTGTTTTTTGTTTCCCACCCTCCCTCCCTAGGTAAAAAGGACCCATTTGAAACAACGGTGCTCCAGGGTGTTTTATGACCGTTCGACTGGATGGGGTCAGGAAGGAATTTTTCTTGTAGCGCTAATTGGCTGAAAAGCGCTAGAGTTTTTGCCTTCCTCTGGAGTACCATTATCTGTGGTGGTCAATAGTACTTGCCTGGGTCAGCTGCGGCTCAAGGAAGGTCAAGGTGGTATTGAGCCAGTGTGCTTCAGTGCGGCTCTAGGAGTACGAGTTGGTCATGGTGCAGGCCTACCTTGATGGAATCGCAAGTGTGCATCAGATTTGGACTGCACGGTCTTGTCTGAGGCATGCAAGAGACTGGGTTAGCGCCACTTATGCACAATGAGGGAGCAGGGGGATGGGCTGAAAAGCGTTCACGGAGGGCGCTCGGCCCCATGATCCCTGCTTCATGTTTGACCAATTTTTGGGCAGTGAGCCCACGTTTTTTGAGAATACATTTTTTTGGGCAGTGAGCCCACGTTTGGAGAATAAGAGCCGCAGCACTAGGGTGTACCTAGTCCTTGATGCTTAAACTGTTAAATAAAGCCTGTGACCTCCACAGATTTTTGATAAAATATGTCTCTGTGTTTTAATTGAATGGTAGGGTTACATCCTGGGTGGATATGGGGTTCCTTAGCCTAGTATCACACCAGCTCAAAGCTGTTCTTCATCCCTGAAATTAATATCCCCTATGTCAACATTTTGTTTTAGTACCTGGAAAGGCAGACGGCTATCACTGTGTTTCAGTGCTATCTCATCCAGGCTGTGAATTACTTCATTCACTGCCTCTTCCACAGGCAGGCGGAGAACTGACACCTCGTTCATGATCTATCCTGCATAAGTTAAAAGAAAATACTTATGATGCATTTTACATTAACATTTTGGCCTTTGGAGCTCATTTACATAGCACAACCACAGATGCGGTCATTCAAAGATGGCGGCAGTTTTATGTTTGAATTGATGCTATTTATTAAAATAATGTGTATCTAAAGCTGCTCCTTGCACTTCCTAATGAGTGTTTGTTTGTTTGTCCTACCTCTTTTAAAGAACGGTGCACATTTTACTGTGCGTTGCATCCAGGGCTAGAATTAGGGAAAGGCATAAGAGTCAGGTGCTTAGGGTGCAAATGCGAAGGGGGAGCTGGGCACGTACCACTTCCATTCGCTTACTCATAGTTTAAGCGAATGGATGTGTGATGTCACCTTGCGACCAAGTATGTGTACGCGTGACTTCACTACACAAATGAGCGTGCTCATGGGTGAGGGGGTGGGTGGCCAGCCAGGTTGGCTAGGGTGCCCGGTTCTCCTTGCATCAAGAGGGGCATAATTACAAAGGTAACAGACCCTGCAACTGCAAAATTAATTTGCTGTGGAGTGTGGAGGCCACTAACATCTAGCATACTAGGCATACTGAACTTGTGCCTTAAAGAGTTTGCTTTACTATGTTATATGTTAACTTTATGTGCTGAAAGAGACACCATCCCAACTATAACATTTTTTAGCTGGTTCATGAATGACCTCTAGTTCAATTACATGTGTTTTTGATGTATTGGATGTAATTGAGGCAAGAGCAAGGCTGCGCTCTTCCAAAATAATGTTGAATCATGCCAAGATATACTTCATTGTGGGTAAAAACCATGGGATATCTGTTTGAAATTACATATTGTGCACTGCACTTGATTTTAATAAGCAAAGGTATGTTGAAATGTATTCCACAAAAACAAGATATTAAGCCAAATTAATTTCAGTGGGAAAAAGTTAACGCGTTTAACACGCATTTATCACGTGAAAACTCATGGACAAGATTCAATTAGAGGAGAAAAACTTTTCACCTAATTCATTTTTTTCCCATAGGCTTCAATTGTGGTTTCGTGTGATAAACAGTGAGATACAGTACATTTTTCTGGACCAATATCTTGTTTTGTGTGGAATACCTTTCAACATACCTTTGGTACAAGTGCAGTACACAATAAGTAATTTTGAGAAGTGGTCAACTGAATTGCATCTCAAATTGAATCTAGTCCATGAGTTTTTTTTACATGATAAACCTTTTACTCATTGAACTGAATCCGGCCCATTGTTTGATAAACACACCATATTTTTAAGCCAGGTATGGGATCTGTTATCTGGAAACCCGTTATTCAGAAAGCTCCAAATTACAGAAAGGCCGTCTTCCATAGACTTTGTTATAATAAAATAATCCAAATTTTTAAAAACAATTTCCTTTTTCTCTATTATAATAAAACAGTGCCTAGTACTTGATTCGAACCAAGATAGAATTAATCTTTATTGGAAGCAAAACCAGTTTATGAGGTTTATGTAATGTTTACAAGATTTTCTAGTAGAGTTAAGGTATGAAGAGCTAAATTACGGAAAGATCTGTTATCCAGAAAACCCTAGGTCCCGATCATTCTGGGTAACAAGTCCCATACCTGTACAGGTATGGGAGCCGTTTCTGGAAACCCGTTATCCAGAAAGTTCCGAATTACGGAAAGACCGTCTCCCATAGACTCCATTATAATCATATAATCCAAAATTTTAAAAATGATTTCCTTTTTCTCTGTAGTAAGAACACAGTTGCTTATAAGTGATCCCAACTAAGATATAATTAATCCTTATTGGAAGTAAAACCAGCCTATTGGGTTTATTTAACGTTGACATGATTTTCTAGTAGTCTTAAGGTGTGAAGATCCAAATTACGGAAAGACCCGTTATCAGGAAAGCCCCAGGTCCCGATGATTCCGGATAATAGGTCCCATACCTGTATTACATCTGCAAAATACACATATGTAAAAAGGCTTGCCACACACAGTTGGATTTGAGGAATTAAAGCACAGGGATATTCCCTGCACGTTTTGCAAATCTCGTGTGGTAAGCCTTTCTACTGTATTTTAAGCCTTAATGCTATTTTATTTTAGATCCATGCTGATACTACATGAGTCATGGCCAGCTGTGCCACTTCATCATTACTGTAAATCTATCACACACATATCACTTCATGCAAATATAAGAATTAATGCTCTGTTATTTTAATTTCCTGTCCCCTGCTGTTTGTAGAACACTTATATATTACATGTTATATATTACGTACATAGTTACGTTGGGCTGAAAAAAGACCAAAGTCCATCAAGTTCAATCCCTCCAAATAAATATATATATAAATATATGATATATACAGTATATTTATTACTATCTATAAACTTAACTATATAACAATATCTATACTAAATACACAGTAGATTTTAGTATCACAATAGCCTTGGATATTATTCTTCGTCAGGAAACCATCCAAGCCACTCTTAAAGGCATTAACAGAATCAGCCATCACAACATCACCCGGCAGTGCATTCCACAACCTCACTGTCCTCACTGTGAAGAACCACCTACACTGCTTCTAATCAAAGTTCTTTTCCTTCAATCTAAAGGAGTAGCCTTTGGTGCATTGATTAATTTTATGGGAAAATCTATTTATAATGTCCTCTACTTTACTTGTAAAGAGTAATCATGTCCCCTTTCAAGAGTCTTTTTTTCAGAGAAAACAACTCTGACCTTGATAGTCTACCTTCATATTTTAAATAGTCCAATCCTTTTTCTAGTTTAGTTGCACATCTCTGCACTCTCCAGTTCATGTATAACCCTCTTAAAGGAAAACTATACCCCCAAAATGAACACTTAAGCAACAGATAGTTCATATCATATTAAGTGGCATATTAAAGAATCTAACCAAACTGGAATATATATTTAAGTAAATATTGCCCTTTTACATCTCTTGTCTTGAACCACCATTTCGTGATGGTCTGTGTGCTGCCTCAAAGATCACCTGACCAGAAATACTACAACTCTAACTGTAACAGGAAGAAGCGTGGAAGCAAAAGACACAACTCTGTCTGTTAATTGGCTCATGTGACCTAACATGTATGGTTTGTTGGTATGTTTGTGAGTACAGTGAATCCTACGATCCCAGGGGGCGGCCCTTATTTTTTAAAATGGCAATTTTCTATTTATGATTACTCAATGGCACATACTACTAGAAAAGTATATTATTATGAAAATGGTTTATTTACATGAAGCAGGGTTTTACATATGAGCTGTTTTATGCAATATCTTTTTATAGAGACCTACATTGTTTGGGGGGTATAGTTTTCCTTTAAGTACTGGAGCCCAAAACTGCACTGCATACTGCAGGTGAGGCCTTACCAGAGATCTATAAAGAGGCAAAATTATGTTTTCATCTGTTGAGTTAATGCTGTTTTTTATGCAAGACAACAATTTTCAGTTAAGGATACCTGCAAAACACTACCATTTAGTGTATATATCACATTTATATTATTTGTACCAAAGTGCATAATTTAGCATTTATGCACAATGAACCTCATTATCCTACTGTATATGATGCCTTGTTTTCCATTTTCCATCTGCAAAGTGGCAGCATCCTGAATGGAACTTATTGTTTTGTACAATTTAGTATCATCAGCAAATAGAAATGTTACTTTCAATGCCCACCTCCAGGTCATTAATAAACAAGTTAAAAAGCAAAGGACCAAGTACAGAACCCTGTAGTACTCCAATAGCAACAATGGTCCAATCAGAACATGTTCTGTTTACCACCACTCTTTGTAATCTAGACTTCAGCCAGTTCTTTATTCAAGTACAAATATTGTGCTGCATGCTAATATTCCTTAATGCAATCATTAATCTTCTGTGTGGTGCAGTTTTAAATGCTTTAGCAATGTCTAAGTAGATCACATCCATTGCCATGTCAGAGTCATTTGTCTTGCTCACCTCTTCATAATAGACAAATAAAGTAGTTTGGCAAGATCTGTTACACACAAAACCATCCTGACATAAACTCATTATAGTTGTTTCCAAATTGTAGGCTGCAGCTCCCTTTCCAGGTCAGGAGCCATCTGAGGTAATATATAATGAGTATTCATGTCTTCATTGTATCTAGTGTTTAATGGAGAGTAAGCACAAACACAAACAATGTTTGCTATTCATATTAGCATTCATGACTGGGTTGCTCAAAGTATTAGCTTCCCTGCTTTTCATACAACGAGTAACGGCTCTAGTCCTGAAAAATCCTAACACTACATTAAATAATCTGTGATTAGTACATGTTGTTGTTGATATAACAATAGCACAAATATACCGATTTTAGGATATGCCCTGTATTTGCACAGGAGGTTGTGTTTTTGTTCTACATTAAGTCACAGTTCTATGATGAATTCCACTTCACTGAAACCGTGCCTTAGTTAGTCTGATAAATACCTATTTGTATGCTTGTTGCATCCTCTTATTACATGTTTACATAACTTTCCTCTGCCCTTTCTCTAGGATATGGTGCATGTTGGTAGCTGTGATGTAATTTACATTCGTTTAAGGTTTAGATTATTATAGGATTTTTGTAATACAGTGTATTGCGTACCTTTTAGTGGCTGTGCAGTCTCATGCTGGAAGCTGGTAGATCTCTATTCAGCTGTGTTGCTGCCTTAAGACGATCTGTCCTTGGACTGGTCTAATCCTCACTTTCCCATCATTCCTGAGCTGTCATTCATGTCTCTGGCACTTGTACACTGTCCTAACCCAAAAACACCCAGCATTACGCTGTACTTTGTTATTTTGTAACATATTTAATGATACCATCTCCACCCACTATTTAATTTGGAAGGGAATTGTCATAGATTTAGGGGACTATTAGTCTAACATCTGGTTAATCTATGCTATTTAATATATTTCATATAATAACCGACAAATAGTTTTAATAATATAAAGCTATTTTCATTGACTCCTATTTCCAGTTTCTCCATTTAGTTGAAAAGAGATTTTCTTGTTTTATCATTAGTGGTGCTTGCGAAGCAAAGCATCACTACTGTTATCTTGCAAACTTATTTTTATTCTTCTTCCGTATGAAAGTTTGGCGCGTAACTAGTCCCGCACCGTTTGTCCTAGACCCATGAATGAGGTGTCAAATCGTGCGGCTTAATCGGGAATGGGGTGGTATGACTTTTCTAAGGGGTGGGTGGTTAATTGCCCCTTGCGGGGGCAATTAACCACCCCAAAAAGTCCCATAGATTAACATTGAGGCCAACTTTTGACGGATTCTAGCGCAGAGAGGGAATCTTGTAGAAACGTTAAATTTACCACATTTGAAGAGGTTTGCGACCTGTGTCAGATGATACCCCACACGAGGGTATAAGTTTTACCCCCGGGGCAGGAGAGGTCCCCAAATTTGCCCCATTGACTTATAATGGGGAATTTATCGAATAATTAGTTTGTCGCAGACCCATGAATGAGGTGTCAAACCGTTCAGCTTATTCGGGAATGGGGTGTTGTGACTTTTCTGTCCTATTTTGGGGACCCAAAAAAGTGAGCGGAGCCGCAAACAACCAATCAGATTTTCCCTATTGACTTCAATGAGAAAATGTAAACAGCTGTAATTCTCACAGTAATAAAGCCAGAGCTCCCAAACTTGGCACCGTGGGTCACTGGGTGACTGCAGCCAAAATTTACAAAAAGTGGGCGGAGTCTACAACAGCCAATCAAATTTCAGCCATTCAATTAAATAGGAAAATTTTAAACTGCTGCCGCTCTTAGACGGTTAATGGCAGCCTCCTCAAAGTTGGCACAGTTGGTCACTGGGGGACTGGGATTAAAGTTTGGAAATGTGGGCGGGGCCAAAACCAACCAATCAGATTTCTTTGATTGATTTTAATGGGAACAATTAAGAAGGCTGCCATTCTCACAGTATTGATGTCAGGGACCTTGAATATCACAAATGTGGTCGCTGGGGGTTTCCACTTCAAGTTTAGAAAAAGTGGGCGGAGCCACCAACAACCAATCGAATTTCATTCATTGATTTTCAATAGAAAAAAATAAAAATGCTGCCATTTTTAGACATTAAATGACAGCATTCCCAAACTTTGGAATGTTAGTCACTGAGTGACTGTGGTTCACAATTAGGAATAAAATGGGGCGGGGCAACAACAGCCAATCAGATTTCAGCCTTTGACCTTAATGAAAAATGATAAACTGCTGCTATTATCACGGTTTAAATGCTAGGTGTACCAAACTTGGCTCAATTACTCACTGGGTGACTACGGTCAAAATTTAGGAAAAGTGGGTGGAGCCAAAAACAGCCAATCAGTTTATGTAAAATTTTTGATTACTGCTGTTCTCACAGTATCAAAGCCAGAGCTCCCAAACTTGGCACCGTGGGTCACTGGGTGACTGCGGCTAAAATTTACAAAAAGTGGGTGGAGTCTACAACAGCCAATCAAATTTCAGCCATTCAATTAAATAGGAATTTTTTTAACTGCTGCCGCTCTTAGACGTTAATGGCAGGGTCCTCAAAGTTGGCACAGTTAGTCACTGGGGGACTGGGATTAAAATTAAGAAAAATGGGTGGAGCCAAAACCAACCAATCAGATTTCTTTGATTGGTTTTAATGGGAAAAATTAAGAAGGCTGCCATTCTCTCAGTATTGATGTCAGGGACCTTGAATATCACAAATGTGGTCGCTGGGGGTTTCCACTTCAAGTTTAGAAAAAGTGGGCGGAGCCACCAACAACCAATCAAATTTCATTCATTGATTTTCAATAGAAAAAAATAGAAATGCTGCCATTTTTACACATTAAATGACAGCATTCCCAAACTTTGGTATGTTAGTCACTGAGTGACTGTGGTTCACAATTAGGAAAAAAAGGGGCGGGGCAACAACAGCCAATGAGATTTCAGCCATTGACCTTAATGAAAAATGATAAACTGCTGCTATTATCACAGTTTAAATGCTAGGTGTACCAAACTCGGCTCAATTACTCACTGGGTAACTGAGGTCAAAATTTAGGAAAAGTGGGTGGAGCCAAGAACAGCCAATCAGATGTTCCCTATTGACTTCAATGAGAAAATGTAAACAGCTGTAATTCTCACAGTATCAAAGCCAGAACTCCCAAACTTGGCACCGTGCGTCACTGGGTGACTGCGGTCAAAATTTAGGAAAAGTGGGCGGAGCCGCAAACAGCCAATCAGATTTCAGCCATTGACCTTAATGAAAAATGATAAACTGCTGCTATTATCACAGTTTAAATGCTAGGTATACCAAACTTGGCTCAATTACTCACTGGGTGACCGTGGTCAAAATTTAGGACAAGTGGGTGGATTCACCTATTGACTTCAATATAAAATTTTGGAATACCGCCGTTCTCACCGTTTTAAAACCAGAGGTCCCAAACTTGGCACTGACCATGACTAGGTAACTGGGGTTAAAATTCAGAAAAATGGGCGGAGCTTAAGACAGCCAATCAAATTTTACCTAACGCTATTCAATGGGAATATTTAAATTCCTGTCATTCTTACACTGTTAATGTAAGAGTGCTCAAACTTGGTCCATTTGGTGACTGGGTTTGCTAATTTTTAAAAGTGGGCGGAGCCTACAATAGCCAGTTTGTTTGGATTGATTTCAATGGTAAAATTTGGTTGGCTTTAAATTTCACCGGTTTAATCCGGATTCTACCGACTTTGTGTACCGACTTTGTGTACTCTCTAGGCACCAGGGGCGACTGGGCAAGACACCCAACATATATGGGGGGCCTGAGTTTTGCCACGGCAAGCACCACTCACATTTTCTTCAGGAAATGTACCTCTCTAGTTTAATTAATCTTATTGTGTTTTTTTTTTAAGAACTGTGGGGGTACCAACATGTTAGGCAGTATTTTAGTGAACAGGAGTACTGGCCTAGAGCAGGGATCCCCAACCAGTAGCTCGTGAGCAACATGTTGCTCTCCAAACCCTTGGATGTTGCTCTCAGTGGCCTCAAAACAGGTGCTTATTTTTGAATTCCAGGTTTGGAGACAAGTTTCAGTTGTATAAAAACCAGGTGTACTGCCAAACAGAGCCTCAATGTAGGTTGACAAACCACATAGGGGCTACCAAATGGCCAATCACAGCTCTTATTTGGCTCCCCAAGAACATTTTTCAGCTAGTGTTGCTCCCTAACACCTTTTACTTCTGATTATTGCTCACGGGTTCAAAAGGTTGGGGATTCCTGGCCTAGAGTATCAGGTAAGCAATTATAACACTGGGAGGTGCCTGACATTTTGCCCCCTCCCAGTGATTATACCTTTTGTTCTCCTTTAAAGGATTTAAAGTAGAACCTCCATTCTCTTGTATCTCTAAGGGTGGTGGCAGACGGGGAGATTAGTGACTCAGCGACAAATCTCCTCTACTGCAGGCGACTAATCTCCCCGTACTGCCTTCCCACCTTTAATCGTCGCTGGGCAACTAATCTACCCTCATACTTAGCTCCTAATCCTTAAAGCAACTTTCTATGTATCTGTATTTAATATTGTAATAACCCTTGTTTGTTCTATTAATTTATTGTTCTACTGTACAGTTGTGAGACACTTACCTGGTGGTCTAGTGGGGGTGGGGGCACCCATGGCACCCTTGGCGGGGATGCCTACCGTATCCGTTCCCTTTGGTGCCGTCCTCCTGAATGCACGCTTTCTCTTCCTTACATCCAGGTTCACACCTCTCGGCTGTTCTTGGTATTATTTGACGCGCCGAGTTTGAAAATTTTAAGGTACCTTGGCCAGTTTCTCACTACTCAACGTAAAGGTATTTTCATAGTTCCTGGGTGCTTTCTACTGTGTGTTCTGAGTTGTTGCTGACCCTGCCTGTCCCTGTCTTCATCTAGTCTGCTGCCTGTGCTGACCATTGCTCGTTATTGACTACTCTTTGGGATTCCTGCTTTGTACTGCGATACTGGTGTGTTTTGACCCGGGGTTTTTGACCCCAACTATTCTCTCACCTAGTGAATCCATATGACCTTGTTCTCTGTTCAGTTACTACATTCGGTTCTCTTGCCTGCCCAGAACTCTCTCTCTGCTCCTCTCACGATAAGACCTGGTGGCAACCGAGTAGAAGAGGGCTCCTCCCGAAGAAAAAGGTGGCTGTTATAGAGTGAGTCGGGACTGGGACCTTGGAATGAATTCTAGGTGTGGGACTACGTAACAACAGTGCTCCGTAGGACTGAATAAATAAAAATATTCATGCATACAGTGTATCACTCACATGCTGAGATACTTTTTTTCTTCATACTTTAGTGAACCGTATAATTTATATACTTTGGATTGCTTAAAAAACAAGCAAATGCTAATACACTGATATGAGCCAATACATTAGGCAACCTCCAGTGTATTAAATCACTAACTTTTTCAAACAACAATGGGGGGCATGTTCACTATCAATCGAATTGCGAAATTTTTGACGAATCTCAAAACATTTATGGCTTTACTATACTTCTAAGCACTAAAAGTTTAGAATTATCAAGTGTAAAAGCTAAGAAAACCTCTGCAAAACTTTGCCAGATAAAAGTTGTTGAGGTCCTATAGAAGTCAATGGGAGCAAAGCTGCTCTTATTGGACTGCTTTTATTTGCTTGGAATTTAGATGTTTTGTTTTTTTTTGGGTTTTTTTTGCTAGTTGTCCAAAAAACAAAGTCAGATACTTTTTCAACATATATTTGCACAAATTAGCAGTACAAAATGATACTACAGTTTTTCATTTAATAACAATTCTAGATGGCCCTATTTTTGCACTTGGATTTACGCACTAGAAAAAGGCTAATTTGGCAAAAAAAACTTCCAGTACTTGAAACTCTCTGATTATAATGATGAATGTATCCCAGAAGCATGTTTATAAGCTCCTCCCATCAAAATGTCGACCTGTTGCATGACAAACACGTTTAACCCCCCCCCACACACACACACACACACCAGGTAGGGTTGCCACCTGTCCTGTATTTTACCAGTAAAAATGATGGTTGATCCCAATGTTATTAATAGAAAAAGATAAATTTATAGGAAGGCCTGTATTTTTTTTCCAGAAAAGGTGGCATCCCTACCACCAGGTGATGTATCATGTTATTCTCCCTGCTGTAAGTGGCTGGTGTGGTTATGAGATTTGCTGATTCATTAAAAAAGAGTAAAGCAGCTTTTGCACAGATAATCTGTTATCTTCTCAGTGACTGCAGTGAGAAACATGCACAGACACAAGTGGGGGAGGGTCAGACTAGGATAACATGACAAGATCTATAGGGCATGAGTCCACCAGTGGGTATCAATACAACAATGCACAGAGACCTGTCAGAACCAACAATCTACTTACCTGCTATAAAGGTGTGATGTAAAGAAAGCAAGGGTAGTGGCCTAAAGAGGATGAGGATTTGGGTTGGGCATATTTGTGGGGTGGTGGATCATAGCCCATCACATGCCTTTCTTACTTATAAGGCATCTCTTCTCAATGAGAAAAAAAAAACTAATTAGATAACTACATTCATTTGTTGCTAGAGTTCAGTCTTTGTTGCCCTGGGTGAGTATCTTCCTCCCTCAAAGCTCAATTTTTCATTTTGTTTTTTGCAGAAAACCCTGTTGCGAGTGCTAAGCTGCCCACACTAGAAGGAAAGGCTGCTTTATGTTACCCGAGGGCACAGATATCATTGATGGGCCCCCACAGCTGCCTCAAGGCATTTTTAAGAGGACTAACCCCAAGCAGGAGAACTTATAACAAGGCAGCAAATAATGAAACACTATATAGGGGGGAATTCACAAAAGTGTCTGTAAAAAAAGTAACCCAGAAGTGGCGGTCGACAAATTTGTAAAATGTCGTATGAACGGCAAATTCACAAAGGCAGATGTTACCATCTCTGAATGTCTCGTAAGTCTGACAATTTTCTAAAATGTCACATATCTTTTCATCGTACAAACGACATTTACCAAGACTTTTTAAACGACAATTTGTCTGACATTTTCATTTTGGAGAGCCTAAAGTGTCTGAAATTCATAAAAATGTCAGGAAAAGTGGTGCCGAAAAAACCACACCCACTTTTAACGACACTAATTCAAAAGTGTCGCACATGTCGGAAAACTGGCGGAGAAATGCTCTGTGAATTTGTCGGCTGTTGCTACGACACTTTCTATGACATTTTAAAGACATTTTTTCGTTCCCGACACTTTTGTGAATTCCCCCCTATGTGCTCACTGAAAAACATGAGGTCCATGTGCACCATCCTGAACCAACACTAATGGGAACATACAGTATAAACAATAATGACAAATACCATTTTTGTAATAAAAAATAACCTTAGGAACATTTATTGTAACAGAAAGTTAAAGTAAATAAAAAATAAATGGTCAGTGGTATAAATTTGTGCCCCCCCTCCAACAATTACAGGTCACCCTACAGAGGAAGCTAAAATTGTCTACCATGTCTAGGGGCTGCATTAGATTAAATGCTTGCTCGATGGGCAAATAGCCAAATACCCATTTTCATACCTCCCAACCGTCCTGTTTTGAGCGGGACAGTCCCGCTTTTGACCCAGTCCCCGGATATGTACTGATATGTCTCAAGTTTCTCTTTGATCTGCTGCACTGAACTGCCAGAAAAAGATACAATGTTTCTAACTCAATTGGCTCTTAGCAGAGAACTCAGTATAACAGTTTTAGATAAGATAAGAACTTACACAACTTAAAGGGCAATTCACCTTCATTAGCAAAACTGTAATAACACATACAAACCACAGAAATGTGTTAAAACTTTCATAACCTGCCAATTTTTTTTTTTTAAATGGACATGGTAATTAGGGTGTGTGGCCACAAACATGGGTGTGGTCAAAAAAAATCACAGCGCTATGCACAGCAAATCTTTTTTTTTCGTTTTCCAAAATTTTGGGAGGTATGCGATTTTTCCTATTTATTAATATGGTTCTGCCAGACAGGTATTTTACCATCCTGGTCAGTAAAATTGATGATTGATGCCAAAGTTTTTAAAAGGGAAATAAAAATAAACATAAAAAATGCAGTATTGTTAACTCATTCATTATGCGCAAAAGTATGAAGTAGAACCATTGACTACAGTATTGTCTCGGTAGTTATTTTACAAATCACTTTACTTCACAAACTCATTTTAAACCGTGTCACCGGTTGGGGGGTGTCAAAACTATGAAATTCTTTTATACCACCACTCCCACAGGATTACAATCACAGTTATCAAACTCCTATTAGATGCACTTCCCTATTTAGGCATGAGGCACTCTTTCCATTACATGCCCTCATCTCGTTTGTCTCCCCTCAGTGTCGGACTGGCCCACCGGGAAATCAGGAAAACTCCCGGTGGGCCCAGGTGTCAGTGGGCCTCTTGCTTATAGCCATTTGGTCCATTTCTTTATGGGAACAAAGAGGTTTAATAATGGAAGAATAGATTATAGTATGTAGAATAAAGAGACTAGGAGAACAAAGAGGTTGAGTGTGGAGAGGAGGTAGAATAGTTTGGAAAGTGGGCCCTCAATCTAAGGTTTTCTGGTGCGCCCCTGGCACCCCAGTCCGACACTGTCTCCCCTAGTCAACTGTTCCATCCTCTTGGGAAAATAGTGAGCACACTCTAGACTGCATTCCACTCTCTATGATTCCTGTAGCCTTATTTAGTCACCATCGGTCCTCCATCACTACCTTGTCATCGTTAACTCACTAAGGGGAATGGAGACGGTGCAGCGGATAGTGAAGGGGACTTTGCTGCTTGGTTTTTGCGCAGGTGTTGGCGGTGTTCTGTGGGTGCTTATGGCTCCAGGAAAAGAACGAAGGTTGGAGTGGAGGGTGAGTTTGCGTCCTGCCTACCTGCCCTGTCATGTTTTACATAAACAGACACACGATGTTGGTGCATGCTTTACGGCTATTATGGGAAAAATGTTATTTTTTTTTATTTTTAAACATAATATATTTATCTATGGAACTTTTATTTAAGGCGGTGTAAACTTTTTTGCTTTTTCATTTTTAATATATCTTCCCTATTAATAACATTGGCATTAAACATCATTATTACCAGTCAGGATGCAACCCTAAATTGTCTAGTTATATAGATCTACTGAAAAGTTCAGTTCTCATAGCTGATGTCACACAAGGTGTTTACTGCGCCAGGCAAACAATGTTTAAAGGAGAAGAAAAGTCAAAAATCAAGTTTAGCTCTAAGTGTTTCCAATAAAGAGACTATATCTGTAACACCAAACATTCCCTCATTAGTTTCTTCCTCACTAGAATCCGGTAGGTTCCCTGTGTATCGATAACGATGCGCGTGAAATGATGCCGCACGGTCACAAAGAAGGTGAATGTACCATAATGAGGGAGCACAGGGTGGAAATGATGCGCCTATTTGGAAATGGCGGCACCAAACTTTAAACTGCGGGAAAACTTTGAGACTCGGGTGTGCAAAAGCTATTGATGAAATTACAGTTTTTAATCCTGCATTTCAGAAGGGGGCCTCATGTTACACATAATGGGGTAGGTTGTATTTTTTTTGTTTCCTTCTCCTTTAAGAATATAGTGGCAACCTGCTAATAGCCACCCAAGCGTTAGCACATGCATATTCAAGCTGGACTGGAGCAGATTGCCATTTTCCCCACCACCTTTTCCAGAAAAAAATACCACCCTTCATGTATATTTATAATTTCTCAATAATAACATTGGTATCTCTAGCCCACCAGGATACCAGGAAAACTCCGGTGGGCCCAGGTGTCAGGGAGCCCTTGTGCTGCTAAAGATTCGGCCTATTTCATGGCCATTTCCTATGAATGAGAACAAAAAGGCGAAATAGATGGAATAATAGATTATAGTATGTAAAAAATAGAGACTAGACAATAAGTTCAGTAATGCTATTCATATCCCTTCACTATTTTCTAATATAATATATATTAAAGGGGAACTCTGGCTTCCAAACCAAAATTTGATAAAGAGGCCCACATAACACAGAAACCCCTAATATACCATCACAGTTGCCTGTTTCTTCAAAAAGTATGAATAAATGCCATTTTCTATGCTGAAATCCAGCTGGTTAACAGTTCTTCTCTTTCTGCATCATTTGAAATCCTGGCAGGGAAGAGGAACTAAACACTGTTACAAATAATAACAACTTCTCCACAGCTTACTGACAGCATGCAGGAACTACATAACCCACAATGCATTGCACTGTGATGGTCCTTTCCTTGTTGAAATCGCATGTGCAGGGAATTGTGGAGTTCAAAGGATGCAGGCCAGACAGGCAAGGACAGATGGCTGCTGATATCATACCCACAAAATGTTGTCATGCAACGGCATAAGATGTTTTTCTAATCCCAACTGCTGTAATATAAGTCACATCAGATAAAGTTGGATGGTGTGCTTTGTTAATGCATTAACCCAGACAGTCACTGTTTTTTAATGTGTCAGACTTACCGAGCAGGAGGGAACCACTGGCGTTGAGGAAGACAACCCTTACAGCCCCTCCTCCAACACACCCTCAACTAGGTACAGAGGGAGGTTAGTGCAGGTGAGGTATGGGAGCCCGTAAGTTTTTAAGAGGGAACACCAACCTCGTGGAGTACTTCCAGTGTTGAGTCTTGTGGCTGCAGATGAGTACAGAGAAGGGTAAATTAATGGTGTAAACAGCTGCGGCAAGAAACTGTAGAATCGTGTGTGGATATCGGCAATCACCTTAATATCAGTCACAGGTGGTGTAACCTAAATGGAGTGAAGATCAGCGCAGACAGACAGGAATGGTCACAACCACAGCAATACACACGAGCCAGATGGGTGTCCCAGTAGAAGACAGAAGATATTCAGAAACAGGATCCACAAGGGTTAATCTGAAGCGTAGTCGGTAGGCAAGCAGGATTGGCAACAATAATCAAGTCCATGCAAAGTTTCAGGGGTTAATGCAGTAGAGCGTAACAGGGACAAGCAGAGTCGGCAACAGGGAATCAAATCCAAGCAGAAGTTCCAAGGGTTAATGCAGGAGAGTAATCAAGGCAATAGCAGGGTCGGCAACAGGGAATCAAAGTCCAAGCAAGGGTTCCAAGGATTAGGATGAGGAGAAGTCGAGGCAAAAGCAGAGTCAAAACCAGTATATCAATAAGAATAAAGTTACTCACTCAGAGTTTTAGCCAAGAAAGCGATGTCCGAGCACTGGGGAGATCTCTGCGCCGCAAGAAGTAGGATCGCCTACGTCATCACGCTGCGTCAATCGAAACCCCTGTGCCAGGGTCATGATGCACACGTCATGACGTCACTGACCCGCATCGGTGGAGCGCATATCGCAGAAGAGCGCCATCGCACGGACTTCAGGCAGCGGTAAGCTCCTGACATAATGGAGAAGACATTCTTTCAGACACCATCAGATTTCATTTTTGCAGACTTAGCATGTGGCGTTTCCCCATGGGCTTGCTAGAGATAGAAGTGCATGGGCTGCAAGTACATGATATCTCAAGTAATCTAACCAATGTTTATTTATAATTTTCCTATAGAATTTCCCTGAAGCCAGTCCAGTCACATTATCAGAGGTGCATAAACGTAATGATTTGGTCCTCAAGGTAATCGAAGAATCTGCTAAGACAAATGAGCACTTGGCCAGGAGACCCCCATGGAGCTCATGAGTTTAAAATTAAGGTGATAAGCCTGGAAAATATCTAGATTCCTCCTCCTAAGTTGCTGAAGGACTGAATGAAGGAAGTTGAACTGACACCACTTTTATGCAGGAGCTATGCTGTATGGATGTACAATCATGTAGGCACCTGTTGGACTTAAGCAGTGTGAGCTTGCTGCCTGTACAGATGTATGTGCCCTATTTGAGCTGTTCATTACAATGAGCTTGGAACTGATAAATATTGTTTACAATGCTCATTTTATTTCTCCATTACTGTATGTATTGCAAAGTTTTTTTTTTTCCTCAATTTTTAAATAAAAGGTTACTTATCTTCTGGAATGTAGGTGTTTTGTTTTATGTGCATGACTTTATGAAGATGGTTGCAACAGTGAAATCAATTGGTGCACTTGAACTTTTTATAACAAATATGAAATAAGAAATAATATACATTGGTACGTTGTTGTATTGTAGTACTACAATCAGAGCTGTGGGAAAAATTTTGGGTATCAGGAGTTAGAGTCTGTACATTTGTTATAACTTTAAATACAAGCACTGAAAATAATCAAATCAGATTAAGAGCTTCTATGAAGGAAGATATGGCAGGTGCAATTCTGTTTCTAAGGACAATACTTTAGTTCATTTTGGATTGTATTTAAGAGCTATTCTACAGCTACGTGCCTGGTTCAATTAATATATAAGTTGTTTTAGGTTTTCCAATTGTTTTTGGTTTATGTAGTTTAACTTTTATTTTGGTTTAGAATTACCAAAGGATGTGGTTTATATTTTTGAACTTTTGCAGTGATAAAATGCCTTTTATGTTGATTACTTAAAGGAGTTGTTCACCTTCCAAACCCTTTTTTTCAATTCAGTTTTTTTCTGTTCAAAAGAAATAAAGATTTTTTCAATTACTTTCCATTATTTATCATTTTGTCAGAAATTATTTTCCAGGGCCTGGGTTGTGACATACCAGGCAGATTCTATGCCATTACAGAAATTTCTAAAACTGCCTTAAAATAGCCCGTGGATATTTTCATGATTTCGAAATTAGAAATTTGAATGCTAATTTTATTATGAAACAGAAAATTGCATTTTATATCTGTATAGAAATCAGTAGACTACAATATCAGTTGGTTGGATCCCCAGCAAATTAGGCAATGGTACAGAACGGAGGATAAAACAATACTTTTTGCATGTGAGATAATAATAAAGTTAGCATTTTTTTGACCTGTGGACACTATGGTGGCACACCTCTCTATTTGATATCTGATCAGACCTACCCAAATTATTACCAGGCTTGCTGGAAAATCCCATCAGATTCAGACCACTTCCTACAGGCCTATACAGACCCCTAAAGTGGTTCAGTTGTTGGTCCAATGACAAACATATGTGTTTTTTTAGGGAACACACCAAATAAGCATATTCCAGATACCCGTCACTTCTTGTCAGCTTTACTTTGTAACCTAAAGCAGAGGTTTCAGACCTTTTGGGGTTAAGCCCTTTTTTGTTATCCAACATTAGCTCACGTTAGTTCCAAGAATCAGAAAATATTGGTTAAAGCCACATTTTATCAGTTAGGGTGCGCTCTGGGGTATATCTATGATGCTATATAGGCTCCCAAACAAAATACCAGCTTCAACTGACCTTCAGTCTAGCCACCCATCTGTTTTGTGTGTATCTAGAAGGCTGGCCTCACAGTTTACCAGCAATCCCTGACAGAGAGGCAGGCCTGGATTTGTGGCAAGGTCACAAAGGCGCGGGCCTAGGGTGGCACAGATAAAGGGGCGGGCATGTCGCCCAACTTGCATTTGGGGAACGTTAACATCTAGGAGGATGCTTCCTGACCCCTCTGCAATTGATAGCAATTGTGTGCAATCCCAGGGGGCAGGTGGAGTAAACCTGAGATCCTGATGGGGGCTGGCAGGTGGAAACATGTACGGGCAAATGCACGGGAGGTAGATGATGGCCTTGGGGCGTCAGTCAAAATCCATCCCCACAGAGAGGGCCCCAGCTGGAATCACAGGGCAGCTTATTATTAACCATATATGGGAGGAAGGCCCTGTCAACAAGTAAATGGGGACCCAGTGGAAAACAACACACTCATGACCAAGGCCCTGAACCACCCCAAGCCCCGTAATACTGGTATTCCCGCCTGGCCCATGATCTATCCAAACCACGCCTCTTGCTGTAACTCCCTCCATTTATGGCCTGCAAACATGGCCGGATTTACATAGCGGGTGCCCCTAGGCCTGCTGTAATTTGCCGCTCCCATCTCCTCCCATTTATTCATCCACATATGTAAATTTTAATCAGGTCTGGAGCACTGGGGATTGGCCAACGCCGGATTTGCTGGGCGGGTGCCCGTAGGCCGCGCGGTCCTAGCGCCCGCCTGCACTACCTCACGCAGGCGCAATAGCGCCAGCGTGCAAGCGCCGAAGCACTGGGGAGCAGTGCGTCCCCAGTGCTCCCGATAGAGTGGCTGAGCGGCATGCCGCCCCCAAAAATGTGCCACCCCAGGCCTATGTGGCCTTGCCACAAATCCGGGCGCGGGATTGGCAAACAGGAAATTTTCCACGCATCCCCAGTGTGTCTGAACCAATGTGGATTTGGTTGGACTGCATGCCACCCCCCTAAAATCCTGCTGCCCTTGGTGGTTTTTCCACAAATCCGGGCTTGCCTGCAAATCACACTTTACGTCTCTTAGGGCCCCTCTAGGGTTGCCACCAGACCGGTATTTTACCAGCTTAACCGGTAAAACACCTGCCAAGGCTGAGACCGGTAATACAAATTTACCGTAGTTGCCGGTAAATATGTAATGCCCTTAAAGGGCACCTGTTGGGTAAAAAATGTATCCGCAACCAAAGGTGCGGCTAATAGAGCTTGCATTCCGGTTGGGGACAACAGTAGTTTTTTTTTTGGTTAAAATGTCCCCTGCCAGCACTACTCTACCCATGCAGCCATGTCCAGTCACTTGCATGCGCATAATGAAAATGTGCTCCGAATTGCTCGTTATGCGTATTTGCGTGATGTCACGTGTGTTATGTGCATGCGAGTGACACAACATGGCTGGCTCTATTAGCCTGTACCTTTGGTTGGGGATAACATTTTTACCCAACAGGTGCCCTTTAACAAAAGCCCTTGGCCCGTCCCCAATCCGCTGAAACGTAACTTTTCTCTGCCAGAACAGCTCCTCATCCCACCTTCTGGTCATCGCACGACATGGCCTGTAGAAATTTTTATCTAAAGATGGCAACCCTAGGCCCCACTGCCACACGGGCCCCTCCTGACTGCAATACACCCTCTACCTTCCTGATGGCGGCCTTGAGCTCTCACAGTCATGTACTGCATGAAATATTATTTATGCAAAGAGAATAAACTTGTCCTGTTACTTTGATGTTGCCTACCATTTCAAGTATAAAGAAAAGATTACCTGGACAGTTTATTATGTCGTATGGTGTGTCCATTTCTCAGAAGGGCAGTCCCTCTTTTGACAGCTCAACCTACAGTCCCTCATTTGTACCGGAAAGTTCCTATTTTCTCTGCACAGCCAGAAAAAGAAACAAAGTTTCTAACTTTCTAACTTGGCTTTCAGCAGAGAGCACAGAACAGCTAACAGGTGCAAATAAGATACTTTGTAACGATTTTGAGACACAAAAAAAAAGATGTTTAGATAAGGAGAAATATTTTCAAACTTTTATAACCTGCCAAGTTTTGTAAAATGAACATGATAATTAGGGGGTGTGACCACAGAAAGGGGCGTGGTAAAAAACAAATCGCTGTTCTACGTGCGAAAACATTTTTTGTCCCTCTTTTTACTTCTAAAATGTTGGGAGGTATGGAATCATCATGTGATTTATTTCAGGAATGTCCAGCACTACATGTTTCTGCTCAATAGCCTTCATCAGGTGCATGCATAAGACGCATTGTGCTCTCCGGGTTCTCTTTTCTTTATACTTGGAATATTATTTACCTCACAAACAAGCCATCAAAACCCCTTACTCCTCTCTGGTGCCGCATACAGTTGTGAAACACAGTTGGGCTCATTTATAAACACTGGGACATTTTCTCCTGGGCAGTAACCCATAGCAACACTAAAAGCAATCATCTGATCAGCAGCACACACGGCGGAGGTGCATCAATTGGAACTCGACCATAATTGGCGTTGCATTTGGTTAGAGGTAACAGCGACATTTCTTTTTTGCAATCATCTGATTGGTTGCTCTGGGTTAAGGTGGCCATACACGAGCCGATAAAAGCTGCCGACAGACCGTCTCGGCAGCTTATTGGCCCGTGTATGGGGCCCCCCGACGGGCTTCACCGATCGAGATCTGGCCGAAAGTCGGCCAGATCTCGATCGGATGGGACAGAAAATCCCGTCGGATCGCGGCCGCATCTATTCGTTGACGCGGTCCCGCGATCCGACCGCCCGTTAAGGCCTCGTTAGGATCCGATCGTTGGGCCCTAGGGCGACATTGCCAAACGAGTGGATCTCTCAGTGTATGGCCACCTTTACTGCCCAGGAGAAAATGTGCCCAGTGTTTATAAAGGAGCCCCAGTGACACATACTGAATATTGGTTTACAGGTGACTCCTGTGGTGCAAAATCTGTCGCAATAATGATGTAATACTCCCTTTTTGCACACCACTATTTAGGTTACACGTCCCTTCATTATGTTTGCTTCGTTTCTAGGAATTTTATGTGGGACAAAAATGCACCGTAACTGACTTTGGCAAGTGGCACAATGAACTCGCGCCATTGGTTACAACAACCGTGCGTTTTATATTTCACATGTGCGTCACATTCCACTAGCCTGCGATTCTTGCTAACACCAGGAGATGGCAGTCTTCGTCCGGAAGGAGTCCGGGAAGCGATAAACAGCTCTCACTATGCGGTTACTGAGGAGGACTCGCACTTAACAAATAGTACGCTAGGCGGCGCTGTGATACCATGGCCAGTAGGCGGGCCTTAGCTTCCCGCAGCAATAAGAAAAAAAGAATCGAGGAGGAAAGGCGCAGTTTGAGCGCCTGCAGCTGTTGTCTGTTCTCTGGCCCGCGGGAAACACCGCCTCATGACGGGAGCTCCATGCTGACTGACTGCGGGACATGGGAATCCTCAGCATTACTGACCAGGTGAGGCCTAAATTCTACAGCACAGCTGTATATGAGCCGGAGGAGTGTGCGGCCTAGCTGCGCCTCAGCCCTTCATGCACAGTGCTAGGCCTGAGCGGACTTTATTCATGCTGCCATATGGACTGCCATTCTTTTCTGCACACTGCTGCGCTTGCAATCTTCCAGCCTGTCCCCAGTTCCCGCCCGCACACTGAAGCTGCTGCCCCTGTACCCAATACCCACCCGCAGCTGCACGGCAATGACTGCACCGCATTTCACTTCATTTATTCGGGGGGTGTATACATTTATCTCCAGTTACTCTCTCTACTTAAACTGTATACCGTGTGTGTGTATATATATATATATATATATATATATATATATATATATATATACATACAATTTTATTTCAAAGCTGACTTCTGCTACATATGTGTATCTGCATAATATTCATATCATGAAAGCACTCGTTGAATCTTGCACTTATCATTCATATTTCTGTAATGGTTCCTCCCCCTTTATGAACACCTGGTTCCCAGATACTCTAAGCCCCGCCTCCTCTGGCTTAGCCAGTCTAATATTAGGGAACCCCCTGTTTTGCAGATTATACCTGGATGGGAGGGACTGACTTTCTCCTTGAATATAAAATATAACTCCTTAAAGCAAAGGGTTTCCTCTGTCTTAATGTTGTGACAAGTGATTGGTATGCCCCTAAGATCCATTAAAATTAGTTAAAAAAAAAAAAAAATAGTTTTAATAGATTAACTACACAGTCTGGGAATTTGGGCCAAGGCAGCCAGTGATGACCATATTGATCCAGCGAATACACACTAGTGTGGGGCGAATCCAGCACTTTGTATTGGGTTTGCAGACAGTGAAACTGATCAGTGATGTGTCGACAAGCTTGTCAAGGAGATATTGAAGTGTGTGATAAAATTGTGCCTTGTAATGATGAGATTGATGCACAGTCATTAGGACCAAAGCTGTATGTTTTTTTTGTGAATTACCAGCCTGAAATCTCCCTCTGCTGCTGCTGGTTTATTACTCCAGCGCGGATCCTTTGTGAAAGATTCGGCCGAATACCGAACCGAATCCGAACCCTAATTTGCATATGCAAACTAGGGGTAGGAAGGGGAAAACATTTTTTACTTCCTCGTTTTCTGACAAAAAGTCACGTGATTTCCCTCCCGTCCCTAATTTGCATATGCAAATTAGGGTTCGGGTTCGGCCAGGCAGAAGGATTCAGCCGAATCCTGCTGAAAAAGGCCGAATCCTGGCTGAATCCCGAACCGAATCCTGGATTCGGTACATCCCTATTTAGAAACTAAAGACCTGGACTGACAAGCTGTAGATTTTGGCAGGGTGGCTGCTGTAAGATAGTCGCTATTGGGCCGGGGGGGGGGGCTTTTTGTCCTCTGTACAGTTCAAATGGCAGGGTTTATTTTAACTCTAAGTCCAGACCTGCTGGCTAAAGCATTATTTAGACCTTGGGTTTATTTTTTGCATCTACAAAGTGTATTCATGTACAAACACATGGCACGTTGAGTCTATGAACCATAAGGTATTTTAATTCAGACCCATTGTATACCTGTGTTTTCCATGTGCGCACAGACTGCTTGCATATACAAGTATGGGACCTGTTATCCAGAATGCTCAGGACCTGCTGTTTTCCAGATAACAAATCTCTCTGTGATTTAGATCTTCATACCTAGAAAATCATGTAAACATAAAATAAACCCTATAGACTGCGTAAATTACATGTCAACCCAAAGAAATATTTTTGTTTAATAAAAGGAAACCTAATTCTAAGCTGTATACATTCATTACAAATGTTCTATAGTTTTTAATGGGGTTGTTAATTTTTGAGAACTTTTTGTATGATGTAGAACGTAATATTCTGAGAATTTGCAATTTGTTTTTATTTGTGGATTTTGAGTTATTTAGCTTTTTATTCAGCTCTTCAATTTGCATCTTAAGCAATCTGGTAACTAGGGTCCAAATTACCATAGCAACAATGCATTCATTTGAATAAGTATCCTGATGAAGGGTGGGTGTTCCCCCCCCCCGAAACGTTGAATGCTTGGTGGCTAAATAAAGGGGTATACTCCCCGACTGCATTAACTACTGTGTGTGCGCGGCTCCCTTTTCTATACATATACGTTGCTAAGGGTCAATGGAAGAAACGCATCACCAGTTGCAGGATTGGTGAACTACAGGTGTGCGGTAGGAGAAATTAAATTTCATTTAAATAAGAGACTGGAATATGAATAGTAGAGGACCTTAATAGAAGGATCAGTAATAAAAAGTAACAATACATTTGTAGCCTTACAGAGCATTTGTTTTTTAGAAGGGAGTCCGTGAGGCGCCCATTTGAAAGCTGCAAAGAGTCAGAAGAAAAAGGCAAATAACTATTATATTATAAATAAGGAAAACCAATTTAAAAGTTGCTTATAATCGGCCATTCTATAACATAATATTATTAACCACCCCTTTATGTTATTTGTATATGTATTGCTATTGAAGCAGCATTTGTCCCTTTCTATTCTCTGCTTTAGTGTCTCAGACTGTTGATCCAATGTAAGACAAGGCAGCTGACTAACAGACCTGTCTCGCTGGAGGATACTGACTTTTGCATCATTGTTTAAAAAGTAACAAGCAGGAGTTAAGCAAAAGCTGCTTACGTTTACAAATTATTTTTAAATCACTAACATTTAATAAATTCATATTGGAAAGTTGCTTAGAAATGTGTTTTATTAGGCAAGACATTATTTTTTGGGTTGATATGTCCTTTAAGGATTAATTATATCTTAGTTAGGATCAAGTACAATGTTGTGTTTTATTACTACAGAGGAAAAGGCAATCATTTGAAAAAAATGGAGTCTATGGGAGACCCCTTTCCATAATTTGGAGCTTTCTGGGTGACTGATCCTAAACCTGTACAGGTGTGGCATCTGTTATCCAGAAAGCTCCAAATTATTGAAAGGCCTTCTCCCATAGGCTCCATTTTATACAAATCTAAATTTTTAAAAAATTATTTTTTCTCTGTAATAATAAAACCATACCTTTTGTTCTTGATCCAAACTAATATATAATTAATCCTTATTGGAAGCAAAGCCAGCCTGTTGGGTTTATTTAATGTTTAAAGGATTTCTAAGGCTAAGAAGATCCTAAAGATCCGCTATTCGGAAAGCCCCAGGTCCTGAGCATTATGGATAACCGGTCTCATACCTGTACCATGGTATGTAGAGTGTTTGAATGTACACTTTCTGAATGTCTAATGTGGTAATGAATTAACAGATAGGGAAGGAGATGTTTTGGTTGAATGCCTCTAAGTATGTATGTGAGAAGGTTCATGGCAAGGAGGAACATGTAAGCTGGGGTTGCTAACTTTTTTTTTTCTTTATCCAATGAGGCAGATTCAAATGTAAAAAGTATTGAGAAGCCACAAAAGCATAAAGTATTTCATGGGTTTTGTGTGCACTTTTTTTTTTCTTTATTAGTTTGAAAACCTTGATGTTACCTCTGTACTATATGTGTGTGCACTGACAGCACATTACCCATTACAGTATTTATATCTTGCTGACTATCTTGTGCAGCACAAAGAGCAGATTTCAGACTAAAATACTGTCCTTTCAGTTTGCCACAAATGTAGTAGAGGGAGGCTGGATCAGATTTTTTCCACTTGTATTTTCATGCCAGCACAGAAAATTAGGAGATACAGATGCCAGAAATAAAACCATATTTTTTTTTTTTAACATCTATCATAATATTGTCTTTGCATGCTATTTATAATTTGGCCATAATATTATTTACCCAATGCTTTTACATTACTTCTCTGATCCCCCATGTTCCTCTACGAAGGGGCTGCCATATTAGTGCAGCAGTATTCAGTTTGCATTAGTAACTCAAGACAGGTTGAGAACAGACTGTCAGACTGGCAAAACACTCAGGTTTGAAACTTCAGTGTAACAAATACTTACAAAAGCAGACCTATCAGCAAAAATTTTTTAACATGACCTATACGTAACTTTTAATGTATAATATTTTGACGTGATGTGTCATCAGTGTGATTTGGTGCATAGTGGAAATAGTAGAGGGCCGGTAGTTTCATCCAGGAAAGAGACCGTAATTAGAAATGTATGGTCAGTGCCAGGAGACTGCTTGCTTATTTTGGAGTTTCTCTGCTAGGAGAGAAATGGTCGTTAAGTAAGATGAGATGCTGCTGAACTGTTGTAATTGTTAGTAGGCCTATTGAAGGCTCATAGAATAAGAGAAGGCAGATCCAATGACCAAAAAATATAGGAGCTAAAAGTATAGAAGTCTTGGAGGTTGCAGGATCTCTGCCATGTGGAGGGAGAAGGGGTGTGGACAAGTACAGCAGTGCTTGAACTATTAAAACCCTTTTGGGGCTCCTTAAGGGGAACTTTTATTTGCAAAACTGTGTCCCACACTGAAGGTGCATTTTCCAAACTCTGCTTGAAAAAAAATCATTATTAGTCTTATTGATGTAGAAATATAAAAAAAACTCAAAAGGTCTGACAAATTTCAAGCAATACTGTATTGCATGCCTCTCAATGCTATTAAAGGAAAGAGTGGAAGCAGATAAAACCTGAAAAGTATAGTGTGGGTACATTAAGATCCCTTTCAATAACCTTGCCTATTACAGGTATGAGATTCATTATCAGGAAACTCATTATCCAGAAAGCTCCGAATTATGGAAAGGCCATATTCCATAGATTTCATTATAATCAAATAATCTAAAGTTTAAAAATGACTTCATGTTTCTCTGTAATAATAAAACAGATCCTTGTACTTGATCCAAACCAAGATATAATTAATCCTTATTGGAAGCAAAATCAGCTTATTGGGTTTATTTTATGTTTACGTGATTTTGTTGTAGAATTAAAGGAGAACTAACCCCCCCCCGTACCAAAAGGCCCCTAAATTTCTTGGCATTGCCCTCCCTCCCCTCCAAATGCAGAGAAGCTCCCCATCACCATCTTCCATTGCTTTGTATTGTCTTCGGGTCTCTTCACTAACACAAAGCCTGCAGGAGCATGCACAGTTGGGCCAAGTCAGGAATCTGCTTCAATTGTGAATGCGCAAGTCGGCCTGAAGACCATACAAAGCAATGGAAAATGGTGTCTGGGAGCTCCACTGCATTTATGGGTCAGACTTTATTTTTTTTAAAGGTTTTTTTTTTTTTTTTTTTTTTTTAACTTATGCACATTGAGGGGAGGAGGGGAAATGCCAGGAAGTTTAGGGGGGCTTTTGGTGAGGGGGGGTTTAGTTCTCCTTTAAAGTATGAATATCCAAATTAAGGAAAGACCTGTTATCCCGAAAGCCCCAGGTCCCGACCATTCTGAATAATAGGTCCAGTACCTGTACATTTTTAGGGGTTTGAGTCAATTAAAAGCCGCCTTACATGAGTGCTGTGGTAGATGCAATATCTGTGAATGTAGGCTATCCCTCCATTAAAGGGAAAGTCAAACCAAAAAACAATTGTTTGCCAAATAAAAGTAAACCTAATTCTAATCAACTTTACAATATACATTCATTACAGTATTCCTGTGGCTTTTAAGCTATTAGTATATGTAATGCAAAAGCTGTGTTGGTCGGTCCCTTTTTTTCCTCTGCCCTGGTGGCTCGGACTGTTGATACAATGTCAAGTCAAGGCAGCTGATTACAGATCTGTTTTTGATGGGTAACCAAGACTTTTGCAACATTGTTTAAAAAGTAACAACCAGGAATTAAGCAAATGCTGCTTTCAATAGCAATTGTTTTTACAAATAACTTTAAAAGCACTGAAAAATTTTAATTTATGTGTATTGGAAAGTTGCTTAGAATTATGTTCTCTTTATTAGGCAAACTTTTATATTGGGGTTGACTTGCCCTTTAAGGATGGCAGCTTTAGAGAGTAGAAAAGGAATAGGTCATGAGTGGCTGTTTAGTGCAAATTAGTGTGTAGTTAATTTGGTCAGAGCATTTTAACCAATTGCACTTGCATTAATCCAAAGTTCTAAGGAAACATTTTTATATTTGTGTTACTGTGAATTGTAAACATTGGCAGCACATGACTTTCTGACAAAGATCTGCTGTGGCCTCATGGGGCTGTATCGTTCCTCATATTTCCTTTACATCTCCTGAAAATATCTCTGCTTGTCCTGGTAAGCAATGTGTTTTGGCTGGTCAGAGCAGGCTTTCCACAGGTGAATTTATCCCATCTAAATATCCGTTCAATACCCCATTTGTTTTACTAGGTTTTTATATTGCATTTTAAACATAATGAAAAACAAATAAGCAAAATTAACAATAAGGGGCACATTTACTTAGCTCGAGTGAAGGAATAGAATAAAAAATTTTTGGCTACTTCTAGACTACGACTTTGAATCGAACGATTCGAACTAAAAATCATTCGACTATTCCACCGTTCGATATTCGAAGTACAGTCTCTTTAAAACAAACTTGACCACCTACTTAGCCATTAAAACCTACCGAGCATCAATGTTGGCCTATGGGGGAAGGTCCCCATAGGCTTTCTAGCCAATTTGGGATTGAAGGAAAATCGTTCGATCGATGGATTAAAATCCTTCGAAATAGTTTGATTCGAAGGATTTAATCGTTTGATTCGAAGGATTGAATCGTTTGATTCGAAGGATTGAATCGTTTGATTCGAAGGATTGAATCGTTTGATTCGAAGGATTGAATCGTTTGATTCGAAGGATTGAATCGTTTGATTCGAAGGATTGAATCGTTTGATTCGAAGGATTGAATCGTTTGATTCGAAGGATTGAATCGTTTGATTCGAAGGATTGAATCGTTTGATTCGAAGGATTGAATCGCTCGCTTCGAAGGATTGAATCGCTCGCTTCGAAGGATTGAATCGCTCGCTTCGAAGGATTGAATCGCTCGCTTCGAAGGATTGAATCGCTCGCTTCGAAGGATTGAATCGCTCGCTTCGAAGGATTGAATCGCTCGCTTCGAAGGATTGAATCGCTCGCTTCGAAGGATTGAATCGCTCGCTTCGAAGGATTGAATCGCTCGCTTCGAAGGATTGAATCGCTCGCTTCGAAGGATTGAATCGCTCGCTTCGAAGGATTGAATCGCTCGCTTCGAAGGATTGAATCGCTCGCTTCGAAGGATTGAATCGCTCGCTTCGAAGGATTGAATCGCTCGCTTCGAAGGATTGAATCGCTCGCTTCGAAGGATTGAATCGCTCGCTTCGAAGGATTGAATCGCTCGCTTCGAAGGATTGAATCGCTCGCTTCGAAGGATTGAATCGCTCGCTTCGAAGGATTGAATCGCTCGCTTCGAAGGATTGAATCGCTCGCTTCGAAGGATTGAATCGCTCGCTTCGAAGGATTGAATCGCTCGCTTCGAAGGATTGAATCGCTCGCTTCGAAGGATTGAATCGCTCGCTTCGAAGGATTGAATCGCTCGCTTCGAAGGATTGAATCGCTCGCTTCGAAGGATTGAATCGCTCGCTTCGAAGGATTGAATCGCTCGCTTCGAAGGATTGAATCGCTCGCTTCGAAGGATTGAATCGCTCGCTTCGAAGGATTGAATCGCTCGCTTCGAAGGATTGAATCGCTCGCTTCGAAGGATTGAATCGCTCGCTTCGAAGGATTGAATCGCTCGCTTCGAAGGATTGAATCGCTCGCTTCGAAGGATTGAATCGCTCGCTTCGAAGGATTGAATCGCTCGCTTCGAAGGATTGAATCGCTCGCTTCGAAGGATTGAATCGCTCGCTTCGAAGGATTGAATCGCTCGCTTCGAAGGATTGAATCGCTCGCTTCGAAGGATTGAATCGCTCGCTTCGAAGGATTGAATCGCTCGCTTCGAAGGATTGAATCATTCAATCGCAGGAAATGCGGGAAATCCTTCAACTTCGATAGACGAAGGATTTTACTTCGACCAAATATCGAGGGTTAATTAACCCTCGATATTTGACCAATAGTAAATGTGCCTCTATATGATAAAATAACCATTGTACTTGGCAAGTGCAGAAAAGACTGGGTACAGTTGTTTGCATATAATCAGTGGTTGTCATATCACATCAAAGGACACATGTATTTAGGGTTACTATATGAAGGAGATAACTTCACCATTGTATTATCTGAGTTGGTGTATAACCTATAGCAGGGGTCCTCAACCTTTTTTGCACATGAGCCATCTTCATATGTAAAAAGAGTTGGGAAGCAACACAGGCATGAAAAAAGTTTCTCGGGGTGCCAAAGATAGCAGTGCTCTTCTGGTATTTATTGTTGTGAGCTAGTTTACAATTAAATGTACTTTCATAAATGCCTTATTACTGTTTAAATAATCCACTCTTGCATTGGGGGTAATTTTACTGTTTTTTTCTTTTTGGTAATGTTTTCATCCAGTGTGGATGTTTCATTCACGTGTTATGAGAATGTTTTCATTTTCAGTCAGTATGTGCTCCCATTGTTTAATTAGAGTACTTTTGTCTCTTATCTGGAATTATTTAACAATGGAATAGCTACTTGACATGGCTTTAATGACAGACTTGTGCACTGTGATGGAGGCCTCGGCAACCTCAACGATACGAATACAGGAAGAATTCACTGGCACACGAGGGTTCTTTCTAGCAGGTACAAGCCCTTGCTATATTTTATTTGCAGAGGTGCAACGTTTCGGGATAAACCCCCTTTATCAAGCATACCTTATGCTTGATAAAGGGGTTTACCACGAAACGTTGCACCTCTGCAAATAAAATATAGCAAGGGCTTGTACCTGCTAGAAAGAACCCTCGTGTGCCAGTGAATTCTTCCTGTATTCGTATCGTTGAGGTTGCCGAGGCCTCCATCACAGTGCACCGGGTCATCTATTGTGGAGAGCCAGGGTGTGCAAGCGCGGTAATCTTGTACTGATAGACTTGATAATTGGAGCAGAAATAATAAAGGTTGGTACCAGTTACACAATTACTTGCCTGTGTCACTGCTACTATAACTGTAAATTCTGTAGAGGTTGTGGACAAAACAGGCTCAAAACCGCAGATACTTTGCTCCAAGGTTTATTCAACACATGTTTTGAGCATTGTGGCTCTTTATCAAGTATTCAAAGGTGCACATCATACAAACGACTTTAAAGGGAATCTGTCGTCATTTAAAAAAACTTTTTTTTTGCATTCTTATAAAAAAACACACATCCATAAACACTGTCTGGCAAATAAAATGTTAATCCGCAAATCCATGCATAAGTTATTTTAGTTTGTATTTTGTCATGGGGGCTTCCATTTCTGCTCATTACACATTCATCCTGTGCTGCTCTAACAGCAGGCACAGCATTACCTGTGTGCTTGGAGGCAGCCACTCTGTAATGAAAAGCCATGTCGCACTACGACATGAGAATCTAGCTGTACACTCCCCCTCCCCTCTCTGCCCCTGTGTGATGTTTGGAGGAGAGAGGTCACATGGTTTGCAGGGAAGCAATTACTTTCACTTTCCTACGTCCTGCTCTACAGCTGCACTAGCAGCCCCTCCTCCCACAGACACTATCAAAGCTCCTGCCGTTCTGTAAGTTTGTTCTCTGCTTTCCTTTGGAGGGGGGAACTTTCTCTCCTTGCTGCCTTCCTAGTTTGTTTTACTGGTTACTAGATGAGGTAAAGGAGCGGAGTTCCCTCTGCTATCCACCTCACACACACCTTGCTCCTTTCCTGCCTGCAATACTTCTTTTTTCATTAACTACTTACTGCCTCCTTTCTTATGAGCTATTTTAACCCTTCCTAGACTTCCTCTTAAGTTTTCCTGGTTTTCAAGTATGTCCTCCTTATTTTATCCTTTTTTTTTTTTTTTTTTCTATTCCCTGTCATCAGTCCTGGGAGTGTACTCCTGTGTTTCTGCCATTCATTTTTGTGTAAACAAATATAATAAACTATCTATATAAAATATTTTTTCCAGTGTCCAAAATGAAGTGTGTGTGTGTGTGTGTATATATGTGTATATATATATATTTTAACATATTGGGACCTGGGGGCAATCTGAGTGATTGGCTGCCATTGGTATAGGTACTAATGGAGGCAATATGCCTCCCTGTGTGTGCCATTCTCTGCTTGCCCAGTGCTGCTTGCCCTACCCTACCTGTGGGATGTAAGCCTGTTAGGGGTTTGTTAGCATTTGGAAATTGTTGTTAAGGGCCCCTAAGGTGTTTAATCATGTGTTGGGGGGTTGTTGTATTATCCACAGGGGAGGATGAGGCATATGGATTTAAGGGTATGTTTTTAACATGACTTCAATTTTTGTGAGTGATTTCCCTGCAGTGAGCACCAACCATTTGGTTTTTTGGTGTGCTACCACTGTTAATGTGGTAATATGGGTGTAGTTTACAGTGGGTGTGGTTTAAAAGGGGAGTGGCCAACACTGACTTCCATTACCGGCCCTCCTACACATATGCCAGTAAAACTTTGGCCCTCGGTACCACAGAACTTGGACAGCACTGACCTAGGGTTTTCCCAAAACAGTCAAAACTTTATAATTTGGATCTTCTTACCTTAAAGATGGCCATAGATGCAAAGATTTTTTAAAAGATCTTTTCGTTATTGTGAAACCACGATTATCTCAAAACGACCGTTTAAATGTACGATTTGTCCATCAACTAAAAAGACCATATCAGGTGATATTGCCAGGAAAACTGAAGGGACCTGCTTGGCCCTGCAAACATAGATAGGTTGCACTGGGACCGATACATTTTTTTTAACCTGGCCGATCAATTTTCTGACAGATGTCGGATGAAAAATTGTAACATGCATGATCGTTCGATTCCCACTAACCACACGATTATTTGACGGATTGGTCAAATTGCACTGAAATCAATCGTTCACCAACAAAAGATCTTTGCGTCTATGGGGACCTTAAGTCTAATAGAAAATCATGTAAACATTAAATAAATCCAATAGGTTGGTTTTGCTTTTAATGCAGATTAATTATATCTTCGTTTTGATCAACTACAAGGCACCGTTTTATTATTGCAGAGAAACGGAAAATAATTTTTAATCATTAGGATAAAATGCAGTCTATGGGAGGCGGCCTTTTTGTAAATTTGAGCTTTCTGAATAACTGGTTTCTGGATAACCTATCCCATACCTGTAATAAAAGTAATAATTATGCATTTCTGACCCTAGCAACCGGAGAGGAATTTTATTGGAAGAGAAACATAGGCAGAAGTGCTGCTTGGGATCTTGTAATGTCCTCCTAGGTTCCCTGCATCATATAGGGTGTAAGGAGTAGACTGGGGCTCTCATTGAGATCCTAACTTCTCATCATCATTATTATCATCAGCCAAATAAAAATTTGTGCATGTATGGGTCGCTTTAATGGACAAAAAGATACTTTGTGCTCTAGCCTGATTAACCCATGCAACTGATGTCACAGCTTTGTTATATTTACTGTGCAGCTGCTAGAAGTGTTTGAGCTTTTTTTTAATCTCCTTTGCCAGTATGATTGACTGAAAGATTTCTTCTCATTGTGTAAGTTTTAGTTTACGTAAACACGAATCACAAATGGCACAATACTCATTATAGGAAGCCTTCTCAGTTGACTGCTGATTTGTTTGGACCTGACTTCATAGACACAAGAAGTGCATTTTTAGATGCCCTGTTTAGTACAAGAAAGAACAAGCCATATGCACTGTACATCTAATTAAACAACAAGCAAAAAGTGTGTTCAGCCCAACCCCCTATTCATTGAACTGCTATTGAAAAGGAAGGCGTATTGCTCCTTTTAAATTTGTCCTATAAAATAGTGTGTTTAACCTTAGACTGGTGGAAGGTAAAAACCCCTGAGAGCATATCCAAAAGTATCTATAAGTCCCCAATAAAACATGGAAAACTAAGGGGAAAAAAACACGAAAAGCAGAAATGGCCTCATTTAGTTTCTCTCTTTCAAGCTCCAGTCATACACTACTAGAAGTGACCAGAATATCTGAACAAATTTAAATGTAAAAGTCTGCAAACTGTTTTTGTTGATGAAAGCAAAATGTTTATACTAATAACATGTTATTCTTTCATCACTGCTTTAAAAATGTTACCAGTGTTTTCCTGTTTATAGAACCCGTGACGCCCTAACCTGGTGTTGCAGTTGTTGCCATGCAGTGACTAATTGACATACTTGCATTCTTTGGGACCCTGTCCATAAACATAAAACTAAGTTTTCCTTCTGTTTTTCATCTTGTAGCATCCACTGGTCCAAGCAATATTCAATCGCAACATAGAAGAAGTACGTGTACTGCTAACCCAGAAGGATAATGTCAATGTGTTGGTAAGTTGCAATTTGTTTCCAAGTTTAATTGTGCTTTATTTGTTGTAGGTTTTGACTAAAGGAACTTGATCAAAATGTGGTCTAAATTGTTTGTGGTAATACATATTTTAAAGTAATTGCATTTTTACAGAACTTTTCTTACTGTTCTCTAAATGTTGTTAAATTGACTGACCTTACATTTTTTTTCCCCACCAGAAGAGTGGGGTAAGAGAGCCTGTATTTTTCTATGAAGAACTCAGCAATCTGGTCTCGGCACTGAAAGGGAGCGCCTGGTGAGGGCGGCCATATTAGACCATACCATGGAGCGAGTGCTCCCAGCTATAGATAGATAGAGAGAGAGAGAGAGAGCTGGGAGCACGATAGATAGATAGATAGATAGAGCTGGGAGCACTATAGATAGATAGATAGATAGATAGATAGTGATAGATAGAGCTGGGAGCACTATAGATAGATAGATAGATAGATAGATAGAGCTGGGAGCACTATAGATAGATAGATAGAGCTGGGAGCACTATAGATAGATAGAGCTGGGAGCACTATAGATAGATAGAGCTGGGAGCACTATAGATAGATAGAGCTGGGAGCACTATAGATAGATAGAGCTGGGAGCACTATAGATAGAGCTGGGAGCACTATATATATATATATATATATATATATATATATATATATATATATATATATATATATATATATATATATATTTATATTTATTTCTTGGATGAGTATCCGCACTCCAATGCAATGTATAAGGAGGGGTGCACGGTAATATTAGCATATAGTAAAAGTTTTCAGACCAGCACTCCCTTTTGGTGAAAATCAGCAATCTTTTATTGTGACATGGTATATATATATATATAAAAAAAAAAAAAAAATATAT